>CAMTDV010000024.1:74303895-74650780 GCA_947069175.1 Scalesia atractyloides
TCATCCCAACTACCACCTAAGTCGATTACACATGCACGTAGCATGTCTTCCAAAGTCTGGATGGTATGCTTACTCTGTACATCAGTCTACGGATGGTAAGCCGTACTGAAATTTAATCGAGTGCCTAATGATTGCTGGAAACTCTTCCAGAAGTGATAAGCGTATCTTGTATCTCTATCGGGTACAATAGATACCGGCAGTCCATGTAAGGACACAATCTCGTCCACTTACAACTTAGCTAATTTGTCAGAACTATACATCTCTTTTATTGGCAAAACGTGAGCTGACTTAGTCAGCCTATCCACGATAACCCAAATCGTGTCATTACCACGCTTAGTCTTAGGTAACTTGGTAATCAAGTCCATAGTTACCATTTCCCATTTCCAGGTGGGAATTTCAAGTTGTTGTAGAAGTCCTGACGGTTTCCGATGTTCGGCTTTAACCTGCGAACATGTGAGGCACTTAGCTACGTAAGTGGCTATGGATTTCTTCATACCAAACCACCAATAATTTTTTTTCAAATCTTGATACATCTTGTGTCACACCCCGATTTTCATGTGTATTCCGGTGGGCCCGGCGGGAGTATCGTGACGTACAGTTGATATCATTATAACCAATTACAACACAGAGTAACACAGCGGAAGGCTTGGAGTAAAATATAAACTACTACAAACTATAGAGTGTCCAGCGTTCGTAACACAAATATACAAACATATATAAGGCTTGTAATATGATCCACAGGTGGATAGAATAACATACAAAATGAAAACAGACTCTACATGCACTTATACAAGGTCGCAACTCCTTAGTTAATTGCCCCACAGCTCCCGGCCTATTACGTACTTGTACCTGTAACTTGATCTTTGAAAATACGTCAGTTTACACTGGTAAATACAATTAGCCGACTCATTTTGAAATTCTTTTCGAAAATGATTTAGGTGCACTAGGCACGTTTTCATAAATAACTTGGGACAATACAAAAGACCTTGTATACAGTTTTACATTTTTGTCTTTTACATATTGGGCCCAGTACAGAAACCGAGACATGATCGACTGACACACCACTACTGAACTTCAACACAGAAATCATACATTAATTAATAATAGCAATTTATGCCTACACCTTGCTTAAGTAGTGGCCACTAGCACTTTAGTGAGTTAAGGATATCCCAGACACGGTCAAGTCCACCCCCAATGTTTTAGTTTCAAACAATACAGATCAAAACCGGGTTATGCAATTTAGTTAATTATCACAAGTAGACAAAACGTAACTTCCATACCCGACCAAGCCGTAATAATATACTGTATCCCAATCCCGTATAGGGAAAATAGGTTAAGAGTATTTACCTGAGCTAAGTCTTCGAGAATTCCAAACTCAGCCGCAAATCAAAGTTACGTACAGGAACAATCTACCAGAGGCGTTTAGTCTGGAGTGATGGTATTATTAACCAAATTAGAATGCTAACGGGTCCTTAATTGAGTGTTAGACTCGAACCGGCTAATCTTACGTTAAAATAAATACGGTACGATACACTAGATTGAGCGGTGACCGGAATAGAAGGTTAATTGGACCCGACAAGTGTTAAGATTTGTTTAATATGGGTATACCAATAACATTCTGGATTTTGATAAGAATTTGACGAGGTTAAGCCCGTTTTTGTTAAATTACATAAACTAGTTACGTATGCTTAACCGTAAGCGTGGAAGAGAAACCGGGTAACCGAAAAAGTCTTTATACAAGTTCCATTTGTTAATATAATTAAAATATGATTTGATATTAGTAGGATATCAACAAGTTTGTCCGGAAAGATTTTAAATCCGAATTCCGCCACATAAAGGCATTTTGGTCTTTTTAAAGCTTATAAAGGGTTTTAAAAACATTACTGATGTTAGAATGATAATTATTCAGTAAAAACATATATTTCATGATGCTATATCAGTAGGATATCAAGTCTATGTGTTTTTAATAGTTTTAAAACCAAACTATGTCCCGTAGGGGCATTTTGGTAATTTCACACATAGCTCTGAAGTCATAATTGGGATTCTGAGTTTGGGACTTGTACTTTCTCTAAAATATTGAAAATGAGTTTATAAATTAGTAGGTATCAAATCTTAGCTCATAGTTATGGTTTTAAACCATACTATGTGAAGTGCGATAAAGTCGATAAATGCCGCTTAATTCGATATTTAATGTGAACTGAGGTTATGATAAGTTTTAAATTACCAAAATATGTTATTTAATATGTTACAACAATAGATATAAGATTTTGTGCCCAAAAGCCTAGTTAAAACCAATTTATTGTAAAAAGGGCAGTTTAGTCATTTATGGCATTTTACAAATCTATAGCATCAACTCAGGTCATAAACTGTTTTAACATCCCAACATAACCTACTTATGATATTACATTGGTATAGAAAAGGTTTCATGGAAGATATTATGTTTAAACTTTCTAAAATGCTGAAAAGGGCATTTTAGTCCTTTTAATGCTTTATAAATCATATTCAGTAAAAATGCAGTTTATGTTCAAAATCTTGACATCAAAATAGCTTAATAAATTTTACTAATCAGTCCATAACTCATTTGTATGGTGTTTAGTGTTTAAAACCTTGATTTATACCGAAAAGGACATTTTTGCAAAAGTTTTAGTAATTTAGCGGAACTTGCATAATAGCTCGGATTGTTAAGGAATCAAGTAGTATAAATTTAGGAAGTTATACTATACTTGATCATGATCTTAAAATGATCTAAAATCAGCTCCTTAACTAGCTAAATTGGGTCAGAACTGAAAATCAATGAAGAAGTCAAACTTTGCGACTTTCGGTTGCGAACCGACTCTAGACCGAGACTTGACGAGTCAAATCCATTTATATATGTTCTAACACTTATTCATGAGTTATTTATGCATCAAAAATATTTTATAACATTTATATACTCAGTTTTGAATTTTATGAAACCTGACCAGTTTGACTTTTGTTGACTTTTATTTTGACTCGTCAATTGGTCAAGAATTCGTGGTAATCTGGAGGTGCCCTCTTAAGCGATTAACACCTACAATATTATGATCACGTAGCCACTTTTGTTATGATCAACGGCTGGATCATCAAGGTCTTAGCTCAAAGTCAAGGCGTTTTTACGTCAAGACTTTGATCTAAGCTTAAATCCTAATGAAAAAGACTTAACATGAATTTGAACACTTACACAATGTCCATGTGATGCTAAGAGAAGATAGGAATGCTTGAAATTGGCCAGGAGCTTCTCTTTGATGAACTTGATGAGTTAAGGTGCATGCAAGATTGTTGCAACTCATATTTTGTTCATCTTAAAGGCTAAGGAAGGTCCAGGAGGTGTTTCCAGATGTTAAGGGACGTCAACATATGTCCATGGACGTGTAAGAACCAACAAAAAGGGTGGCAAGGTGACAAGAGGTGGCAGAGCATGCTGCTGCCACATTTCTGTTCGCTGGCAGGTCCTTGCGGACATGGTTTTGGTTTTGTTTGCGAACCGTATGCCATGAGCCTTGCGGTCAAAAAAGGGCCTTCAGAACTTGAGAATTTTCCATTTCTCATTTTAAGTCCCTCAACTTTCAACAATCACAATACGAGGTTATAGTTTATCATTTCAACGACTTTGGTCCCTCCTGTTTTAGCACACGGTACACGAGGATTACCGGGACATGTGTCGGAACATGTTTGGATGTGAAAACACGTAGTGTTACATTCTCACCCCCTTAAAATAAATCTCAACCTTGAGATTTTTAATTAAATAAATATGGATATTTTTGACGCATAACAGACTCAACTTCCCAAGTATATTCAGGACCTCGACGAGCGTCCCATTTAACCTTCACAATCGGCACATGCTTCTTACGAAGCTTCTTGACCTGACAATCTTCAATTGCCATAGGCTTCTCGACGAATCGTAGGTTTTCATCAATTTGAACGTCAATACATGTGGCATAGCCATTGATTCGTCAGCCAAACACTTCTTCAGATTTGAAATGTGAAACACATCGTGAATTTTGCTGAACCTCTCAAGCAGCTTGAGCTTATATGCTACGGACCCGACACGTTCGATAATCTCAAATGGTCCAATATACCTTGGGCTTAACTTGCCCTTCTTACCAAAATGTATAACACCTTTCCAAGGCGATACTTTTAACAGAACTTTGTCCCCCACTTGGATATGAAGAGGTTTACGCCTCTTATTTGCATAACTTTTCTGCCGATCCCTGGCAGCTTTAAGACGATCTCGAATCTGCAAAATTTTGTGTGTCGTTTCCAGGACAATTTCTGGTCCTGTTAGTTGAGTTTCGCCAACTTCTGCCTAGCAAACGGGCGTCCTGCACTTCCTTCCGTATAAGGCTTCAAATGGTGCAGCTTTTATACTCGTGTGGTAGTTGTTATTGTAGGAGAATTCTATCAAAGGTAAGTGATTATCCCAGCTACCAGCTAAATCAATCATGCATGCCCGTAACATATCTTCCAGTGTTTGTATCATGCGTTCCCTTTGCCCATCTGTCTGCGGGTGATAAAGGTGTACTGAAATTCAACTGGGTGCCCAAGGCATGCTGAAAAATTTTCCAAAAGTGAGAGGCGTACCTTATGTTCGTATCCGACACAATGGATACCAGTACACCATGTAAAGATGCTATCTACATAGAGCTTGGCCAACTTGTCAGAGCTAAAAGTTTCCTTGATAGGCAGAAAGTGAGCAGACTTAGTCAACCTATCCATGATATCCCAAATGGTATCCTTGCCACGATTGGTTCTGGGTAACTTGGTGATAAAATCCATAGTTACACATTCCCACTTCCAAGTAGGAATTTCCAGTTGTTGTAGTAGTCCTGACGACTTTTGGTGTTCAGCCTTAACTTGTGAACACGTCAGATACTTAGCAACATAAGCAGCTATATCTTTCTTCAAACCCATCCACCAGAAATTGGGTTTCAAATCCTTATACATCTTATCACCTCCCGGGTGAACAGAATATCTCGAGTTGTGAGCTTCCTAGAGAATTAATTCTCTCAATCCTCCAAAAACTGGAATCCAAACCCAATCATTAAGTCTATGGATTCCGTCACTTCCAGTTGTCAATTGCTCAATGGTTTTGCCCAATTCTTCACTTGGAAGATTTACCTCTTGCTTCTGCGCATCTAGGATCTTTTCATTCAAGTTATTCCTCACCTCCATTCTTTTGGCGTTAACCCAATAGGGTTTAACCCTTTCTTTTAGCCTTGTCTGGGTGGTAACGGATCTCACAATCATAATCGTTAAGCGTTTTCATCCATCGTCGTTGTCGCATGTTCAAATCTTTCTGGTTGAATAAATGTTGGAGACTTTTATGATCAGTGTATATAATACACTTTGTCCCGTAAAGGTAATGTCTCCAAAGGTTAAGTGCAAATACCACAGCGCCTAATTCTAGATCGTGCGTGGCATAATTCCTTTCATGCACCTTCAGTTGTCTTGAAGCATAAGCGATAACTTTTCCTCTTTGCAGGAGCACACATCCCATGCCTGTGTGCGATGCATCACAATAGACCACAAAGTCTTCAATTCCTTCAGGTAAGGTTAGCACGGGAGCATTACTTAGTTTCTGCTTCAGAATATCAAAGGCTTCCTGCTGCTTCAGACCCCAAATAAACTTAACTTCCTTGCGGGTTAATGAGGTCAATGGGGTAGCTATCCTTGAAAAATTCTCGATAAATCTCTGATAGTAACCAGCCAGTCCCAAAAAGCTTTGGATTTTAGACGGTGTCTTAGGTGCTTGCAAGTTCATAATAGCTTCAATCTTCGCGGGATCTACCTGGATTCCACATTCACTGACAACGTGTCCTAAGAACTGAACTTCACGTAACCAGAACTCACATTTCGAAAACTTCGCGTAGAGTTTCTCTTGTCTTAGCAATTCTAGTATACAGCTCAAATGTTTCTTGTGGTCAGCTTGACTGCGAGAATAGATAAGTATATCATCTATAAAAACAATGACAAACTTATCCAAGTAAGGTTTGCAAACTCTATTCATTAAATCCATAAAGGCTGTAGGTGAATTTGTGAGCCCAAACGACATCACTAAAAACTCGTAGTGTCCATACTTTATTCTAAATGCCGTATTTGGAACATCTTCTGTACGAACCTTGAGCTTTGGAACATCTTCTGTACGAACCTTGAGCTGATGATATCCAGACCTCAAATCAATCTTTGAGAAGTAACTCGCTCCCTGAAGCTGGTTAAATAAGTCGTCGATCCTAGGTAAAGGGTAGCGGTTTTTTATCGTTAACTTATTTAGTTCACGGTAATCTATGCACATCCGCATCGAACCGTCCTTTTTCTTCACAAACAAAATTGGAGCTCCATAAGGCGAAGAGCTTGGTTGAATAAAACCTTTCTCTAGAAGTTCTTCAAGTTGTGTCTTTAATTCTTTCATTTCTGTTGGCACTAAACGATACGGAGCTCTAGCGACAGGAGCTGCCCCAGGTATAATATCAATTCTAAACTCCACTTGCCTGTCCGGGGGTAGACCAGGCAAGTCTTCGGGGAATACATCTGCAAATTTTGAGATAATGGGCAATTCTTCAATCTTCGGTTTCGGCTCGTCAATAGTCACTTGTGCCATATAAACGACACAATTCTTCTTTATAATCTTCGATGATTTCAGTAATGATATCTTCTTCGCTAATCCATAATGTGAATCTCCTTGTATAGTAAGCACATCACCGGTTGGGGATTTGATTTCAATGAGTTTCTTGTTGCAGGCTATATGGGTTTGGTTACTAGACAACCAATCCATACCAAGAACCACATCAAATCCGGCCAATTTCATTGGCAAGAGTGAAACAGGAATGGAATGATTCTTAATGGATATGAAACATCCAGCTAGAATCGTAGAAGCAGTTTCTATTGTTCCATCGGCGAGTTCTACATCGTATGTTATGTCTAGAGTCCTTATGGGCAGATTTAGTAAGGCACTAAACTTATGTTCTACAAAAGATTTATCGACCCCTGAATCAAAAAGAACTCTAGCATAAACATCATTAATAAGAAACATACCCGTAATCACATTGTCGTCCTTGACAGCTTCCTTGGCATTCATTTGAAAGGCATGAGCTTTTCCTTTCTTCGTTCCCTCATCCTTTGTTGCATCATCTTTCTTGTATTTAGGGCAATTAGGTTTGATATGCCCCTTCTCGCCACAGTTGTAACACGTGGCTTCTTTCAAATCTTTGCAATCTACGGCCTTGTGCCCCATCTTTTTACATATACCACACGGTTTAGACTGAGAATCATCTCGACACGATCCAAAGTGTCGTCGGTTACATTTCTTACACTTGGGTCTATCATCAGACCTCTGATGATTCCTGTTGGATCCAAACCTCCGATTTTTGTTCGACCGATGATTTCAGTCATCCTCCTCTTCCTCTTCCCCCTGTGTCAGATTTGATGGACCGATGTCTTTTCATGTCCTGGGTAAGTGTCAAAGCAAGTTCTGCTATAGATCTGAAAGTTTCTGGCCTTGAAGCCCTAACGTTACCCGTGATCTCCGGTTCCAGACCACCAATAAAACGCGCGTTGCGTTTAGATTCAGGGGTGATCAGGTAAGGTACCAATCTTGACATGGAGTTGTAATCTGACAAATACTTCCTACAGTCTAAATTCTTCATTTGTAACCCCAGAAAATCTGTTTCAGTATTTTCCACCTCGTGAGGTGGGCAGTAAGTTTCTTTTATCAAATCTACAAACTTAGCCCAGCTTAAGTTATACAGATATACTTTCCGAGCAGACTGTATCATTGACTTCCACCAAGTCAGGGCATCGCCCTTAAATGATTGCGCAACATACTTTACTACGTCCTTCTCAGCGCATCCACTTATCTCTACTACCGATTCAATCTCATCCAACCACTTAAGGGTTTCAACTACCCCTTTTTCTCTGGTGCAATCACGTGGTTTACAAGATGCGCAGTATTTATACGAGCAACCTTCTTTGGAGAAATTAGTTTTCTTATGATATTCCTCCCTTTCTCTCCTCACATTCGAGGAGTGTTCCGAATATTCCTTCTTTTCTGAAGGAGGCTTTGAGAATTGCTTGGTGGTATGCTTGGAGGTGTGCTTGGACGAGTGTTTAGAATGCAAAGCACTCGACTCTAATTACTTTTCAGCGTGATTCTTTATTGCCTTATCGACTGCTGTGGCAATTAGTGCTTGAAGATCTCCTTTTCTTATAACAATGTTCTCATTCACGTCATCGTCCTTCCTTTGGCTGTTAACTTCATTTGAATCTGCCATTTGTCTGCTGAAGCTATAATAATAATGATATAAATTTTAATTAGTCATACATGCTTGATGGCTTGCTTAACAATGCGGGGCATGGTATAATTAAACTATGTATACTTGTAAAGTTTATGGGCGTGAATAACTTATGGCACAAAAGGCCTGTCACAAAGGACAAAATAAGGATAGCACAAATGGCTTCGAGGTTTGAATGAAATCCTTTTCCTCAAGATAGGGAGTCGTAGACTACATCTGTCATTGTCACTAATGGACAAGGTTATAACCTATTGACAGTACATCACTAATGGATGTTTAAATAATGGGCCGCATGTATTACACCACTAATGGGTGTTTAAATACATGATCATTGCACGATGATACTTAACCAAAATCAAATTTGATCATGTAGGCTTATTATATTTTGGACATAGTCCATAATCTTAGGTGGCTCGTGACTGCCTAGGAGTGTTAACACTTTAAAGATGTTAACTTTTTAGAATAAATCTTAAAATGGTTTTCAATAGCTAGTCCCGATCGGGCAGACTAGGAGGCTTAGAACGTAGTTCACTACCTCTGGATAGAAGGGAAATCTCTACCTTAACTATCATGGTAGAGAACCATATAATTCAATCTACCGTTTTGCCATTATATGTGACCTAATCACTTGGCGGGCATAAAACCATTAAGATGATCCTTTTGAATATTTCGCAGATCATAAATTTCGAATTAAAATCGAGACGTTCGCTTGAACAACGGATGGAACAGAGTATAATAATAATATACTCCAAAATTCTCATTTAATTAAA
This sequence comes from Scalesia atractyloides, assembly GCA_947069175.1. Taxonomy (NCBI): domain Eukaryota; kingdom Viridiplantae; phylum Streptophyta; class Magnoliopsida; order Asterales; family Asteraceae; genus Scalesia; species Scalesia atractyloides. Next base: position 74,312,972 of record CAMTDV010000024.1, read on the forward strand.
ACATTACAATAATGCCTAAAAATTAGGACTTTTAATATTACAAAATTTGTCCTCGCAGGGACTAAATAAAGACAATGTGCACGCAGGGACTTCTTGAAAAGTAAAATTACATAATCAAAATATAAGGTTTTAATCACCCTTTTCCCCTTTTATCAGCCTCACAAATCTCTTCAAATACTTTTTATTCTTCTTTTCCGATTCCTCAGTTTCCCGCTGACATTCTTTTATCTGTTCCAACGTTTCTTGCATAGCCTCTAATACTGGTGCTTGAGGTTGAGGCTGCTGAGGCTGTGGTTGTGGCGCACCTGGATATTGGTATACATATGGTGGAGGTGCACAGGAAGGACGGTATCCATAAAAGGGATATCCACCCGATAAATATGGCACAGAAGAATATGGTGGAAACGGAGAACGAAAGAGATCATTGGGTACAACTGCTTCAATATAGGGGTCATGTGAGGGTGCCTGAATATAATTAGGTAAACCAGAAGAAGAAACAAAAGGGTTATATCCGGACGAGTCTGGATATGAAGGAATTGGGTTTTCAAAACCCAAAGGTGGTAGCGGCGGTAGTTGAGTCGAAAGCTCAACAGTGGATTGTGGTGGTTGAGGCAAAGGCTCAACGATTGGTTGTGGTTGGTGTTCCACAAAAGGTGAAGTATGAGAGGATCCACCCATTTGTGGGTCCTCTGGGATAGTAGGGTAGGGATTAGGTGAAAGTGACCCTATCCTTGGTCCTAGGCGCACTGACATGCGCGCCCCACGTCTTCATGGTGGTTGTGGCACATGCGGTGGTTGCGATTGCTCCACCGGTTAGAACTGCACTTCCTCATGTGGAGGTAGTTTAGGTTGAGCAGTACGTAGGAGGGTGTGCTGTGTTAGGATGGGGTGTTATAGAAGACATATTGTCCCCATCTTTCTTGAAAATCGTCGGGGAAGTGATGAGGGGTTCCAGCATATGAATTTGAACCGCTGGAAAGTTCAATAAGGTGCCCCATCGACCCTGTTTGAGGCATTTCCGGGTCAGAATCTTCCTCCATAGGTTCAGGGGAGTCTTCGGGAGGAGTAATAGAGGGTGAAAGTAGGCGAATGTCAGTGTTATAATTTCCCTAAAAAGAATGGGAATGAGAGTGATGGGAGTGGTGGCTATGGTGGGAGTGGTGAGAGTCTGGCGGTGGCGAATATTCATGGGAGATAGAATGTCGGCATGGCTCCCACGGCGATGAAGAATCATCCCATCCTTCGTACGGGTTAAAGTTGTTGATGTTGGAGGGTCCTTTGCCTGATGACCCGCCTCTCATTAGACCTTTCCCTTTTGCTCCATGTGAAAACTTAGGCGGCATGGTCCTGCTCCAAAAACAAGTTAAAACATAACAAGGCAGGAAATAATAATAAAATAAGGATATGAACATATCCTAGGTCATAGCCTAGACTCGAGAGTCTAAGGAATGTGTTACTGTGTTGTTTGAGATCAAACACTAACGACTAGTATTGAATTCCCTCAAACGTTGGCTCTGATACCAACCAGTCACACCCTGATTTCCACGTGTAAACCTGTGGGCCCGGCGGGGAGTATCGTGACGTATAGTTGATATTATCATAACCAGTTACAACATAGAGTAACACAGCAGAAGGCTTGGAGTAAAATATAAACAATTACAAACCATAGAGTGTCCAGAGTTCGTAACAAAAATATACAAACATATACAAGGCTTGTAATATGATTCACAGGCGGATCGAATAACATACAAAATGAAAACAGACTCTACATGCACTTCTACAAGGTCGCAACTCCTTAGTATAATTGCCCCGCAGCTCCCCGCCTATTACGTACTTGTACATGTAACTTGATCTTTGAAAATATGTCAGTTTACACTGGTAAATACAATTAGCCGACTCGTATTGAAATTCTTTTGGAAAATGATTTAGGTGCACTAGGCTCATTGTCATAAATAACCTGGGACAGTACAAAAGACCTTGTATATAGTTTTACATGTTTGTCTTTTACATATGGGGCCCAGTACAGAAACCGAGACATGATCGACTGAGACACCACTACTGAACTTTCACACGGAAAGCAGACATTAATTAATAATAGCAATTACCAGTGTATGCCTACACCTTGCTTAAGTCGTGGCCACTAGCACTTTAGTGAGCCAAGGATATCCCAGACACGTTCAAGTCCACCCCCAACGTTTTAGTTTCAAACAATACAGATCAAAACCGGATTATGCAATTTAGTTAATTATCACAAGTGGACAAAACATAACTTCCATACCCGACCAAGCGGTAATAATATACCGTATCCCAAGCCAGTATAGGAAAAATAGGTTAAGAGTATCTACCTGAGCTAAGTCTTCGAGAATTCCAAACTCAGCCGCAAATCAAAGTTACGTACAGGCACAATCTACCGGAAGGCGTTTAGTCTAGAGTGATGGTATTATTAACCAAATTAGAATGCTAACGGGTCCTTAATTGAGTCTTAGACTCGAACCGACTAATATTACGTTAAAATAAATATGGTACGATACGCTAGATTAAGCGGTGACCGGAATAGAAGGTTAATTGGACCCGACAAGTATTAAGACTTGTTTAATATGGGTATACCAATAACATTCTTGATTTTGATAAAAATTTGACGAGGTTAAGCCCGTTTTGGTTACATTACGTAAACTAGTTACGTATGCTTAACCGTAAGCGTGGAAGCGAAACCGGGTAACCGAAAAAGTCTTTATACAAGTTCCATTTGTTAATATAATTAAAACATGATTTGATATTAGTAGGATATCAACAAGTTTGTCTGAAAAGATTTTAAATCTGAATTCCGCCATATAAGGGCATTTTGATCATTTTAAAGTTTATAAAGGGTTTTAAAAACATTACTGATGTCAAAATGATAATTATTCAGCAAAAACATATATTTTGTGATGTTATATCAGTAGGATATCAAGTCTATGTGTTTTTGATAGTTTTAAAACCAAACTATGTCCCCTAGGGGCATTTTGGTAATTTCACACATAGCTCTGAAGTCATAATTGGGATTCTGAGTTTGGGACTTGTACTTACTGTAAAAATATCGAAAATGAGTTTATAAATCAGTAGGTATCAAATCTTAGCTCATAGTTATGGTTATAACCATACTATGTGCCGAAAGTGCGATAAAGTCGATAAATGCCGCTTAATTCGATATTTAATGTGAACTGAGGTTATGATCAGTTTTAAATTAGCAAAATATGTTATTTAATATGTTACAATAGTAGATATAAGATTTTATGCCCAAAAGCCTAGTTAAAACCAATTTGTCTTAAAAAGGGTAGTTTAGTCATTTACGGCGTTTTACAAATCTATAGCATCAACTCAGGTCATAAACTGTTTTAACATCCCAAAATAACCTACTTATGATATTACATTGGTATATAAAAGGTTTCGTGGAAGAAATTATGTTTAAACTTTCTAAAATGCCGAAAAGGGCATTTTAGTCCTTTTAATGCTTTATAAATCATATTCAGTAAAAATGCAGTTTATGGTCAAAATCTTGACATCAAAATAGCTTAATAAATTTTACTAATCAGTCCACAACTCATTTGTATGGTGTTTAGTGTTTAAAACCTTGATTTATACCGAAAAGGACCTTTTTGCAAAAGTTTAAGTAATTTAGCGGAACTTGCATAATAGCTCGATTTTAAGGAATCAAGTAGTATAACTTTAGGAAGTTATACATACTTAATCATGATCTTAAAATGATCTAAAATAAAGTAGCTTAACTAGCTAAATTGGGTCAGAACTGAAAGTCAATGTAGAAGTCAAACTTTCGACTTTCGGTTGTGAACCGACTCTAGACCGAGACTTGACGAATCAAATCAGTTTATATATGTTCTAACACTTATTTATGAGTTATTTATGCATCAAAACATATTTTATAACATTTATATACTCAGTTTGAATTATATGAAATCTAGCAGTTTGACTTTTGTTGACTTTTACTTGACTCGTCAATTGGTCAAGAATTCGTGGTAATCTGGAGGTGCCTCTTAAGGGATTAACACCTACAATATTACGATCACATAACCACTTTTGTTATGATCAATGGCTGGATCATCAAGGTCTTAGCACAAAGTCAAGGCGTTTTTACGTCAAGACTTTGATCTAAGCTTAAATCCTAATGAAAAAGACTTAGCACGAATTTGAACACTTACACAATGTCCAAGTGATGCTAAGAGAAGATAGGAATGCTTGAAATTGGCCAGGAGCTTCTCTTTGATGAACTTGATGAGTTAAGGGCATGCAAGATTGTTGCAACTCATATTTTGTTCATCTTAAAGGCTAAGGAAGGTCCAGTGGTGTTGCCAAGATGTTAAGGGACGTCAACATGTGTCCATGGACATGTAAGAACCAACAAAAAGGGTGGCAAGGTGACAAGAGGTGGCAGAGCATGTTGCTGCTACATTTCTGTTCGCTGGCAGGTACTTGCGGCCCGCATGGGTTTTGCCTTACGGTCCGTAAGGACCTTAGGCGTCCCATGTTTTGGTTTTGCTTGCGGACCGTATGGCATGAGCCTTGTTCCGCAAGGGGCATTCAGAACTTGAAAATTTTCCATTTCTCATTTTAAGTCCCTCAACTTTCAACAATCGCAACACGAGGTTATAGTTTATCTTTCAACAACTTTGGTCCCTCCTGTTTTACCACACAGTACACGAGGATTACCCGGACACGTGTCGGAACATGTTTAGACGTAAAAACACGTAGTGTTACTCTTGTCACCACCAGGGTGAATTGAGTATCTTGAATTATGCGCCTTTTGGAGGATTAGATCTCTAAGTCCTCCAAATATTGGAACCCATATTCTGTCATTAAGTCTGAGGATTCCATCTTTTCCAGGTGATAACTGATCAACAGTTCCACCTAATTCTTCACTTGGAAGGTTTTCCTCAAACAGTGCTTGCTTTTGCGCATCTAGTAGCTTCTCATTTAAGCTGTTTCTTAGCTCAATCTCTTGGCATTAATCCTAATAGGCTTAACCCTTTTTTGTGACTAAGCGCATCAACAACTACATTTGCTTGCTCGGATGGTAGCGGATTTCGCAATCATAATCATTTAATGTTTTGATCCATTGCGTTGTCTCATGTTCAAATCCTTCTGATTAAACATATGTTGGAGACTTTTGTGTTCAGTGTATATAATACACTTTGTTCCATATAAATAATGTATCCACAATTTAAGTGCAAATACAACGGAACCCAATTCTAAGTCATGGGTGGTGTAGTTCCTTTCGTTCACCTTAAGTTGTCATGATCATAAAGCAATTACGTTGCCCGTCTGCATTAGCACACAACCATGCTAGTGTGCGAAGCATCACAATAGACAACGAATTCCTCAATGCCTCTGGCAGAGTTAGTATGGAGCATTGCTCAACTTTGCTTAAGAATCTCGAAGGATTCTTGCAGCTTTGGACCCCAGTCAAACTTGACATTTTTCGGGTCAAAGTAGTCAAAGGAGTGGATATTCTCGAAAATTTCTCAATGAATCTTCTATAATAACCAGCCAGTCCTAAGAAGCTACAAATCTAAGAAGGGGTCTTTGGTGCTTTCCAATTCGTGATCGCTTCAATCTTGGCAGGATCTACTTGGACACCACGCTCACTAACCACATGTCCATCGAACTGGACTTCGCGAAGCCAAATTCGCATTTGGAGAACTTAGCATAAAGCTTCTCCTGTTGTAAAAGCTCTACAATGCACTTAGATGTTTCTTGTGATCAGAATCGATTGCGAGAATAGATGAGTATGTCGTCAATGAAGACAATGACAAACTTATCTAAGTACGGCTTGCAGACCCTATTCATGAGATCCATGAATGCTATAGGAGCATTAGTGAGTCCGAAAGGCATCATTAAGAATTCATAATGGCCGTATCTAGTTCTGAAAGCAAATCTTTGGGACATCTTCACTTCTGACCTTCAGTTGGTGATAACCGGACCTTAAGCCTATCTTTGAAAAGTAGCTTGCCCCTTGAAGTTGATCAAACAAGTCGTTGATCCTAGGCATGGATAACGATTCTTGATCATTATCTTGTTAAGCTCACGGTAGTCAATGCACTTGCGCATTGAACCGTCTTTCTTTTTACGAAAAGGATAGGAGCTCGCGAAGGTGAAGAGCTAGGCTGTATGAAACCTTTCTCCAGTAGCTCATCAAGTTGGGTTCTTAACTCCTTCATCTCTGTTGGTGCTAGGCGATAAGGAGCTCTTGCAACTGGTGCAACTCTAGGTAGGATGTCAATGCTAAATTCTACTTGCCTATCAGGGGGCTAACCGGGTAATTCTTCAGGGAATACATCTGTGTACTCAGAGATGATAGGTATATCTTCAATCTTTGGCTTTGGCTTATCGACGATTACTTGTGCCATGTAAATGACACAACCTCTCTTTAGACATCTGGATGCCTTAAGCAAATATGCTTTCTTAGGCAATCCATAGTGTATGTCTCCATGTATGGTGAGTATATCACCGGATGGGGATTTAATCTCGTTGAGTTTCTTATCACATGCAATGCATGCTTGTTTATGGGATAACCAATCCATGCCTAAAATTACATCGAACCCCGCCAATTTCATTGGTAGAAGAGAGATAGGGATTGAATGATCCTTAATGGATATAGAGCATCCATCAAGAATGGAAGAGGTTTTTATGGTTCCGTCGGCGTGTTCTACTTCATAAGTTATGTCTAGAGTTCTTATGGGCAAGTTTAATAATTTACTAAACTTATGGTCTACAAAAGACTTATCAGCACCTGAATGGAAAAGAACTCTAGCAAAGATGTCTTTAATTAGGAACGTACTTGTTATGACATTGTTGTCATTGACAGCCTCTATTGCATTCATTTGAAAGGCCCGGACATTTCCCTTTTCACCCCACTAGACTTTTCAGTACCATCTTTGGTAGCCTTGGGACAGTTAGTTTTAATGTGGCCTTTTTCACCACAACCATAACAGGACACATCTTTAAGATCCTTGCAGTCCAAGGTCTTATGCCCCACTTTCTTGCAAATCCCACAAGGTTTTGCTTGTGGATAAAATCAACACTGTCCTCCGTGTCTTTTGTTGCAAGTTTGGCAAACCGGTCTATCATCAGACATATTTTGTTTCCTATTGAGCCCAAATTTCCCTTTCTTTTTAGATCTATGGGAGTTATCATCCTCCCGCTTTCTTTTCCCGCTAGTCTAAGTCCTGACTGACTTCTGTCTCACTAAATCCTGAGTGAGAGTCTGATCTAGGTCCACAGCATACCTATAGGTACTCGACTTTGAATCCCTAACCATACCCTTTAGCTCTGGTGCAAGGCCACCAATAAAACGCGCAATGCGTCTGGGTTCAGGGGTGATCAAGTATGGCACTAACTTGACAAAGAATTATAGTCGGTGACATACTTCCGATGAAGGGGTATGGTCCCAAAAACCTTGTGCCAATCAAGGGAACCATACCCACTATTAACTTCTAAGAAGACCTTGTGCGAACTTCTCTATCAATGAAAGTCACTGAAACCCTGCGCCTAGTATCAGAGAAGGAAAGGATGACTTAAACACCTTGCGCGGGCTCGCGCAAGGTTCAAAGTAAACCTTGATCAAACCTCTTGGATAACACTTTGTGTACAAACCTTGCACCGATATTTACATCAAAGCAAGTGCTCACCAAAAACGGTGCGTCAAGCAGCAAGGAAAGGAAAGAAGATCAGATAACTAACTTGCGCCTCTCGCGCAAGGAAACTGTTAATCCGGAGAAACTTTCCCTTAGCAAAATCTTGAATTGGTGCAAAAGCAAAGGGAATCTTTTCTGTTGTAACAGAATGGACACGTGGCGAGCAACAAATGGGTAACAGCTGTGAAACCTTCTAGAAGCCACTATTACCCAATCGTGCAAAGCATCTTTTCGGTTACAACCGATTGCCACATGGTAACATCTGGACGACTGAGAAAGATCACGGTGATGGCATGCTCATTTTTATAAGATGTAGTGATCTCACGATGACACGTGGCATCTCCCTAACCGTTGATGAGTTAACGATCCGTGTGCACTAACGGATGGCCACAAACTTAACGGAATAGCAAAAGATTCCATTAAAGTTATCATCTCTCATTTTGATGCCAAAAATCCGGCTATTAATAAGTAACTTGGACTTCAAGTAGAAGGTATTCACTCTCAACTACTCTCTCTCTTACTATACTTTACTTCCGACTACCTGTACTTATTCTCACGCCGGAGGGTGGTCACGGAGAGAACCCCCTTCTCCCCGTGGTGAGCTAACGGTGTTCTGTTTTGCAAGATCAGTCGAAGTACTGTTACTTTCATTATCGTGAAACCAAATGAAGGATTGACGCCTTTATGCAGAGCCCGTTCCATAGATCTACTTAGATTTTGGTCTAGTTGATCTAGGGTTTCTTCATTGGCGCCCACCGATTTTCTTTTATTCTCTCATCTTTCGTTTGGGTTTCACCTAGATCTACAGCTTCATGGCTGATGGATCGTCATTTCTAGGTCCCCGATCGGAGATCCGTTGCGTTGGCGGAGCTCCTCAGGTCGACGGACAAATCGTTGAGGATTCGTCCGGCGAAGCTGATATGCCATATGATCCTGATCATACGAGCATTCCAGTAACACCGGCGGCTCCTCATGTTGACGTTGCATCAATCCTTCCACCTGGAGAAACTCCATTATCATGGTTGATTATGTCTCAAACTGCTCTGAACGCCATGTATGCTCAGTTATGTGCTCAAACCGGAACTCTAGCTTTTCCAGCTCCGGTTGGTGCACCTCAGGCCCGTGCTTCGCCGGCGCCCTAAGCGTTGAGTTACGGAACTCAGAACCAAGATCGTGCACCTTCGCATGTATCTGTGCATGAAACTGAGATGTATTCTAAAACCAGAAATGATTATTTTCATTCTGGTAATAGACATCAGGAAGAGAATGTCCAACGACGACCTTCAGTTCACTCACGTTTGGGCCCGCGTCATCACAGAAGGGGACACCCAACACGATGAGTATGATAAGACTTATGAAGAAGGAGATAGTGCAAGTGTCTTAAATCGTCTATCTGTAGATCATGCCAGTTATAAGCCTGAATCCGAGCAGTGTATAATCCTGAGGTGGAGCATGATTACAACTTGATTTACCGACCTGCTGAAGCTGCCAGAACAATCAAAATTCGTGAAGGAAATGCTCTAGCTCCGCTAGAACGAGCAAAATTCCATCAAACGTTGGAAAGTTTAATGGATTGTCAGATCCAGATGATCACATGCATTTGTTTACTGGGCATGACTTATTGGAGGATGGACTCTACCTATGTGGTGCCATCTGTTTGTCCAAACGTTAACTGGAGCCGCGCGACTCTGGTTCGACAATTACCAACAGGTAAGATCTCTTCATGGAATTATCTTAAGGAAAGATTCCTTACTCATTTCAGTCAGCAGCATCGTAATGTTAGAGGTTCGTCCGATGTAATGAATATTTGGCGAAGAGACAATGGGAATTTGGAGGACTTCATTACGCGTTATAACAAGGAGGTTTTAGAGATCGGTGATGTACATGAGGGTCTTATTCGCGCACAATTCAAGTACACGGTGAGGTTGACGAAATGATTAAGGTACTTTCTGGTACTACTGGTTTACCGAAAAGCTGGGATAAGCTCATGGCAGCAGCCAAGGTCTACGCGCACACCGAGCGCAACCTTAATTCAAACAGACCTCCTCTACCTCAGCATCGTCCTGAAGATCTGAGTAAAGGAGGTCGGAAGTTTAAAAAGAGTTGGAAAGACTCGAACCAGAGTTCTTACTCACCATACTCTCCAATGGACCCCGTGCAATGATTAACGAAATCACAACTCAGAAAGCTATTAAGAACGAGAACAGAGAGCGACAGTGGACTCCTCTCACCAAATCTCTATGGAAGTCTTGAGCACTGAGAATTACCAATTCAAACAACCTCAGCCATGAAGAACAAAAAGGGCCAAGATCCAAATCTCTTTTGTAATTTTCACAAAGACACTGGGCATACAACTGACAATTGTATTAGCCTGCGCACAGAAATTGAAAAGGCTTTGAAAAGTGTAAGCTAACACACTTGTACAATCAGTTCGAAAAGAAGTCAGGCAACTCACGCGTGGCGATGAGGGGCCAAGTAAAAAAAATGAAACAGGTTGCCATGATTCAAGGAGGCTCGTCATGCAAGCGCACATTTCAAAAGTTCTGAGGAGAGAAATGGCGAGAGCAGCAAGTAATATTTCCGGTGGTTCCCGGTGGACCTCAGGAAGAAAGACCTTTTGTGATTACAGGCATTTTTGGCCATTATCAAACTGACTATATGTTCATAGATCCGGGAAGTTCCATGGACATCATATACGAGCAATGTTTCAAGCAGCTAGATCCGGAAGATAAGGCACGCCTAGAACCAGTCGATTTCCCGCTGACTGGATTCTGCAACGAGGCTGTCTTCCACTTGGACAAATAGTTTTCCCGTAACTCTTTTAGACGGTAAACACTCGCGAACCATTCAAGTGAACTTTATGGTCATGCCAGCGACTTCTCGTCATGACGTGTTATTAGGACGAAGAGCGCAGCGAGACTTTAGCATGATTACATCCGCGCCACACGCTGCTTGTGGTTTCCAAACACCAACTGGATAGCTATTTTATTCGCTCGAAAAAAGATCATGTCTATCGAAGAACCAGTGGTTAAGGCCGCTCGACCAACATCACAAAATGAACCAGAAAAATGGGTCTTGAACAATCAGTATCCAGACCAACCAATTATTCTTGTTTTTGCAATTTCCATGGCAATTCGCGCGAAGCTTAAAACCTTATTGTTTCGAAATATGGATATCTTCGCTTGGATTCCTGCAGATATGGTAGGAGTTCCACGCAAAATAGCTGAACATTGCTTAAACGTGTTTCCGTCTGCGCAGCCGGTGGTTCAGAAAAAGCGCAGCCTTGGATCGGAAAAGACAGAGGCAATGAATGAGCAAGTCACAGAGTTACTAATAGCTGGTATCTTGCGCGAAGTTAAATATCAAACCTGGGTCGCCAACCCACTAATGGTGAAAAAGCATAATGGCGGATGGCGCATGTGCGTGGATTTTAAAGATTAAACAAAGCCTGTCCCAAAGATTGTTATTCTCTTCCGAGATAGATAAAAAAGTTGATTCATTAGCTTCTTTCCGATGGAAATGTTTCCTAGATTGTTAAAAAGGATATCATCAGGTGTTGATGAAAAAAGAGGATGAGGACAAGACACTTTTCTCAGGGCGAAAGGTATTTTTTGTTACACAAAAATGCCCTTTGGCCTCGCAATGCGGGAGCTACTTATCAAAGGTTAATGGACACCGTCTTTGGCGATGACATCGGCAAGACAGTAGAGGTATACATTGATGATCTGGTTATCATGAGTAATACAGAGGATATGATGCTAGAGAATATCCAGAAAACTTTCGATTCTTTGCGCAAGGTCAATTTAAAGTTAAACCCCGGGAAATGCTCTTTTGGCATGGAAGAGGGAAAGTTTCTCGGTTTTGTAGTTACTAAAGAAGGGTTCAAGGTTAATCCAGAAAAGGTGGAGGCCATCCCAGAGAATGTCGTCTCCCACCACCATCAAAGAAATGCAACGATTAGCTGGAAGATTAGCTGCGCTTAACCGTTTTTTGGCTAATCATGCTGCAAAATCATTCCCATTCATTCGAACTTTGCGCAACTGTGTCAAAAGTAAAACGTTTTTATGGACTCCAAAGCGGAGAAAGCTTTTTAGGAAATGAAGGATTGTCTACACTCACTGCTCCGCGTAGCAAAGAGCCGATGATTCTTTATCTTTCAGCGTCTCCAATGGCAGTTGGAGCAGTATTAATGCTGGATCGCGAGGGTGTCCAATCTCCAATATATTACATCAGCAAAATGTTGAATGATCCAGAAACTCGATATTCTATAATGGAAAAATTAGTGTTAGCTCTTGTTCACGCTTCGCGCAGACTGAGACGATATTTTTCAGGACACGTCATTACGGTCCTGACAAATTATCATATTGGTCAAGTCTTATCTAAACCAGATGTCTCGGGAGCCTCGCGAAGTGGGCAATTGAATTAGGAGCATACAACATCTGCTACAAGCCAAGACCACTATCAAGGGTCAAGTATTAGCCGACTTCATTGCTGAAGTCCCAGAAGATAAGGTTGAAGAATGCGAAGCAATTCAAAATCCAGTTCCCATTGTTGATAACAGAGAATGGATCTTATACACTGAAGACGCATCAAACAATGATGGGGCAGGAGCAGGATTACGTTTGATAAGTCCGATGGTGTAGAATTCACTTATGCATATCGGCTTGAGTTTAAGAGTACCAACAATGAAGCAGAATATGAAGCTTTCTTAGCAGGCTTGCGCCTAGCTATTAAAATGGGTGCGTCCAACCTAACAGCTCATGTCGACTCTAAGCTTGTTGCTGAACAATTATCGTTCTATGATGAAAAGGGCGACGTCATGGCCCTCTATCTAGAATAAGCGAAAGCACTCATCACTCAGTTTAAGCAATTCAAAGTTGTACATGTAAATCGGAAGTGAGAATAAACATGCCCATGCCTTGAGCAAATTAGCTGCGATAAGTTTTCAACACTTGGCAAGAGAGGTTCACATCGAAGTATTAAGCAACCCATCGGTACCACTCAAACAAGTGAGCATGGTTGAAATCGGAGATCCATCTTGGATGTCTCCAATAATTATGTACCTGCTGCATGGATCGCTTCCAGCAGACAAAGCTCAAGCAAGGAAAATACAATGTAAGGCCATCAATTATGAAATGGTAGATGGTATCTTATACCGAAAGTCATATTCTGGACCTTTACTTCGTTGTGTGAGAAAACATGATGCGCAATATTTAATACGTGAAATGCACGAGGGATTATGCGGTATCCATTCTGGACCGCGCATAGTGATTGCCAAGATTATGAGTACCGGCTATTACTGGCCTGGAATGTATGTGGATGCAGTTAAGATTCTGTGCAAGTGTATGTCCTATCAAAGGCATGCTCCAAAACCGTTGCGCCCAAAGAATCCTATAGTTCCGATAACCACTACATGGCCTTTCCAATAGTGGGGGATTGATCTTATTGGACCTTTTCCTGATGCGCCGGGCGCAGTCAAGTTCGTAATTATCGTAGTCGATTACTTCACCAAATGGGTGGAGGCTAAGCCATTGGCATCCACTACAGCAATGGTAGTCCGTAAATTTATATGGGAAAACATTATCTACCGATTTGGATTGCCACTACGAATCATCACCGATAACGGTCCCAATCTCACAGCTGCAGAACTACAAGCTTGGATGCAAGAAATGAAAATCGAACATGCTTTTCGCCTCCGTTGCCCATCCACAGGCAAACGGCCAGGTAGAAAGCATAAACAAACAATTGGTGGAAGGCATAAAAGCACGCCTGGGCACGGCGCGACGTGGCTGGGTTGATGAGTTACCAAGTATAATATGGGCGCATCGGAAAATGCCAAAAACAAGCACTGGCGAAACATCATTTAGTCTTGTTTACGGCACGGAAGCTGTAATACCCGCAGAAATCGGCCTTCAGTCACCTAGAATGATAGCTCTTGAAAACCAGAATAATGAAGAGCAGCGCCGACTTGATCTTGACTTACTTGAGGAGAGGCGCGAAAATGCAGCGATACGCGAAGCAAAGTATAAATCTCAAATGGAAAAATATTACAACAAACGGGTACGCGTATGCACCTTCTTACCCGCAGATTGTGTACTTTGCGACAATGAAGCATCAAACATTGAAAAGCCAGGAAAACTGGCACCAAAATGGGAAGGACCTTATGTGATTCAGGAAGTCCTGGGCAAAGGAGCTTACACATTAAAGCGCTTGGACGGCTCCAGTGTCCCGTGGACTTGAACTCCCAGCAACTGCGCAAATGTTACATGTAATCTCAGCGCTCATGAGCCCTGCGCCTTATATGAGCCTGCTTACATCAGTTTTCATTTGTAATCTTAGTGACAGATTGGAAGGTTTATGCAATATCAATGAAATAACATACTTTCTATCGCTACTTACATTCTTCTATATATTTATTACAAATGCATGCAATTCCTTTGGATAAACAAAAACACATAATCATGAGCCACAAGACGATACGATGCTTACGCTCACACATGAGGTTACTTATTGTTCATTTGTATATCCTAAACAAGTAATTGGTCACATGCAGTAATTGTAAACTAAATATATTATATTCACATTAAAAGTACTTGTGCATCAAGCGCAATGATACATCAAAAAATAAAATACAAATAGCTACGGAAATGGACATAATCTAATTCTATTTCCCTGCATTCTTCGCACCTTCTTGCTTCTCCGCCTCTGAGAAGATTTCCTTTAGTCTATCCACAAAATCATCATGCTGCAGCGCAGCATCAACAAGGTCCATAACAGGGATGTGCAAATGATCATAACTCTCTTTAGCAGCAGTATAGAGAGCAAAAGTATCGGTTCCATGGGTAGCAGCGCGGCTTGTATCCCACTTGGTTTTCAGCGCACGGGCCACATGAAGTATAGATTCCCTATAACCCTCAGCATGACCATCATTCCGTGCTGCCACTGATTTCTTCCGCCACCCTCTCATCTAACTCCGTAGAGTTCAAGATGGAGTTTGCAATCTGCAAAACAAAAACGTCAATATAAGATATAATAATTCAGCAAAGGAGTATATATCGCAAGAAAGGGATAGTACCTCCACAATCCCATATTCCCGCAACAGGTAAGCTGGTTCATCAAGGATTCTGTCAGGCTCTCTGCGGTAGCACGAGCGACCTCCTTATCATTAATTTTTTGTTCGCCTTCGGTCAAACGGCGGATCAACTCGGCTTTCTCGGTTCGATGAAGGTTAATATCCTTTTTCAAGGTATCAACCTCATCCTGCAGCCATGCCTGATCAAATAACATAGAGGTTAGATCGTCAATCTCTTTATTCTTATGGAGGAGAGTCATTTTGGTCGCTACCTCATTTTGCTCACTCCTCTCCCGATGAGAGCGAGCCTCTGCCGCCGCAGCAACCGCATCGTCTTTCTCCTTTTTAAGTTTTTTCAATCGCGTTGCGCAGAGATATCTTCTCATTATTATCTCGATCGCAAGACTCCATAAAGCGCTTACGATCGTCTGCGTGTTGCGCGGCAGCAGCATCATACTTACGCTTCCAGGAGAGCGCAGACCATTCTTCAGTTTTCTTCTCCGCTTCAAATTTGGCCTTCGTAGCCTCGAAATCAAAAACCATCTTCAATGTATTCTCCCTCTCAATCTTGGCTTTCACCTTGTCACTTTCCACACCATCACACTCCTTATTCATGCTGCGCCATTCGCGCACGATTCCATTAATTGTGGAGGAGGTGAGGGCAGACTCTTGTAAGTATGCTTCATATGTAGCCTCATGATTTTTCTCCTCTTGGCGCTTCACCTCCGCCGAAGGGAAAATGCCCTTGTACTATTCCCTGCAGGAGCACCAATCGTGAAAACATCACCCTGTTTTACTTTCCACACAGGTTGATGAATTTCAGATGCCCGTTTATCCGAATAAGAGCAATAATAGAAATCCCCAGGCGTTTCTTTGGGGCGAATGGGTGATTCTTCATCAGATTCATCAAAGGAGGGCATAAAACCTTCCCCTTGTGTTGAAGGGCCAGCACCCTTAGATATAAACTTTGAAGGCTTGGTAATAGGGGTGGACGGCTTCTCTTGCTCCGCAGCTGTGGTCCCTTTCACCCAACATCTGAAGCAATATCTTTAACCTGCTCGCCAGCAGGATTTTTCATGATATCTGAAGTAGTATCGTTAACCTGCTCGCCAGCAGGATTCTCAGCATCCAATTGTTTAGGCTCTTCTTCTAGAGCCACCTTCTCAACGTTTTCCGGACTGATGGGGTCAGAGTCAAAAATAGGTGCGCTTTGCTCCACATCTACCCCTTCAGTAATATCAGGCTTGTGCGGCGACGGTATAGCAGATGATGTGGTCGGCGGAGCCTTTACAATTTTCTCTGCACAAATAACGACGTATGTCAAAAACAAAGGCACTGCACAACTATTATTAAAAGTATACAAGGAAGCAGACATACTAGGTGAAAATCTTTTGGCAAAGGCTTCCAGATTTCCTTTCTTGCCAATGCGCGGGCGCACAGCCTTTTTTGGTGGCGAAGGAGGGACGGTCTCAGACTCATTCCTCTTCCTTGAAGTACGCTTCAATGCCTCTTCAGGGCTTGAAGGGATCTCCGAAGGATCATCTGGGTTAGAGGCAGGAATCGAAGAAGCGTCAATAGGCTCTGGTTTCGGATTCTTCAGACCTACAGATGCAAGACCCTCTAATGAGTGTGACACCACCACGTAATCACACCAAGAATCAGATATGAGATGCGTACCTTTCTTGCTCTCAGCCTTAGTAGCAGCAAAAGGTTTAATTTTTTGCTCTTGTTTAGATGAAGTGGGCGCAGCAGATGCAGCAGCAGTGGGCTTCTTTTTCTTCTTGGATTCAGTGCCTACGCCCAAGTTTAGCAAATCACCAACATAATCATTAATGGAAAGAAAACGTTGCGCCATAAGTTACATTGCAATATTACTTAGAGTTGATATCTACAAGTAATATTGCAATAAATAACTCAGGTTTTGCAGTACATGACTTACCAGTAGTAGCAGTGGGCTGTGCATTCAGATCTTCTTTCTTAGGGATTTCAAAATTTTCCAAGATCTGAGTAAACCAAGGTTCTTCATTCTCCTCAAGTGGCACAACAGCCATCTTCCCATTATGCCTTTTGTAAGCCACCAAGTGCAACGGCGCAACTATTTCGCAGAGCACAAACAATAAAGTTTCACCAACATGCAACAATTATGGAAAACAATTCTAAAAAGTGAGAAGTTACCTACCAACTCCATCTTTGGTGTACACCAGCTTCTCTTGTCTCTCTTTCTTCCAGAGGATGCTCATGCCTGCAGCAATCAGTGCCCTCTCTAGCAATATAATATTGGGGATATCCTTTATATTTTGATACAACACCTCGTTGGTCAGAATGGCCAAAGTTTCCAACTCTATATCCTCAGCAGCCCTAAACGTCATCACAGTTGGGATCACCGCGCCTTAACATAGAAAAATTTCTGCTTCCAGTCATGATAGGATTTGGGCGGCGTCATCAACAACCGTTTGGCTTGCAAACGTTGTTGGAAAGAGTAGAAGCCTAAGGAACAAGGAGTGATAGAAAACCCGGAACTTCTCAACCGTCGAATGATTTGCATCGACCGGCAAACAAACTCGAAGTGCCTGATCCTCACCATTCCCATAGCGTGATGTAGCCAGCCGGCGCATCTGCCGCCGTCGAACCCTCCCTGGGATAGAATGAACCCCATGACTGGCAAATAAGAAATTATTAACCAGAGCGTCAAACTCCTCTCTTTTCCACTTCAATGGTGGAAGTAAAGATGTCGTCGGTGCCCCAACTCTTCAGTACTATATCCGGTCGCCATAGTAACTTGCAGAAGGAAATCGTGGAAAGAAGGGTGTTTTCTCAGAAAATAGAAGGTTGATCGGAATTTTCGCACTTTCCGAAAATATGAACACAAGAATGTTTCTCTCTCTAAAATATGATCTGATTAAGAAGCAAATGGATCGACATTCCCTTTATATACTAATCGCAATAAATGTCCAGATATGACTGCATCGACTTTTGGACAGTCACACATCCCCAGGTAACTGCAAGGGCGAGTGGGGAACAGTAATCACCCCACACGCGCGAGTGTCGTCGAATTATCATAAATGCAGTAAGGCACGTACTGTTGACAACCTGTCAACAGTACCACCACGTCTCAAGAACGTGCGTGTTTACCAACTACATTATCTGGATGAGCGACACGTGTCCAAATATATTTGAAATTCAAATATTTTCCAAAAGATCACTTGTGACACGTCACCAAAAAAGCATAAAGCAACAAAGCACCGACACCAGTGTAGCGCAACATATGTTTTAAGTCTAGTGCTCCACCTACTCTTTACTTTACACATAGGAGCAAGGGGCTGGGACTTGGGGGGAACTTGGAAGGCTAACTTCTCTAATTCAAAGGAAAGTCACTGAAACCCTTCGCCTAGTATCCAAAGAAGGAAAGGATCACTTAACCACCTTGCGCGGGCTCGCGCAAGGTTCAAAGTTAACCTTGATCAAACCTCTTGGATAACACTTTATGTACAAACCTTGCCCCATATTTACATCAAAGCAAGTACTCACCAAAAACGCTGGCCAAGAGTAAGGAAAGGAAAGAAGATCAGATAACTAACTTGCGCCTCTCGTCGCAAGGAAACAGTTAATCCGGAGAAACTTTCCCTTAGCAAAATCTTGAATTGGTGCAGAAGCAAAGGGAATCTTTTCTGTTGTAACAGAATGGACATGTGGCGAGCAACAAATGGGTAACAGCTGTGAAACCTTCTAGAAACCACTATTACCCAATCGTGCAAGCATCTTTTGGTTACAACCAATTGCCACATGGCAACATCTGGACGACTGAGAAAGATCACGGTGATGGCATGCTCATTTTTATAAGATGTAGTGATCTCACGATGACACGTGGCATCTCCCTAACCGTTGATGAGTTCACGATCCGTGTGCACTAACGGATGGCCACAAACTTAACGGAATAGCAAAAGATTCGTTAAAGTTATCATCTCTCATTTTGGCGCCAAAACTTCGGCTATAAATAAGTAACTTGGACTTCAAGTAGAAGGTATTCACTCTCAACTACTCTCTCTCTTACTATACTTTACTTCCGACTACATGTACTTATTCTCACACCGGAGGGTGGTCATGGAGAGAACCCCCCTTCTCCCCGTGGCGAGCTAACGGTGTTCTGTTTTGCAGGATCAGTCGAAGTACTGTTAAATTCATCATGTGAAACCAAATGAAGGATTAACCCCTTTATGCAGAGCCTTTCCATAGATCTACTTAGATTCCGGTCTAGTTGATCTAGGGTTTCTTCATCCGACATGTGACAATCTGAGCCTTTTCAAGCATCAAACAATACCGAACAATTCCGACTCTAATGAAACATTGTGTTTCATTCCCGAGAGTTGTATAATTACATGTGACATTCATACATTTTAGTCCATGTACAATTTCACTCCTCAAAGCTTCTATGGAAGTTATACGCAAATTGATACGCAAACGAAACCACTTTAACGCAAGTATATTCCGGATTAGTGACATAAGCTAAACATACCATAAATATCCTTTACATAACTTAGAAATAAGTTTTGAAGGGTTTGGTATGTCAAAAACAAACCTATTTGATCACAGGGACTATTTACGATAAACTACGAAAGTCTGCCGATTCTCGTAGCAACGCAGCTCTGGAACAAGGTCACAAGCTTAACATACCATAAATACGCTTACAATAGCTTAGAAAAAAGTTTTGAGGGCTTCGGTATGGCAAGATCACACTTTTACAACTTCGGGGCTATTTTGCAAATTCTAGAAACTATGCCTTTATGCGTATTTCCTATCCGAAACATGTACGAATTAAAAAATGTTCTAATCATCAAAATATTGTATTTTAGTGATTGGAACGCGGAAAATCCGTCCGTTACGCATTACGTCATTTGCGTGTTCGTTACGATTTTCGTGGTAATTAACCGAAACCGCAACTGTACGGCCAAACGAACTGAATCCGAAGCATTTTTAGCACATTTCAAGTTCCCTAAACTTTATTGTCCTTATAAAGCTTGAAAATGGGGATAACGTGTGTTAAAAGTGCCAAAACGCGTCAAAAACAAGTTCAGGGGCCATTTCTGCCAATTCTGAAACTTCAGCCCCTGCAAGGGCCTTACGGACCGTAAGGCAAAACCCATACGGTCCGTAAGGGGTCCCCAGCTCATAGAATTGTTAAATCAAGGTGGAAGCTTCTTGTTAAATGCCTTGTTGACTCACCAAACGAATTTGCCACCTTCCCTTCTGCATTTGACACCTAAGGGGACACTAATCAAGTTCAGAGATGACTCATGGACACTTGTCATGATCAAATGAACCCAATTCAAGTATAAAAACCATGGTGTTCTTCATTCTTGAACTTTTACAACCATCTCTTTTGTCCCATTCTGCTTCAATCCGAATTTGCAACCATCTTGGATCTTTCCCTGGTGTTCTTGATCAATCTTTGGTGCTTGTAAGTGTTCTCTTTCATGCTTGTTTCAATTCTTGTAGTTTAATTGGATTAAAAGTCATAAAATTTGATTTTTGTTTGACCTCCAGAATTGATCATGAATTGATCAACTTAAAATCCAATTGAACCTTGCAATATGATGGTAATCAAGATGGTTAGGATCCCTATTGATCATACCTACCGATTTCTATCATTTCTAGTCATTTTGACAAGTCAAAGTTTCGGTCAAAATGCGATAAATGTGCATTTCATGCGAAATCTAATTTCGGGTTTCAAAACATTTTTGTTTTGATGCCAAAACTCTTTTATAAACTTACTTAGACATGTCAAAACATCTCTAAATCATCACTCTCATTTTAGTGCTTGTTTAGAGTCGAATGTTGAACAGTTTGACCACCGCTTTGACTTTCGAATCTGACCCATTTGGTGGATCTTTGGACCCAACCAAATACATATTTATGACCATAATTATAAAGGAAATAACCCTCAGAGGTTATACCTTATGATCATGTCTTTTGATTAGTGTTATGATAACTAGTTGTTATGATCTCCAATAAAGACCAAATGACCCTTTTCGCAAACCAATCAACTATAAGTATACGTGACATAATTTTGACGTGTATTCTAATCAAATAACATTTCAAACATATTTAAGTATTAAAGACATATCATAACACATATCTAACCATCCGAACGCGTAGTTACGTAAAAGACGCATTAAAGTAGCTTAAACTAACCTTAACGGGTCATACGGGTCAAAAGCACTTATGAAACGTTTCCAAATCAGAATGTAGATTATGTTAAACCATTTCATATGAGTTCCAACACTCATTCGGTTTATAAGGTCTCATTCTATCCGGATCCTCCGATTTCAAGTCTCGATATTTTCATTATTATCCATTTTTAGGACACGCGTGATTTCATGGACTCTTGAGCTTTGGATTTTCTATTTATCCAAGATCTCATTCTATCACAAGTGAGTACATAGTTTCCCTATTTTATGTTTTCAATGTTTTGGGGTGATGCATATGTGCCAAAAAGTTTACAAGTTTTCAAGTTACAATTGCTACGGTTTACAAGTTTCAAATGCAAACACTATGGTTTATATAAACAAAACAGATTTCAATATTGTGAACGAACTTGTTGGTGCGATGTATTTATAACAAGAATGAAATTCATTACAATGATCAAGCCGACCAGTAGTAAGTTACGGCGCCTAGGACTGATAATCCCATTACCAAAATTCCTGGGGTTTGTGGGGAAATTTGGGAAGCGAACTGAAACTGTATTTGTAACATACCCTTTGGTGATATGTTATACGATTAAGGGACACCGTGGGTGGTCTCGAACAAGTCAACAAAGGTTTGAATGTATTTACGAAACGACCAAAAGTTTTCTCAATTTAAATAAGGAAACAATGAACGATGAATGATAAACGATGAACGATGAACAATTGGTTTACAATAAATGGTTTATTATGAGGAACGATGAACAATGAACAAATATTTTCAATCAATGACGCACAGCGAATTTCGATTAAAGATGTAAACCATACGAGTTATTTCAAGATGATTTACAACTTGGATTTACAAAACAAATGTTCTCGAGTCAAGGTTCATGGCTACTTAGATTTTATAACTTTAACTATTGTTTTAGACGATTAATTATTGCAATAACAAATCTTTCAAAACAAGGTTTTTCATTTACGACTCTAGTAGTCCGATTATATGTTGCAATATATACAAAGCCATGAACTTGACACACTCACAAAACCTATGTACTCGCCAAACATATTTTTGCTGACTCGTTTTCACATATGTTTCAGGGAACGATGCTAGATGATACTGATGCGTGCTCACGTAGGAATGGACTTGGACCTAGTGCCTTAATAACAAGAAAGACTATAATGATGCTTGTTTGTTTGTTTAAATTGTTTAGAACGTCTCAAGACAATCATGACAATATAACCTTTGTTAATGATAAAATAAAACAAAACTTCAAATGCCATGTGTTGTTGAAACAATCTGTTAACGTGACTCCCAAGTATTTCCGCCGCGTGTTGTTTTACGCGATTTGGGGTATTACAGGTTGGTATCATAAAACTGTTTATAGGGAATTAGGTTATTAGTAACGTTTTGACCTGACTATAACCTTCCTAGGTGTGACAACCGGCACTTTCGGGTAATTTCCGTACAATTAAACTATTAATTTAATCATGCAATTATATGTTGAAACTCCATGCTCTACTAGATTACATCCTACATATCTGAAAACTACTATGAATTACATTTCAATAGTGCATATTATTCATCTTGATCATGGTATCAGAAAAACAATTAAACAGTGCACTAAAACAACTAGTAGACTTGCCGGTTAGACTAGCAATGTCAGCTCTAGTCCGGTACTCAGCTTAACGACTATTCTAGGACTTAGATAGAAGTCCACTAGCAATTACACATTAAATCCTATATGGAACACAAGGATTTAACTTAACAACTTTCCGGAAATCATTTAAAGCACTTAAAAGTGCCCAAAACACACTTTAAATGCATAATTCAACATAAATCAGCAAAATTCAGATTGATACACTAAAATATGATGCAGAAAATAAGGTTAAAGTGTCCAGAATAACTTGCAAAGTGCCGCGAATAAAAACCATCATAAAAGGTACCTCATAACACACTAAACTGCGCAATTTAGCACTTTAACGAGCCGGTAAGCAACCGAACAACCGGACACTACCCGAAACACCAAATTTTCACTAGCAGCATTGTTTTAGTGTTATAAAGCTAGTTAAAATCACCAAACACCATAATTATCCTAAAAACACTAATGCACATAACACCTTAACTAAACCCCCCTTAGCTTCCAACTAAACAACTCAACTTACAATTGAAACCAAACCAATACCCCCCCCCCCCCATTTACGGTCAAGCATGGCCCCAAAAGCCCCATGTTTGTCTCCTAATCTTGATTTGTTGAAGACAATGGTTTACATGAGGGATTACTAAGAGATGTAGGTTATAAGGGAACATAATCAAGACTTATCATCACCAACTCCAAACCTCAAAATCAAAACAAACGCCTCCATCTTCCTCCTTGCTCTCGGCCACAAACCACCTCCTCTAACCTCCATCTTTGCTTCATTTTGCAACCATTCTAAAGGTGTTCAAGGGTGTCTCAAGACCATCTAGAGTTTATCCAAGCATTGGAAGTGAGGACCACCTTGAGACTTTTATCCACTACATTGGCTAATCATATCTTGTCTTTGTTTCCATTCGTACACAAAGTACATAACTCTTGATCTTGGGTTATTCAAGTGAATCCATCAAGAACATGAAGCTTTAAAAGATGAACACTTGAAGAACACTTGAAATCTAAAGAAAACAACATAATCTTGAAGTGTAACAAAGTTGTATGTGATTAATATTTGCTTAGCTTGATGATTATCATGTGTAGTAGTGTTGTATGTAAAGATCTTAAAAGTGTATAAATAGATCTTGAAAGATCCACGAGGAATAAGTTGATGAGCTTGATGTAGGTCACTAATGAACTAGTTAAAATGATTTACAATACATGAACATGGATTTAAAGTCATTTTGTAAATGGATAAACAAGTTGTTAAACATGATTTTCTACAAATGTTGTGTAATTAGTGGATAATTAGCATTTTTGAAGATAACTAATCATGTTAAACACCATACTAGAAGACTACATGTTTTTATAAAGTTTTTAGCTCATCATCATGTAAAAAGTTCTTGGATGAAGTTGTTTAAACTTGAAGAAATTGTTATGGATGAGTTGGTGAATTTTTGAAGCTTAAACACATGTTTATAAACATGGGAAAACTCCTAAATATAAGGGAAACTATGGCCAATTTTTTATAAAAATTCAACATTTAGAAAAATATAAAGTTTACTACTAAACTTTTGATTTTTAGATGTTTAAATAAATTAAACATGGCCATGCCCTATTTTTATATAAAAATACAAGTTAACAAATAAATATTTCTTAAAGAATGAAAACAAGTATAAATATATGTTTAGGAAAATGCGTATTTAATGGTCACCAAGGTTTTTGTGTGGAGTATGTATATTATGTGTAATATATGTAGTAGACAAAAATAAGGAAGTTAAAACACTAAAAACTCCCAATGGTGTGTAAATACATAATACCCCTACATACCAAAGAAAATACTTGAACAAAATACACACAAAATACTCACTCTTGAATATTTGGGCAACCATAACAATATATATATATATATATATATATATATATATATATATATATATATATATATATGAACTTATATATATTTTTGGTAAAATGAACTTGGACAAGTAAATGGACTTATACACAAAATATATATATTTAACAAGATTGGTAAAAATATATATATTCCATACAAGCCTTAAAAGTATATTATTTTAAGAAGTATAATTTCCGGAAAGACATAAAAATTACAAGTAATAAATCTTGTTAAGGAAATAAGAAATACGTGAACCTTAACACTAGAGTACGTGTATACTTTCCTAAGTGTACATTTGGAAAATAACAAATATACTTATACTAGAAATTATATTGGAAATATTATTTTACAAGTATACATATTTATTTGAAAAATAATTATAACAAGAATAGAAAGACATGGGCTAGGCCCAATAATACAAACACATGGGCTAGGCCCAATGATACAAGAACATGGGCTAGGCCCAATGACATAAACACATGGGCTAGGCCCAATGACACAAGAAATTGGGCTAGGCCCAATGACATGGGCTAAGGCTCCTAATGACAAGTGTGCTAGGCACAAGGACAAGGAACGGGCGATGCCGTTCACAGCACTATTCAAGACACGATAACAAAATATAGGTACTAAGTCAAGAAATAATTAATCAATAAAATGATTAAGAACAACTAACATAAGATGAGAACTTGTACATAGAACAAACATACACTTAAGTGTCTAATGGAATTAGAACACTTGTAGGTTCAGTTCAAGACCAAGGAAAAACACTATGAGTTGTACATGAGGAACGCGAATCTGTGAGTTCATGTCCCCCTTTCTTTTAAACGCTTTCGGTTTTATAACACTCGGGGAAATACATGTCAAGACATATGGTATGTTAGTTATGGAGTTAGATGACAATAAGATCGATGTGCTTTAGTAGGATTGGATAACAATATGACATTAGTAACCATTAATCACTTAGTGACAAAGGTGCAAAAGGTGTAGATCTATTGAGCTTGAGGCACGCTCCACTCCTAGTTGTATACCATGGGGTGGTTTTGTGATCCCAATTGAGAACAAAGTGTCCTCGATTTGGTTATATACTTACGGCGCATAGTATTGGAGGGCTCGCTACCCACTGATAGATCCTTATATTCCATAATTATTTACATACCTGGACTTCAATAATGGATAACAATCATGAAAACTTATTCAAAAACAAAACTACATGAACTCGCTCAACTTTTGTTGGTTTTTCAAACTACATGTATTTCAGGAAATAGGGCTTAACCGGTGATGGATTCTCGGAGCTTACAACGATGGCCACTTTTGGAGGGTTTGCCTCATATATCCCTTCCTTGTTTAGGCATATAGGGGTCAAAACCTCGATTTAAATCTACGATTATAACAAACCTATTTTGGTGATGTAACTTAACTAATATTGTTTTGGTAAACTTATGAAACTTGTTGGAACATGTAAACTTGAAATTGAATTTGTATAACATATGGCATCGTTGTTGGTTATAATTATGTTTACACGACTGATTGCATGATTACCGTTAAGTCACACGTTTGCGCTTCCGCTACGACCAGGGTGTGACAGATTGGTATCAGAGCTTCGATTGTAGTGAACCAGGGACAAACCTTTTACTAAGTTTGGTCTACAATCACCAGGGGCTCTCACATGAAAACAAAGTTTATAACATTATAAAAACTGTTTTCAAGTATATAACAAAGTATTACAAAATGTCACGCTAACATGAGGATCTATCACACGAGTTCAACTATAGGAAAGAACAAAATTATTCCTGCTTAGTCTAGAATGAGTAGACACAAAACATTAAGATTACACACGAAACCAAAGAACAAATTGCATGAGATTTGATGGTTAAAATAAAATATATCATAAGTAATATTTAATTACTAACATTATGTTTATACGTTGTACGGATTGTATTTGCCAGGACCATGTCTTCAGTATCTTCATACGAGAAGGACCCCATGGAGTACTTCTCAGACGACGGATTTGGTGTCGAGGCTGCTGCTGACCATACCTCCTGAGGACGCAGCCGGTCAGAGGTTTTGGATGATGAGGACCTCGACAATTTCCAGCACTTTGCCCTACCTGACGATTACATGGGAGATGATCAGGATCACCCACACGATCTTGAGGATGATGTGCTTGCCGTACCCCAGCCCCAGCACGACATGGCCATCCATGGTCACCCAGATGGGGAGCACGTTGTGGTGCACCTAGTCGCACCACTAACCGTCATCCCACCGGTCATCGAGTTAGACGATGACAAGGATGATGACGTGTCGGTCTTCCATGTCGACCATCTGGATGCTGAGTTGGGCGATGGTGAGGTTATCGATGAGCTGGCCTACTTGAGCTACCCCCGCCTGTCATCCCTGTTTTTGACCTGTCATCCTCATCTTCTGACTCTGACGATGGACACATGTCTGACGATGCTATGTCAGCTGTACCAGCCACACCCTCACCCGTCCACTCGCCTGATACCGTGTTACCACCCTTTGTACCACCGCATACTTCTGCAGGCCCATCTTATGCTAGCATTCCCGCCTCTATGTTTACTCCATTTTCTGGACCATCACGCCATCACTCATTGGGCAGTACGCCCCGACGTCATGAGCAGCCACCCCTACCCTTTATGAGTAGCTCCACTTATCACCCCATCCATGACCCGCATGCGGCCGGATCATCTAACTGGGCTGGACCCCCACCCCCTCCTGCACCACCCATGCATGCTTCATACCCATCACCACCCCGCTACCGTGGGTATCCCCCTTCTCCTCCACCAGGCATGAGCCCGTCTAACCCATACCACCCTTTCATTACCCTGTTATTCCTCTCGAGGAGGAAGTGATAGCACATGATCGTCAGATAGCCCAGCTTTATCGTATGATTCACGAGCTCCAGGGTAGCGCCCTGTTCAGGTCGCTGCTTGAGCACCCACTACACCACCCTCACCGCCACCATACACGCCATCTACACCCCCAGATTTACCACCAGCACAACCGTCACCACCACCTTATACACCATCTTCACCACCACCCACCGACTCCATACCCCTGTGTCCCTGTCACCACCCTAGATGCCCATTTGAGGCACGTATGCGCAAGTAGGAGCATATCCAGGCTGCCTCGTTCACCGTGTCTCCTGGGATAGAGGAGGAGTTGGCCTATCATCGCATGTTGCTCCATAGGTCACCATCCCCTCCACCCCCGCCACCTCAGTAGTTTAGTACTAGTTATCATTGGGGAGCATATCCAGGCTCCTCCGTTCACCGTGTCTCTGGGATAGAGGAGGAGTTGGCCTATCATCGCATGTTGCTCCATAGGTCACCATCCCCTCCACCCCCGCCACCTCAATAGTTTAGTACTAGTTATCATTGGGGATCAGCCCCAACTTTTGTGGATCTAGCTTCCGAAGACTCAAGCCAGAAGATCCAACTTTTGAGATGACTAAAGACGAAGATGCAATGAAGAAGAAAACTTTACTTTCGTATTGTATTGTATGAACTTGTATCGACTAGGGTTATGTAACCCTAAGTCCTTTTGATTCTTCATGAACAAATGTACTAAGTTGTCAATCATGTATGGAAGTGTATTTTCTTATCTCGCATTGTATTTTATTTATGTCGTGGTTGGTTGATATTGTGACGTGTTGGTTGATATTGTGATGTGATGGTTGACATCGTGATGTGTTGGTTTGTATTATGATATGTCGTGGTTGATTTTATATTGTGTTGTGGATGATGTTTATTTATTTCACCATGGTGCGCGTGTACGTTAGATGTTATATGATGGTTGTGGTGATTGGTTTATTCTTGCGTGTTCGTGATTGTGTTGTACGCCATATACACGACTTCTTACCCCTTATCCGACGTGATGTTTCTTATACTCGACAAAAAAATAAATAAATAAATAAAAAATAATAATAATAATAATAACAATAAACAAACAAGATTTTCGTAATTTTTTTTATAAATGCTCTTTTATTATTAAACAATCGTCTAATTACAATCGATATTTCATACTAGAAGACGATGCCCCACGCCAAAGATGTGTCAATAACAACCAGCTCCCAATGACTCAAGCAGAGCTAAATGAGCACATATATCAGGCCATTACGCAACACGAGGCCAACCGCACCGAACAAAGCGGTGGAACCGGAGGTTCAACTGGAACCAACCCACCCACCGGTAATCTTTGGTTATTCATATAGCCATGTGTCACTCTCGTTTATTATATTCGTGCTTTGAATCTCATTCTTGAGTGGGTGTACCTAATCTATTTCAGGTTGCACTTACAAGCAGTTTTTGGACTGCAAGCCTCTGAACTTCGATGGCACCGGCGGTGCTGTTTCATTCGTGCGCTGGACCGAAAAGACTGACTCGGGCATACTAATGAGCAAGTGCCCTGCTGAGAAAAGAGTCACCTATGTCATTGGACTCTTCATTGACGGAGCGTTATCTTGGTGGAACCTCCAGGTGCAGACCAAAGGAGACGATGTTGCAGATGGTCTGACCTGGGAGGAGTTGAAGGAAATCATGAGGAAAAGGTATTGCGCAAGGTCTGAAATACAGAAGTCGGAAACGGAATTCTAGAATCTTAAGATGATTGGCTCTGACATCACAGGATATGTCCAAAGGTTTCATGATTTGTCACGAGTGGTTCCGTACTTAGTGGAACCGGAATTCAAAAGGATTGAGAGATTCGTATGGGGACTCGCCCCTGAAATTCTAAGCATGGTGACTTCATCACCGACTGAAATTGGGGAAGCGATTGAACTAGTTGTGAGCCTTACTGAAGAGGCTGTACGTCAAAAGAAGCTGCCGAAACTTGGGGAAGTCAAGAAAGAAGCTACTGTGGAGACTACGGACTCCAACAAGAGAAAGTTTTCCCACTTCAAGAAAAGTACTCGTGGTAACAACTTTAACAGAGGAAAGAGGCAAGCGCTGAGGGAAAACAAAGTAGCAAAAGCTTATGCCGCTACCGCACCAAACAACACTGAAAGAAAACCCTATAGGGGAGAAGCACCGAAATGTCCCAAATGCCCTTTCCATCACTATGGGGAATGCCGAGGCTCAAAATGCGGCAAGTGTGGAAAGTTAGGACATACTGCTATTGCATGTCGAGGAACAACTGATGGATGCTATAATTGTGGTGACAAAGGGCATTTCAAGAAAGATTGCCCGAAAGGAAATCAAGCTCGGGGAAGAGCCTTTGTACTTGGAGCTAAGGATGCACGTGAGGACCCGAATGTGGTCACCGGTACGTTCCCTATAAACAACCACTTTGCATCTATACTTTTCGATACCGGGGCATATTTTAGTTTTATTTCTAAGGAACTTAGAGACGTACTTGGGGTAGAATCAAGTAAATTAGATACTCCTTACTCAATCGAATTAGCTGACGGAAAACTGGTAGAGTCGAGCGAAGTCATAAAGAAATGTACCTTAGAACTGGGTGAATGAAAGTTCGACGTAGATCTCTTGCCAGTTCATTTAGATAGTTTCGATGTCGTTATCGGCATGGATTGGCTATCTGAAAACCGAGCTGAAATCTTATATCATGAAAAGATCATTCGCATTCCAACGCCAAACGGAGAACCTTTGATGGTTCATGGGGAAAAACAATACGCGCCACTACGAATCATTAATTGTATGAAAGCTCAAAAGTGCTTAAGGAAAGGTTGCATCGCTTTCCTAGCACATGTTTTCGACAACAAGGCCGAGGAGCCTAAGCTCGAAGACATTCCGATCGTGAAGGAATTCCCTGAAGTCTTTCCGGAAGACTTACCGGGATTGCCACCTCAACGACAAGTCGAATTTCGCATCGACTTGGTACCGAGAGCCGCACCTGTAGCCAAATCTCCATATCGACTAGCACCTTCTGAAATGCAAGAATTATCTACACAACTTCAAGAGTTGCTAGATAAAGGATTCATTAGACCAAACTTTTCGCCTTGGAGAGCTCCAGTATTATTCGTGAAAAAAAAGGATGGTACGTTCAGGATGTGTATCAATTGCCGAGAGTTGAATAAGCTTACTATCAAGAATCGGTATCCGCTACCGAGGATTGATGACTTATTTGATCAACTACAAGGTTCAAGCTTCTATTCCAAGATAGACTTAAGGTCTGGATATCACCAATTGCGGATTCAAGAAGAAAGCATACCAAAAACGGCTTTTAGAACTAGTTATGGTCATTACGAGTTTCTTGTTATGCCATTTAGTTTAACAAATGCACCAGCGGTCTTTATGGACTTAACGAATTGCGTGTGCAAGCCGTATCTCGACAAATTTGTAATCGTGTTTATTGACGATATCTTAATATATTCGCGATCGAAGGATGAGCACGAGCAACACTTGAAACCATTCTAGAACTTCTAAAGAAGGAAAAACTCTACGCGAAATTTTCGAAGTGCGAATTTTAGATTCGCGAAGTTTAATTTCTCAGGCACGTGGTGAACGAGAAAGGTATTCATGTAGACCCATCAAAGATTGAAGCCATTAAGAATTGGGAAGCACCCAAGACACCAACCGAAGTTCGACAATTTCTTGGACTAGTGGGCTATTATCAAAGATTCATTGAGAACTTTTCTAAAGTTGCTCAACCGCTAACGACTCTCACGCAAAAAGACAAGAAGTTTGTTTGGGATGAAAAACAAGAAGAGGCATTCCAACTCTTAGAGGATAAACTATGTGATGTGCCAATCTTATCACTTCCTGACGGTACCGATGACTTCGTGGTGTACTGCGATGCTTCACATCAGGGTTTAGGTGTCACACCCCGACCCGCAGCAGAATAAGAGTCGGGACATAATTGGGTTATCACCAAAGCTCATGATATTTACTAATATGTTTCATATTTATTAGAGTCAAAATTACATTCTCAATAATCCAAACATGTCCATACAAATACAAAGGAAAATAACCAAACTAAACAATCCATGCTCTAAACCAGTTTTCTTCTAAGCCAATCCTATGTGTTTCTTCCTGCAGCTGGTTCACCTGTATCATGTGTAAAAATGGGGGTTTTTGGGTCAACATAAGTTGGCGAGTGAACCTTGTTAGATAAACATTTATTATTGATTTCTTATTTTTTTTATCAAGGAAAAATTGTGCAATAGTCATATGTGAGCAATTGTAAATAATCAAACAACAGCAATAACAATCACAAACTATAACATACAATAACATACAATAACAAAAATGGGGAACAGACGGCCTATGATAAATGTATGTACTGAAAATGATAAATGTCTGTGCGATCAAGGCTCAATCAAACGGAGCCGATCGTATTGCATGTACTGAAAATGATAAATGTCTGTGCGATCAAGGCTCAATCAAACGGAGCCGATCGTATGTTGGCACGCCAGGTTCACGCTCATAATGTAATGGGGAACTGCTCAACGCTCATAATGTAATGGGGAGCGGCGGCCCATGAAATTGCATGTACTGAAAATAATAAATTAAATCTAAACAATAACCACACAATAGTTGATACAAGCCGAATACACATTTGTTCATGATATGATGTATGCACAATAATTTAAATATAATAAATGATAAGACACATGATACACCCCAAAAACGTGATTAAAACGGGGAATTTGTAAAGATTCACTCACATTGGGTGCGTTCGGTTGGAGATGATGAGATGCGCACGAGTTGGGAGAATTTAACAACGAGGATTGACTAACCTAAATAATAACGGAAGATATAGTAAATGAGTGGATTTTATTAATAATTTTAATAGGATTTTTAAATATATTTTTGTGAGTTTAAGGCTATTTCCTATCTTTAAAAACATTATTTTTAAGTATTTTTAATTGATTTTTAAATTAAATTAAATAAATAAAAATACAAAATATGTTGACTTTTGCGTTGACCGTTGACCATTGACTGTTTGACCGGTTTTATTGTGTAAGTGTATGCGCCGGTAGGACTCGAACCCGAGACCTCCCGTTCGCGTGCACGCAGCTCTACCAACTGAGCTACGTGTCTAACCCGAAATAATTCTGTTTTTAATTATATTTATATACTAACTCAGTTTATTCAAAATTCTTTTATTTTCAAAAATGTTTTAAATCATCGAACCGGTGTCGTCAACAGGTCTCGAACCCGGGACCTGTGCTTTAGCGTTACACACAGTCCACCGCTGGACTGTGTGTCTAACTTGGTTAATATACAGATTTTTATTATACTTAACATCTAACGTAAGTTAATCCGGTTCAGTTAGAAAAATAAAACATCATTATTACAGAGAGGGTGTGTGTATCAAGAATCGAACTCGCGGCGTGTGATTTGTATGTGCACACAGTCCATCGCTGGACTGTGTGTCTAACCCGAGATAATATCCAGATTTTATTAAACTTATAATCAACCTACTTCGTCTTCTTCGTTACCGAATTACAATTTACGATTTCTCTATTGTTTCTTGTTTAATTTGATTGATAAACATTCAACAGACTAATATGAAATGGCAGAGACGATTTTTAGAAGTAAACATACCGGAGAACGATTTATCTCAGAATTCCGGCAAGTCGTTGGCTCTGTTTTTACGGATTTCGACTGAACGAATAAATTATCAGTTTTGATTAGCTAAGTGAGGAATTTAAGTATTAAACAAGAGTTATCAGAAGGTTTGAATGTCTATACCGTTTTACAGCTGAAGATAAGGATTTTCAGAAGTTTTCCGGCGAGAGTGAGTTATCCGATATCGTCGTCTGAAATTGATTCCGATTGAAGGGTTTGAGTTAGTAACAGCTTAACAACTGATAACAACGAAAGAATTTAGAGACTCACTGATTTGGTGGGAAATACGGTTTTCCGGCGAAAGTCCGGCGAGTCCAAATAGCTTCTCCGGCGAACTGAAAATTGTGCGAAAATGCAATTGAAGGCTTGCAGAGTGTGTTTGAGTCGCGTGAGGGGTCTTTGATTGAAGTAATTCAGGAATTGAAAATTTCGGTTATTAAAACCGATCCACTCTTGAATTTAAGTTCATTCAAATCAAAATTGATTGGAGGTGTCTGTGCATCGGTTAAACTCAGTAAACCGCGATCAACCAAACGTCTTTGGACGTTTGATGACCGATTTCGGTTACAGTTGGCGTAACCGGTTGATTTATGATAGACCATAAAATTTAATTGTTTCCTAGTATTTACAGAAAACAACAAGTGGCGGAGTGGTTATATGTGGGTGTGATAAGGCTTTGAGTTTAAACCCGGCTGACCCGGGTTCGAGTCCCGGCAGCCAAATTTTCTTTTTAATTATTTTATTTTTACTTTTTATCAATTATAACTTTTATATTCTAGTTTGTTTATTAATTATGCATCCTTAAAAATTAAAACGGACATAAATACGCAACGAAACATTTATAACTTGATATTCGATTACAAACGGAGCGGGTTTAGAAAACCCGTTTTTGACAAATGTTACATTTAGGTTGCGTGCTTATGCAACTAGAAAAAGTCATCGCATATGCATCACGTCAATTGAAGGTTCACGAGAAAAATTATACCACGCATGACCTTGAGTTAGGTGCCGTGGTGTTTGCCTTGAAGATTTGGCGGCATTACATATATGGTACTCGATGTACTATATTCACATATCAGAAGAGTCTTCAACATATATTTAATCAGAAATAATTAAATATGCGTCAACGTCATTGGGTTGAATTGTTGAATGACTACGATTGCACTATCAAGTATCATCCGGGCAAGGCGAACGTTGTAGCAGACACCTTGAGCCGCAAGAAGCGAGTCAAGACATTGAGCGTACTAGCCTTAGAGATGACAATTCAGACAAACTTCACCACCCGTGTGCATGAGGCACAACAAGAAGCTTTAAAACCAGAAAACATCCCAGCAGAATCATTGCGAGTAATGGAAAAGCAAATGGAACCAAATAAAGATGGAACTTTATAATTTTTGGGAAGAATCTGGGTTCCCTATTTCGGAGATTTACGAGACCTGGTACTAGACGAGGCACACAAGTCAAAGTACTCAATTCATCCAGGATCGGATAAGATGTATCAGGACTTGAAAGAGTATTACTGGTGGCCTAATCTCAAGGCAGACATTGCAACCTATGTTGGAAAATGTCTGACTTGTGCAAAGGTCAAGGCTGAATACCAGAAACCGTCTGGATTATTACAATGACCCGAAATCCCTGTTTGGAAGTGGGAACATATATCAATGGAATTCATAACCAAGCTCCCACGAACCTCTCAAGGACATGACATGATTTGGGTAATTATAGATTGGTTAACCAAGTCGGCTCACTTCTTACCGATTCGTGAAAAAGATAGTACTGAGAAGCTACCTGAGTTGTACCTTATGGAAATTGTGGCACGTCACGGAGTGCCAGTCTCCTTAATCTCAGATCGAGATGGTCGCTTTGTGTCACGGATATGGCAGTCATTTCAAGCTTCATTTGGATCTCGCCTAGATCTAAGCACGGCGTTTCATCCGCAGACTGATGGGCAAAGTGAGCAAACCATCCAAACACTAGAGGAGATGCTTCACGCTTGTGTGATGGACTTAGGCGGAAACTGGGATACTCATTTACCATTGGTAGAGTTTTCTTACAACAACAGCTATCACACTAGCATTAAAGTCGCGCTATTAGAAGCACTCTATGGACGCAAGTGCCGATCTCCGCTATGCTGGGCGGAAGTTGGTGACAAACAACTTTGGTCCCGAACTAGTCCAAGAAACCACTGACAAGATAGTCAAAATTCGCGAGCGCATTAAGGCAGCTCGTGATCTACAAAAGAGCTATGCGGACAAAAGACGTAAACCATTATCCTTCAAAGTCGGAGACAAGGTTTTGTTGAAAGTCTCGCCTTGGAAGGGCGTAGCTAGGTTTGGTAAGCGTGGGAAGCTTAACCCACGATACATTGGACCCTTCGAAATTCTGGCAAAAGTCGGTACTGTTGCATACAAGCTAAAATTACCCGAGGAACTCAATAATGTACACGACACATTCCATGTGTCTAACCTTAAGAAGAGTCCAACACAAGAAACGGTTATCATCCCTGCGGATGAGATTCATATTGATGACAAACTCCACTTTACTGAAGAACCCGTTGAGGTTACAAACTGGAAGGTCCAGAAAAAAAGAAGGAGTCGTATCAAATTAGTAAAAGTCCGTTGGGACTCTCGGCACGGACCCGAGTTTACTTGGCAACATGAAGATCAAATCAAAACCAAATACCCTCACCTGTTCGAGAAGAATCATGATAGATAACTCAGCTTGAATTTCGGGACGAAATTCTTTTTAACAGGGGGAGTATGTGACAACCGGCACTTTTGGGTAATTTCTGTACAATTAAACTATTAATTTAATCATGCAATTATATGTTGGAACGCCATGCTCTACTATATTACATCCTACATATCTGAAAACTGCTATGAATTACATTTCAATAGTGCATATTATTCATCTTGATCATTCTGTCAGAAAAACAATTAAACAGTGCACTAAAACAACTAGTAGACTTGCGGTTTAGACTAGCAGTGTCAGCACTAGTGCGGTACTCAGCTTAACGACAGTTCTAGGACTTAGATAGAAGTTCAATAGCAATTAAACATTAAATCCTATATGGGAACACAAGGATTTAACTTAACAACTTTTCGGAAATCATTTAAAGCACTTAAAAGTGGCCAAAACACACTTTAAATGCAGAATTCAGCATAAATCAGCAAAATTCAGCATTGATACACTAAAATATGATGCAAAAATAAGGTTAAAGTGTCCAGAATAACTTGCAAAGTGCCGGGAATCAAAACCATCATAAAAGGTACCTAATAACACACTAAACTGCGCCATTTAGCACTTTAACGAGCCGGTAAGCAACCGAACAACCGGACACTACCCAAAACACCAAATTTTCACTAGAAGCATTGCTTTAGTGTTATATAGCTAGTTAAAATCACCAAACACCATAATTCATCCTAAAAACACTAATGCACATAACACCCTTACTAAACCCCTTTAGCTTCCAACTAAACAACTCAACTTACAATTGAAACCAAACCAATACCCCCCCCCCTCTTGGATTTACGGTCAAGCATGCGCCCACAAGCCCCATGTTTGTCTCCTAATCTTGATTTTGGTTTGAAGGACAATGTGTTTACATGAGGGATTACTAAGAGATGTAGGTTATAAGGGAACATAATCAACACTTATCATCACCAACTCCAAACCTCAAAATTCAAAACAAAAACACCTCCATCTTCCTCCTTGCTCTCGGCCACAAACCACCTCCTCTAACCTCCATCTTTGCTTCATTTTGCAACCATTCTAAAGGTGTTCAAGGGTGTCTCAAGACTATCTAAGTAGTATCCAAGCATTGGAAGTGGAAGGACCACCTTGAGGAGCTTTTATCCACTACATTTGTGCTATCTTCATATCTTGTTCTTGTTTGCCACTTCCCTAGCCACAAGAGCTAGTAGTAAGCCTCTTGATCTTTGTTTTAATCCTTGTTACTAGTATATTTATCATGTACAAGTGAATCCATCAAGAACATGAAGCTTTAAAAGATGAACACTTGAAGAACACTTGAAATCTCAAGAAAACAAACATAATCTTGAAGTGTAATAAAGTTGTATGTGATTAATATGTGCTTAGCTTGATGATTATCATGTGTAGTAGTGTTGTATGTAAAGATCTTAAAAGTGTATATATAGATCTTGAAAGATCCATGAGGAATAAGTTGATGAGCTTGATGTAGGTCACTAATGAACTAGTTAAAATGATTTACAATACATGAACATGGATTTAAAGTCATTTTTGTAAATAGGATGAACAAATTGTTAAACATGATTTTCTACAAAAGTTGTGTAATTAGTGGATAATTAGCATTTTTCAAGATAACTAAACATGTTAAACACCATACTAGAAGACTACATGTTTTTATAAAGTTTTAGTTCTTCATCATGTAAAAAGTTCTTGGCTGAAGTTGTTTAAACTTGAAGAAATTGTTATGGATGAATTGGTGAATTTTTGAAGCTTAAACACATGTTTATAAACATGGGAAATCTCCTAAATATAAGGGAAACTATGGCCAAATTTTTATAAAAATTCAACACTTAGAAAAATATAAAGTTTACTACTAAACTTTTGATTTTTAGATGTTTAAATAAATTATACATGGCCATGCCCTATTTTTATATAAAAATACAAGTTAAGAAAATAAATATTTCTTAAAGAATGAAAACAAGTATAAATATATGTTTAGGAAAATGTGTATTTAATGGTCACCAAGGATTTTTGTGTGGAGTATGTATATTATTTGTAATATATGTAGTAGACAAAAATAGGGAAGTTAAAACACTAAAAACTCCCAATGGTGTGTAAATACATAATACCCCTACATACCAAAGAAAATACTTGGACAAAATACACACAAAATACTCACTCTTGAATATTTGGGCAACCATAACAATATACATATATATATATATATGAACTTATATCTATTTCTAGGTAAAATGGACTTGGACAAGTAAATGGACTTATACCCAAAATATATATATTTAACAAGATTGGTAAAAATATATATATTCCATACAAGCCTTAAAAGTATATTATTTTCAAGAAGTATAATTTCCGGAAAGACATAAAAATTACAAGTAATAAATCTTGTTAAGGAAATAAGAAATACGTGAACCTTAACACTAGAATACGTGTATACTTTCCTAAGTATAC
Source organism: Scalesia atractyloides (assembly GCA_947069175.1). Taxonomy (NCBI): domain Eukaryota; kingdom Viridiplantae; phylum Streptophyta; class Magnoliopsida; order Asterales; family Asteraceae; genus Scalesia; species Scalesia atractyloides. The sequence goes on from CAMTDV010000024.1 coordinate 74,351,163, forward strand.
ATTTGGAAAATAACAAATATACTTATACTAGAAATAATATTGGAAATATTATTTTACAAGTATACATATTTATTTGAAAAATAAATATAACAAGAATACAAAGACGTGGGCTAGGCCCAACAATACAAACACGTGGGCTAGACCCAATGATACAAGAACATGGGCTAGGCCCAATGACATAAACACATGGGCTAGGCCCAATGACACAAGAAATTGGGCTAGGCCCAATGACACAAGGACATGGGCTAGGCCTAATGACAAGTGTGCTAGGCACAAGGACAAGGAACGGGCGACGCCGTTCACACACTATTCAAGACACGATAACAAAATATATGTACTAAGTTAAGAAATAATTAATCAATAAAATGATTAAGAACAACTAACATAAGATGAGAACTTGTACATAGAACAAACATACACTTAAGTGTCTAATGGGAATTAGAACACTTGTAGGTTCGGTTCAAGACCAAGGAAAAACAATGTGAGTTGTACACGAGGAACGCAAATCTGTAAGTTCATGCCCCCCTTTCTTTTAAACGCTTTCGGTTTTATAACACTCGGGGAAATACATGTCAAGACATATGGTATGTTAGTTATGGAGTTAGATGACAATAAGATCGATGTGCGTAAGTAGGATTGGATAACAATATGACATTAGTAACCATTAATCACTTAGTGACCAAGGTGCAAAAGGTGTAGATCTATTGAGCTTGAGGCACGCTCCACTCCTAGTTGTATACCATGGGGTGCTTTTGTGATCCCAATTGAGAACAAAGTGTCCTCGGTTTGGTTATATACTTATGGCGCATAGTATTGGAGGGCTCGCTACCCACTGATAGATCCTTATATTCCATAATTATTGACATACCTGGACTTCAATAATGGATAACAATCATGACAACTTATTCGAAAACAAAACTACATGAACTCGCTCAACTTGTGTTGATTTTTCAAACTACATGTCAGGAAACAAGGCTTATCTGGTGATGGATTCTCGTAGCTTACAACGATGGCCACTTTTGGAGGGTTTGCCTCATATATCCCTTTCTTGTTTGGGCATATAGGGGTCAAAACCTCGATTTAAATCTACGATTATAACAAACCTATTTTGGTGATGTAACTTAACTAAGTATTGTTTTGGTAAACTTATGAAACTTGTTGGAACATGTAAACTTGAATTTGAATTTGTATAACATATGGCATCGTTGTTGGTTATAATTATGTATACACGATTGATTGCAATGATTACCGTTAAGTTACACGTTTGCGCTTCCGCTACGACCAGGGTGTGACACTAGGACCCTAACTCGAGCTTACTTGCGTTTAGATTTAAAGTACAATACAATCACCTATCCTTAGGTGATTACCAAAACAATTTCCAGAAAATTTCAGATCCGTTTTAAAAAAAATCAATCATCTATCCTTAGACAATTTGTTTTTGGCGTAAGCCTTAAAAGTTTTTAAAATCTCGTCAAAGTTTGGGTTTTAATAATGTGAACACGTGCAATCTGGAAGGGTGGTGCCTGTACCCTAAGTTTTTTGTCTAAGGCTAGAGTGTTCGTACAAATCCACTTAATCAGACCGGTCACTCTACCCTGGGAACTCTTGGGGTGAGTATCTACTTATAGGCTAAAGCATGTCTTCTCGATACATTATAAGACTCATTTACTTTGATTAGTCACGGTGTCATTGGTTTATTTAGTAACAAGCAAATGATCACAATCCTCTTGTTTCGCCGATATTTTAACATTCAATCTTGATCATCCAATACATCTTACTTGTTTTCTCTCACGATTTCGTTTCCTTTTTATTTTAGAATGCCTCCTCTACATAGCAATGATCAAATTAAGCAAATGACTACTAAAATCGCTCAACAATTTGGCGTGCTACTCGGTGGAGTTATCGAGTTAGCTGTGGCTATAATTAAGCTTGAGAATGAGACTACTCATGAGACCCCAACGAACACTGAAGCCAAACCTTCAAAGAAATCAAGGAAACGTAAAGCTTCAAAGAGCCACACTGTGATTACCCCAACTCCGCTTAACCAAGAGGAACCTAGCCAGGTGGCCCGCCACCTGCTAAGAAGCCATACAGAGGAAAAGCGCCTCTGTGCAATCAATGTAACCTTCACCACAATGCTAGTGTCCATTGCTAAAATTGTTCGAGTTGTGGGCTTATTGGTCATACCGCTAATGTCTGTCATTTAGCCACTACACCGAACCAAGCTATGGCGGTTCCCACTCAAACAATCGCGACCCCTCCTGCAATATCGGGTGACCCTAACTACCCACATGGAATCTGTTTCAATTGTGGTTATCCTAATCACATCAATTGACCTGGTTGACAAATGACGACTCAATGTATGGGCACAAGAGTAACACTGGCAACATAAGGGCTTGTGCTAGTGTCTAAATTAACACTTGAACTTTCATGTTTTTTGTCTACTTTCAAGAATCTTGAAAACGCTTTGATTGTCTATAAATAAAAATTTGGTGGTTTTCATTATATTTACAAATGTGATTACACATAAGTGTGTTGCACTCCCACAATACCAATACCAAGGACTTGTTTCCATACAAATCAAACTACTCTCGTGGTTTCTCTTATTTTATGATCGCTCACGATCTCCACAAAAATCCTATGTACTAATTTCTCTGAAGAAACAAAGGACAAGGTACACGTTATGACATCTAACAAGATACTCGAAGTGCCGCTTCGGAAATCCTTGCTTGGATACCTAAGGGTACTTTTCATGAGCCCTTAAATGGTCTTATGCATTATGTGTATGTGCATTCAATATTTTTCTTGTTTTCATTATATCATACGTAACTAATGATTTCAAAGATATCTCACACGATTTCAAAAGGGAATTTCACATGGTTTCAAACATTTTAACATAACTCATTTACCAAATATACATAGTACCTGATTTCATACATATTTTCAAAAACCTTTTACCTTAAATTCAAAGAATTTTACATGGTTTCGAAACATTCTAATATGACATATTTACCTAATAAAGCTAGTGCATGATTTCAAAAACATTATATATATGATTTCAAAACATTGAACATATTTTCAAAGGCTTTATGCAATTTTAACGACACCTTGCTTCGTATGTTTACTTAGCATATCAAGTACACGACTTTCAAAGACATTTTGCTCCGTATATTGACCAAACATACTTAGTGTATGCTTTTCAAAGCATCTTCACGTACAAATCCTTATAGGATCTTCCTATCCTTACAGTTAGATTCATGTGGATGGTTAAAGTGCAAATTCGAAGTCCTTAATTGGATTCTTTGTGTACTTTAATGCAAAACAATGTGAGAAGACGATATAACTAAACCAAATCCTTAAAGTATCCATCTATCTTCACAGTTGAATTTTTGTAGAATGTTTAAAGTACTAGTCAAATTTCTTGGTTAGATTCCTGGTATATTTCAAATACATATGTACAAATTGATGACAATCTAATAACAAGTTGATGACCAAAGTAACGATTATGCAATTATGTGATTATGTGTTTATATGTTAAAGTTGATTCAAATATTCGCTATCCAAATCCTTGTAGAATCTTCCATATCTTCATATGATAGATTCTTAGGAGGATCTCCAAAAGTACTATCTTAAATCTTAAATGGGCTATGCTATGCAAATAGTCAGACCCTTGGATTTCAAAGTCTAATCTAAGTTTGATTCAAAGTAAAAGAGGTCATGTTGACCTAGTTAAAGAGGACTTTCATGGTCTAGTTAAAGAGATCATTCGTTGATCTAGTTAAAGAAGTCTTTTCAGGGCTTAGTTAAAGAGGTCTTTTAGGGCCTAGTTAAACAAGTCTTTCAGGGCTTAGTTAAAGAGGTTGCTCGTCAATCTAGTTAAAGAGATCATGTGATGATCTAGTTAAAGAGACTCTTTGGTGGTCTATTTAAAGAGATCATGCGTTGATCTAATTAAAGAGATCCTGATGTGGTCTAGACAAGTCATTCCATGTTTACTCATATTATTTTTCCCCTACGCATCACAAAATGAACTATGCAGACTGTGCAACGAATCGAGTAATTATGAATGCATACATAATTATAAAATCCCTTGCATAGAAAACCATAGCAAGTTTTGTCATGTGTAAGAACCTTGTAGTAATAAGAATAACGAAACGGAGACAATATAATAAGGACATGGTGGATACGCCGCTGGTACTTCCTATATATAAGTGTTCCTTATCACATTGCAAGCATGGCGTTATTTAAGTTACTAGAAGTTCTGGACCTTGACCAATGTTGCTCTATCATTACACTCTCTGATTCCCATTTCGAGCACACACAAGTTTCCTATACTAGTCTTCATGGGAAACCTTTATAAACAATCTTCCGTTCATTATTCGAAATCCGACTCTTTTTCCTTCAAGTTCACGATTTTTTATGGTGATGCTACGACAAAAGATATCACTTTAACTTTTACCTTTCCGAGGCTCAGTACAATCAAAGGTGTCATGCACCAACCTATTGGAATGAGGTTAAGATTTTTGAATCTAACTCATCACCATGGACAACAAACGAGTACGATAAACAAAGTTCGTGGAGTCCCAAACGTTTTCTAGAGATTTCTCTGGAAACGAAGGATCACTTGATGGCGATACCCTCTATTTTTTTGTTACAAATTTCCTCTAAATCTAAATTTGGGACAAAATTTCCTGAAGTAGGGGAGACTGTGACATCTGAGCCTTTTCAAGCATCAAACAATACTATCATACCTCGACCACGTAATACAACAAACCATGGCGGACGGGGAGTGCTGTAACAGAATTATTGTTTCAATAACCATGGCACATAAGTTAAGTTTCATTAGTGAATATTGTTTACTTCGTCTTGGATAAAAACGGAAATACAACAAAAGTTAGGCTATTATTCTGATTTTATAGTCACTAAGGCCCAGTCCGCCCTAAGTGTAGCTAGCTTGACATCAAACATTTGCACCTGAAACATATGTGAATAAAGTCAGCAAAATAATGCCGGTGAGTACATAGGTTTTGTGTTGATGCTTCATGGCTTTGAATATTTTAAGAAAATTTTAAAGTAATACAAAAGTCACCATGAACCATAAAAAGTTTCTTTTATAAAAACCATATGAGAAATCAATATGATATAAAAGAAATAATATATGGTTAAATAGATAACCAAAAGTAAGTTTTGTCTTGTGTAAATTGTCATGTCTTGTATTATGTTTAAAAATGATTTAGATAATGCAACGATATGTAAGATAATAAAAGCATTTATATATAGGAAGTACCATCGGCGTATCCACCATACTTTTATCATATTACATACGTCACGTTATTTATATCACTCACCATAAACCAATAATCAAATGTCGAGTAAATATATGTCATGTAAACAATGTCGAGTAAACAATGTCATGTAAATAAATGTCATGTAAACAATGTCGAGTAACTAAGTGAGTACAAATTCGATAAACCATGTATGTAAATAAGTGTCATGTAAACAATGTCGAGTAAACTATGTCATGTAAATAAGTGTCATGTAAACAATGTCGAGTAAACTAATGTCGAGTAAAAATGTCGAGTAAATATGTCGAGTAACAATGTCGAGTAAACAATGTCATGTAAACCAATGTCGAGTAAACCAATGTCGAGTTTTATAAACCATTTGCCTTTATTTTTAAAACATATATTATGGATTGTTGGCGAATACATTCAAACCTTGTTGACTGTCGGAAAAACTCCTATCCGGTCAAGGGTTTATCAATGTTCATCGGATTCTGTCATTCCCTAAGGTCGCTTCCAAACATACCTAGGAAGTGGGAACGGGATTGTCAATCCTATGGTACCATTACATACTACCAGTCGGCGTGATCAATGTTAATGAATGTATCATTGTCGAGTTCAACGCACCAAAATGTCAATAACAATGTAAGCATGTCTTAAAAATGTATTGAAAATGTCATGTAAATGTTTTGAAAACCATGTACTAGTATGCTCGGTCAACATACATAGCAAAAATGTCTTTGAAAACCAATGTGCTAAATATGCTAGGTCAACATATGAAGCGAAATGCAATGAAAATCATGTACTATATATACATCATAAATCAAGCATGTATAATGTCATGAAAACAGAAAGTAAATCATAGGCACAATATGTTTCACCCCAAAACATTTGAAAACGTAAAAGAGGGGACTATGTACTCACATGGAATTGCAATAAAGTCCTTGTTCAATAGAATAAACCAAGATCAAGAGTCCGTGAAATCAAGCGTGTCCTATAAATGGATATATAAAATATCGGAACTTAAATCGGAGGATTTGGATAGACGAGACCTTATAAACCAAATGAGTATTGGAACTCATGTGAAATGGTTTAATAAAGTTAAAATTCTAAGTTGGAAAGATTTTTAAGTGCTTTTGACCCGTTATGACCCGTTAAGGTAGTTTAAGCTACTTTAGCGCGTCATTAACGTAACTACGCATTCGGAGGGTTAGATACATGTCATGCTAAGTTTTAAATGATTAAACATTTTGAAATGTTATTTGATCAGATTATATGTCAAAATTTATGTTACATATGTGTTTCAATTGGTTTTCTTGCGAAAAGGGCATTTTAGTCATTTTAAGGGATATTACCATTGATTATCATAACACTATCCGAACGACATGACCATGAGGTATAACCTCAGAGGGTTATTCCTTATATATTATGGTCATAAATATGTATTTGGTTGTGTCTAAAAGTTGACCAAACGGGTCAGATTCGAAAGTCAAAGCGTTGGTCAAACTACTAGACTTTTGAACCCAAATGAGCACTTTTAATAAAGGTGACGAATTTGACATAACTTGACATGTCTTAATAAGTTTATAAAAGTATTTTGGCATCAAAACAACCTATTTTGACACCCAAAAACAGATCCTTGCAAAACGCGCAAAAATCGCATTTTGACCGAAACTTTGACTTGTCAAAACGACTACAAAAGGTGGAAATCAGTAGGCATGATCATTAAGGAACATAACCACCTTGATTACCATCATATTGTAAGGTTCAATTGGCTTTATGTTGATCAATTCATGATCAAATCTGAAGTCAAACAAAAGTCAAATTTTGGACTTTTAGTCCATTAAACTACATGAATTGAACAATACTTGAATGTAACACTTACAAATACCAAGGATGATCAAGGAATCACAGAGGAGTCTTCAAGATGGTTGCAAACTTCATATTTGTAGCAGATGAGAGCAAGAAGGGAATTAAAAATTTAAATGTGGGGATGATCATGGTATTTATAATGATCAAGAGGTGATCAAGATCATGCCAAGTGTTAAGACAATGTTCTAGGATGTTAACAAGTGTTATTGAGGTGTTAGAAGCAGGTTAAGTGTGGCAAATTTCGAGCTAGGTGTCAAAAATTACGAATTGGTGGCAAGGAAATAAGCTGGGAAGCTGCCATCTAACTTTCTGTCAAAACAGGGCCTCGCCGTATGCTACGGTACCGTCGCGCTACGCCACGCCCCTCTTTGTCTGAAACTTTCAAAAATGGCAAAACAGATCCCTGCACATGTTTTCGTCACATTTTGGCATTTCTAACACCATTAACCCATTTAAGTCCATAAGGGCATTAAAGTGTAGGAACTGAAATATACTCAAAATATCTCTGAGGTTGGTTCGTTTCGTCGTACGGTTGCAGTTTTCATTAATTACGACGAAAATCGTAACGAACGCGTAAATTACCGTAACTGCTTAACAAATGACATTTTTGCATTCCAATCATTAATATACTTGATTTTAATGATAAAAAAATTTGGATGTCTGTACATGTTTTGGATAGCGAAATATGCGAAAAGGCATAGTTTCGTAGTTTTCGCAAAATAGTCCTTGAAGTTGTAAAAAGCATGTTTTTGCCATACGGAAGCCCTTAAAACTTATTTCTAAGTTATGTAAAGGGTATTTAGGGTATGTTTAGCTTATGTCAATGTTCCGGAATGTACGTTGCGTTAAACTGATTAAGTTTACATAACAGTTTGCGATTTCACTTCCAGAAAAAGTTTAGAAGATCGGATTTGAACAAGGATTAAAAATACACACACCTCATAAGTAAATATACAAAACTCATAAATGTAACACAAAATTTCATTAAATATAACATTGTCGGATAAAGTACAAAGATCAGAAAGCACAAATGTCGCAGTCTCCCCTACTTCAGGAAATTTCGTCCCGAAATTTAACTTGAGGAAACTGGTGAGAAAAGATGCGGATATTTCGCCTTCATTTGGTCCTCACGTTCCCAAGTAAACTCTGGGCCACGTTTGGATTCCCAGTGAACTTTAACTATCGGTATACGTATGCGCTTTAGCTTATTGACTTCACGGTCCAATATTTCCACAGGTTTCTCAACAAAATGCATCGTGTCATCAACACGAATTTCATCAAGGGGTATGTGTAGGTTTTCATCAGCCAAACACTTCTTTAAATTGGACACGTGGAAAGTTGGATGAACGTTACCAAGCTATGGAGGTAGCTCAAGTTTGTAGGCCACTTTTCCGATTCTCTCAACGATCTTAAATGGTCCAACATATCGTGGCGCAAGTTTTCCTTTCTTCCCGAATCTAACCACTCCTTTCCAAGGGGATACCTTGAGTAGGACGTGATCACGACTTGGAATTCCAAAGGCTTGCGTCATTTATTTTATCCGCATAACTCTTTTGACGGCTTCTAGCTGTCAGAAGGTTTTCGCTAATCTTTTTAACTTTGTCTGTTGTGTCATGAATAAGTTCAGGTCCAGTGAATCGAGATTCACCAATCTCATTCCAACAGACAGGTGAACGACATTTTTTACCATAAAGAGCTTCAAAAGGTGCCATGTCAATGCTAGAGTGATAACTATTGTTGTAGGAGAACTCGATCAATGGTAGATGTGAATCCAACTATCGCCAAAGTCAATCACACAGTCTCTAAGCATATCCTCCAAAGTCTGGATTGTCCTTTCAGATTGTCCATCCGTTTGAGGATAATAAGCAGTGCTCAAGTTAAGCTTGGATCCCATGGCAGACTGCATGGTTCTCCAAAAATGAGATGTGATTCGAGCATCACGATCTGATATAATATCCAAAGGGACACCATGACGAGATACTATTTCATCCACATAGACTTTAGCAAGTTTTTCAGCAGAGAAATCCTCACGAATGGCTATAAAATGTGCTGACTTTGTTAGACGATCAACGACTACCCAAATGGCATCGTGATTCTAGAAGTGCGTGGTAATTTGATAATGAAATCCATGGCAATGCTTTCCCATTTCCAAACCGGAATCTCTGGTTGTTCAAGCAAACCAGAAGGACACTGATGTTCTGCTTTTACCTTAAGACAAGTAAGGCATTTAGATACGTACAAGGCAATACTTTCTTCATACCCGGCCACCAATAACTGAGTACGAAGATCCTTATACATTTTGTCTGCACCAGGATGAATCGAATAACGAGATTTATGAGCCTCGTTCATAATCAAAGTGCGGAGATTGTCTTGACTTGGAACCCACAAACGTTCAGATAATAAAGAACCCATTGTCTTTGGTTTCAAGCTCAAGCTCGAGATGATGTGGTAATTCATTATCCATTATGCCTTGTGCAACACAAGTACGTTGAGCTTCAAGGATACATGTCTGGATATCAGATCGAACTTGAACACAGTGCAACTTGACTCGTTCCTTACGACTTAATGCATCGGCTACGACATTCGCCTTACCAGGATGGTAGCGAATTTCGCAGTCATAGTCGTTCAGAAGTACGACCCAACGTCGTTGTCTCATGTTTAATTCTTTCTGATTGAAGATGTGTTGGAGAACTTTTTTGGTCTGTGAAAACCACACATTTTGTACTACAGATAATGTCTCCAAATTTTGAGAGCGAAAACAACAGCACCCAACTCAAGATCATGAGTGGTGTAGTTCTTTTTGTGAACTTTCAACTGTCTTGATGCATAGGCTATAACTTTTTCTCTTTGCATGAGAAACAACCGAGGCCTAAGTTTATGCATCACAATATACAACAAAGTCGTCGTTACCCTCGGGTAAAGATAAAATAGGAGCATCACAAAGCTTCTGCTTCAAAGTCTAGGAAAGCTTTTCTTGTTTGGGTCCCCACTCAAAAGGTTTATTCTTTTGAGTTAAAGCAGTGAGGGGAACCACAATTTTGGACAAATTAGCAATGAAACGGCGGTAATAACCCGCGAGATCCAAAAATGAACGAACCTCAGTAGGAGTAATAGGCGTACTCCAATCTCTGATTGCACTGATCTTGGTGGGATCTACATGTATACCTTGTTCGTTGACAATGTGACCCAAAAACTGAACTTCCTTAAGCCAAAATTCACACTTGGAGAATTTGGCGTAAAGTTGCTCCTTCTTTAGGAGTTCCATTGTTAGACAAAGATTTGTTCATGAATACAGCAGGAGCATTTGTCAGACCAAAAGGCATAACTGTGAACTCATAATGACCGTAACGTGTGCGAAAAGCTGTCTTGGGAATATCTTCCTCGAATACACGAAGCTGATGATACCTAGAATGTAAATCAACCTTTGAGAAGCAAGTAGCACCCTATAGTTGATCAAGGAGATCATCAATGCGAGGTAGATGTAACACCCCGTCCTGTAAAAACAACAAACCACGGCAGAAACGTCGGGGAGTCACGTTAACAGATTGTTACAACAACACATGGTAATTAAAGTTATGTTTTATTGGATATTGAAATTACTTAGTTACATTGTCTTGAAGTTTAAAATAAACTAATAAACTATTGTCTTTCATATTTTAAGGCATAAGTCCGCGTCCAATCCTACGTGAGCATGCATCGACATCAAACTTGGTTTCCTGAAACATATGTGAAAACGAGTCAGCAAAATATATGCTGGCGAGTACATAGGTTTTCTGAGTGTGTCAAATTCATGGCTTTGAAAATATATTGCAATACCTCGTCAGACTACTAGAGTCGTTAATTGAAAACCTTGTTATCAAAAAGTATTTGGTATTGCATTGATAACTAACCAACTAAAACAAGTTAGTTATAGTTAATAAAGACTTGTAGCCATGAATCTTGACCAAAACATTTGTTTTGTAAATTCGAGTAGTAAATCGTCTTGAATAAACTTTGTATGGTTTATATCTTAAATTGAAAATCGTTGTGTGTCATTGTTTGAAAACCTTTGTTCCAAGTGATGCAAATAACGGCACGAATGTAATATGATAAAGGCACTTATATATAGGAAGTACCAGCGGCGTATCCACCATGCTTTTATCATATTACACACGTTTTGTTATCAAATCACTTACCATAAACCAATCGTTCATTGTCCGTGTCATAAACCAATCATCATTGTCCGTGTCATAACCAATGTTCATCGTCGGTAAAAAATCGTCCTTGTTTTAATTGTGAAAACTTTTGGTCGTTTTGGTGAATACATTCAAACCTGTGTTGACTCGTCTAACCACTAAAGGGTATCTTTAATTGCAATAACAAACCACCAAAGGGTTTGTTAAAGTAAACAGTTTCGGTCGTTCCCCAAACTTCCCCACAAACACCGGGAAACTTGGTAACGGGATTGTCAGTCCTATGGTACCATAACTTACTACTGTTGGCTTGGCCAAAGCTAATGAATGTCATTCGTGTCATGTATATAACCACCAACAAGTTCGTTCACATTATCGAAATCGTCGTGTTTATATAAACCATAGCATTTGTAATTTGAAAACTTGAAAACAATTTAGCACATATGAATCACCCAAAATATTGAAAACATAAAAGAGGGAGCTATGTACTCACTTGGGATTGCAAAGTAACCTTGAATAAAAGATCAAACAAGCTCAAAAGTCCGAGAAATCAAACAAGTCCTAAAATTGGATAACTATGTAAATGTCGGGACATTAATTGGCGGATCGGATAGAATGAGGCCTTTTAAACAAAATGAATGTTGGGACTCATATGAAATGGTTTAACAAAGTCTACATTCTGATTTGAAAAGATTCCTAAGTCCTTTTGACCCGTTATGACTCGTTAAGGTAGTTTACGCTACTTTAACGGATCATTTATGTAAAAACGTGTTCGGATGGTTAGATATGTGTTATGATAAGTCTAATATGCCAAAATAAGTTTAATATAGTTGTAACATCAGTTTATACGTCAATACATTGGTCACATATGCTTAAAGTTGATTTATGCGCAAAAAGGGCATTTTGGTCATCTTTAGGGCATAATAGACGGCTTAACATAACACTAACCAAACGTCGTGACCATAAGGTATAACCTCAGAAGGTTATTCCCTATGCAACTATGGTCACATATATGTGTTTGGTCGGATCCTAAGATCGACCAAACGGGTCAGATTCGAAAGTTAAAGCGGTGGTCAAGACCGCTCGACTTACGACCCTAAATAAGCACTAAACTAAAATTGACGAGTTAAACATGTTAAACATGTCTAACAAGGTTTATAAAATTGATTTGATATCAAAACAAAGGGTTTTGATACCCGAAAATAGTTCCGTCGTGTAATACGCATTTGCGCATTATTGACCGAAACTTTGACTTGTCACTTTGACTAGGAAACGTGGTAATCAATAGGCATGATCGCTAAGGATCATAACATCGTGATTTCGATCACGTTGCAAAGTCCAATTGGACTTTGCTTTGACCAATTAATGATCAAAGCTGAAAGTCAAACAGTAAGTCAAATTGTTTGACTTTTAGCTAATAATAAGCTAAAAGAATGAACAAGGCTTGGTTAGAGCACTTACTTGCCCTCAAGGAACCCTAGATTACTTAGAAAAACTCAGATGGGAGGCCTCCTAATAAGGTAGCAACTCCACTTAGAGTTTAGAAAGAAGAAAGATGGAAATAAGCAAGGAATTTGTTTGAAGATCAAGGGTATTTATAGTTGTTTGAGAGCTTTAGGATCATGCCAAGTGTTAGGAGATGTTGTAGGATCATTACAAGTGTTTAGTGAGGTGTTGCAACCAGGAGAAGTGTGACAAAAACGAGTTATAGGTGTCAAGTCAAAAGAACAAGAAGCTGCCAGGTAGTTGCTGCCACTGTGCATCCCCCGCACATCGCAGGAGATCTAGGGTGGTCTATCGCGTGGCGCCTGGGATTCCTAAGTTTCAGAATTGGCAGAACAGGCCCCTGCAGCCAAAAACTTGTTTTTCGACGCGTTTTGACACTTTTAACACTCGTAACCCCATTTTTAAGCTTTATAAGGAAGATAAAGCATAGGGGACATGAAAAATGCTCGGAAATTTTCGGATGTCGGTTCGTTTGGTCGTACGGTTGCGGTTTTAGGTTAAATACGATGAAAATCGTAACGAACGCGCAAATGACCGTAAACGCGTAACGATTGATATTTTTGCATTCCAATCATTAAAATACTAGATTTTAATGATTACAAATATTTTTGGAAGTGCGTATATGTTCCGGAGTAGGAAAAACGCGATTTGGCATAGTTTTGCAGAATTTGCAAAATAGCCCCTGAAGTTGAATAAGCATGTTTTTGCCATACCGAAGCCCTCAAAACTTATTTCTAAGTTATGTAAAGGGTATTTAGGGTATGTTTAGCTTATGCCGATGTTCTGGAGTGTACGTCGCGTTAAACTAATTACGTTTGCGTAATAGTTTACGATTTCACTTCTAGAAGTCGTTTAAGAGTTCGGAATCGTGCAAGAATCGAATACGTGCAATTGTCATGATAAAAAATAAAATCTCATAAATAAAACACAAAAAATTCATTGATTGATAATTCGTCCAGAATTGATACACGATCGGATCACCACAAATGTCACAGTCTCCCCTACTTTAGGAAATTTCGTCCTGAAATTTAATTCGAGGAAACTTGTGAAAAAGATGTGGGTATTTCGCTTTCATTTGATCCTAATGTTCCCAAGTAAATTCTAGGCCACGTTTGGATTCCCAGCAAACTTTGACTATCGGAATTCGTCTTCGCTTAAGTTTTTGATTCACGGTCCAAAATCTCCACAGGTTTCTTGACAAAGTGCATAGTGTCATCCATGTGAATTTCGTCGAGAGGGACATGAAGATTTCTGTTGGCTAAACACTTCTTTAGATTGGACACATGGAATGTTGGGTGAACGTTTCCAAGTTTAGGAGGTAGCTCAAGTCAGTAGGCCACCTTTCGGTTTCTTTCAACGATCTTGAATGGTCCAACGTATCGTGGTGCAAGTTTTCCTTTCTTTCCAAATTAGACCACTCCTTTCCAAGGGGATACCTTGAGTAGGACGTGATCACCAACTTGGAATTCCAAGGACTTGCGTCGTTTGTCCGCGTAACTCTTTTGACGGCTTCTAGCTGTCAGAAGGTTATCGCGTATTTTCTTGACGTTGTCTGTTGTGTCATGAATAAGTTCTGGTCCAGTAAACTGAGACTCTCCAACTTCATTCCAACAAACAGGTGAACGACATTTTTGATCGTATAAAGCTTTGAAAGGTGCCATGTTGATGCTAGCTGATAACTATTGTTGTAGGAGAATTCGATCAATGGTAGATGTGAATCCCAACTACCACCAAAGTCGATCACACACGCTCTAAGAATATCCTCCAATGTTTGAATAGTTCTCTCGGTTTGTCCATCCATTTGAGGATGATAAGCAGTGCTCAAATTGAGTTTGGTTCCCATAGCAGATTGCATGGTCTTCCAAAAATGAGATGAGAACCAAGCATCTCTGTCAGATATGATGTCCAAAGGAACACCATGACGAGATACAATCTCATCGACATAGATTTTGGCGAGTTTGTCAGCAGAGTAATCCTCACGAATCGCTAAAAAGTATGCTGACTTTGTTAGACGATCAGTGACTACCCAAATGGCATCATGACCTCTAGATGTGCGCGGTAGTTTTGTGATGAGATCCATTGCAATGTTCTCCCACTTCCATACCGGAATTTCTGGTTGTTCAAGCAAACCAGATGGGCGTTGATGTTCAGCCTTGACTTTAAGACAAGTTAGGCATTTTGATACATACAAGGCAATGTCTTTTATCATACCGGCCACCAATACTGGGTACAAAGATCCTTGTACATTTTGTCTGCACCAGGATGAATTGAATAACGAGACTTATAGCTTCGTCCACCAATATGGTGTGGAGGTTGTCTTGACTTGGAACCCACAAACGGTTCAAATAATAGAGTAATCCATTGTTTCTCGTTTTGAGCTCAAGTTGATGTGGTAATTCACTACCCATCATACCTTGTGTAACACAAGTACGTTGAGCTTGGAAAATACGTGTCTGGAAATCAGATTGAATTCGAATACAATGAAGCTTGACACGTTCCTTACGACTGAGCGCATCGGCCACAACATTCGCCTTGCCAGGATGGTAGCGAATTTCATAGTCGTAGTCGTTTAAAAGTTCGACCCAACGTCGTTGTCTCATGTTCAGCTCCTTTTGATTGAATATATGTTGGAGACTTTTGTGGTCCGTGAAAACCACGCATTTCGTACCATAGAGGTAATGTCTCCAAATTTTGAGGGCAAAAACTACAACACCTAACTCAAGATCATAAGTCATGTAGTTCTTCTCGTGGACTTTCAATTGTCTTGACGCATAGGCTATGACTTTATCTCGTTGCATGAGAACACAACCAAGGCCTAGATTCGATGCATCACAATAGACAACAAAATCATCATTGCCATCGGGTAAAAATAGAATAGGTGCATCGCAGAGCTTTTGTTTCAGAGTTTGGAAAGCTTCCTCTTGTTTGGGTCCCACTCAAAAGGCTTATTCTTTTGAGTCAAAGCGATGAGGGGAACCGCGATCTTTGAGAAGTTCGCGATGAATCGATGGTAATACCCAGCAAGACCAAGAAAGGAGCAACTTCTGTGGGAGTGGTGGGTGTGTTCCAATCCTTAATCGCAGTGATTTTGGAAGGATCCACATGTATACCTTGCTCGTTGACTATGTGTCCCAAGAATTGAACTTCTTTTAGCCAGAACTCGCACTTGGAGAATTTGGCATAAAGTTGTTCTTTCTTTAGTAGTTCCATAGTCAATCGAAGGTGTTGTTCGTGTTCGGCTCGAGACTTGGAATAAATAAGAATGTCATCGATGAAAACAATGATGAACTTGTCCAAATATAGTTTACAAACCCGATTCATCAAGTCCATGAAAACAGCTGGAGCATTTATCAAACCGAAAGGCATGACAGTAAACTCATAGTGACCATATCGAGTGCGAAAAGCAGTCTTGGTAATATCTTCTTCGAGCACACGAAGTTGATGATACCCAGAACGCAGATCAATCTTTGAAAAGTAACTAGCACCTTGTAGCTGATCAAAGAGATCATCAATGCGAGGTAGGGGATATCGATTTTTGATCGTGAGTTTGTTGAGCTCACGACAATCGATACACATACGGAATGATCCATCCTTCTTTGTCACAAATAGGACAGGAGCGCCCCAGGGTGAATAGCTCGGATGAATGAATCCTTTATCAGATAGCTCTTGAAGTTGTTTTGATAACTCTTGCATCTCAGACGGTGCAAGACGGTAAGGAGATTTAGCAATTGGGTTTGCACCAGGTACTAGATCAATGCGGAACTCAACTTGACGTACAGGAGGTAAATCGGGTAATTCCTCGGGAAACACCTCAGGATAATCTCGAACAACGGGGATATCCTGAATAGTTTTGCCTTTGCCTTTCTCCTCTATGATATCTGCCAGGAAGGCAACATAGTTCTTTCGTAGGTATTTTTGGGTTTGGTTACAAGTTATGAGTTTAAGGTTACTAGCGGGTTTCTCTCCACGAACTTCTAAGACTTCACCAGATGGAAGAGGTATTTGAACTATCTTGTCAAAACAAATAACTTCGGCATGTTGCTTGGTTAACCAATCCATTCCTATGATGATGTCAAAACTCCCAAGTTGCATTGGCGTGAGGTCAATGGGAAAATGGTGGTTATCGAGGTTCAATTGGCAATCACAAATGACATAATCAAGTTTAAGAGGTTCGCCACTAGCTATCTCGACAGTCAAGGGCTTTCCTAGTTTAGTTCTTGGCATTGAAAGTAATGGTTCAAAGGCTAAGGATACGAAACTCCTATCAGCACCCGAGTCGAAAAGAATTGAAGCAGGATGATTGTTGACAAGGAACGTACCGTTAACGACTTCGTTATCAGCACGGGCCTCGTTGGCGTTAATGTTGAATGCTCGTCCACGAGCTTGACTGGCATTGGCTAACTTTGGGCAGTTGTTCTTGTAATGGCCCATCTCGCCGCAGTTAAAACATGACCCAGGTGGAAAGTGAGGTCGAACAGGATTTGCTTGGGGCTGGAAAGGGTTCTGTGCAGCTTGGTTTGGAATAGATCGACAAACGTTGGCCAAGTGACCAAATCTTCCACAAGTAGTACATTGACGACACGGTTGATGAACTTGGTGGTGACCGTTGCACAGATTGCACAACGATGCAGTACCAGCATATGGCTTCCTCGTAGGAGGTTGAGCTGGTTGGTTTTGGGGAGCTTGATTGGGTTGAGTGGTTGGAGCGGGTTGTGTAGTAACAGCAATGTTCTTAGAAGCCTTACGCTTCTTTGAATGTTTAGAAGGCTCAGCTTTCTTTCCCTTTTGATTCTCTTGAGTGGTTTTGGTGGATGATTTCTTATCGCCTTTGCGATGAAAGTTACCCTTTTTGACCTGAGACTCGTCAAAGTCGCAGCTAGCTCAATGGCCTGTCGGACAGTGGTTGGGTTACTTCCGGTAACAATGTCCTGAACAGGATCAGGCAAACCATCGATATACTTCTCGATTGCCTTATCCAAAGGCGTCACCATTGAAGGACAAAGTAAACTCAACTCCTCGTACCAGTCAGTATAAGCACGATGCTTACCACTATCCTGTTTGAGATCATGGAATTCGTTTTCAAGCGCCCTCTACTCATGACGAGGACAGAATTCCTTCATCATTAGAGCCCTAAGCTCTTCCCAAGTTTTTGCTAAGGCTACATTAGCACCTCTGTCTCTCATAATACCATTCCACCATGTAAGAGCTCTCTTTTTGAATAGCTCGATGCAAACTCAACTTTTCGCTCGTTTGGGCATTGCACATGACGAAAAGTACTTTCGAGGCTCTCAAACCATTGAAAAAGCCCAGTAGCTCCCTCAGACCTAGAAAACGAGAGTGGTTTAGCCGAACAAAATTGTTTATAGTTGCACGGAACTTGTGCATTGTTATTGTTATTGTTGTTCTCTTGATTGAGTTGGGTCACAAGATTTGGGAGTACAACAGCAATTTATGAGCGATAATAGCCGCCATTTCGGCATTTTGAGTTGTGTCACGTCTAGGAGGCATTCTAAAAGAAAATATGGAGGAAGATACGTGAGATTGATAATCAATCAAGAGAGGTGTTGAAAATATCGATGAAATAAGGATGGTGGTAATTCGTTCGTTTCTCAAAACAAACAAACGACACATGGTGACTAATCAAAGTAAATGGGTCTTTATAATGTATCACGAAGACTTGCTTTAGCCTATAAGTGGACACTCACCCCAAGAGTTCCCAGGTAAGAGTGACTGGTCCGATTAAGTGGATTTGTACGAACACTCTAACCTTGGAAGAAAACTCGGGGTACAGGCACTCACCCTTCCAGATTGCATGTGTTCACATTAATAAAACCCAAACTTTGACGAGATTTGAAAACCTTGAAGGCTAAAAGAGACGATGATTATTTTGACTTTATGCCTTCAATTTTGTCTTGTTTTTGGTAATCACCTAAGGATAGGTGATGGTGGTGTATTAAGAATCTAAACGCAAGTAAACTCGCGTTAGGGTCCTAGGAAGGTTATAGTATAGGTCAAAGCATTAATAATAACCTAATTCCCTATAACCAGTGCTCGAATACGAATCTGTAACACCCCGACCGCGTAAAAACAACAAACCGCGGCGGAAACATCGGGGAGTCATGTTAACAGATTGTTACAACAACACATGGTAATTAAAGTTATGTTTTATTGGATATTGAAATTACTTAGTTACATTGTCTTGAAGTTTAAAATAAACTAATTAAACTATTGTCTTTCATATTTTAAGGCACTAAGTCCGCGTCCAATCCTACGTGAGCATGCATCGACATCAAACTTGGTTTCCTGAAACATATGTGAAAACGAGTCAGCAAAAATATGTCGGCTGTTTTGTGAGTGTGTCAAATTCATGGCTTTGAAAATATATTGCAATACCTCGTCAGACTACTAGAGTCGTTAATTGAAAACCTTGTTATCAAAAGTATTTGGTATTGCATTGATAACTAACCAAACTAAAACAAGTTAGTTATAGTTAATAAAAGACTTGTAGCCATGAATCTTGACCAAAACATTTGTTTTGTAAATTCGAGTAGTAAATCGTCTTGAAGAAACTTTTTATGGTTTATATCTTAAATTGAAAATCGTTGCGTGTCATTGTTTGAAAACCTTTGTTCCAAGTGATGCAAATAACGGCACGAATGTAATATGATAAAGGCACTTATATATAGGAAGTACCAGCGGCGTATCGACCATGCTTTTATCACATTACACACGTTTCGTTATCTAAATCACTTACCATAAACCAATCGTTCATTGTCTGTGTCATAAACCAATCATCCGTTGTCCGTGTCATAAACCAATTGTTCATTTGTCCGTGTAAACAAATCGTCCTTGTTTTAATTGTGAAAACTTTTGGTCGTTTTAGTGAATACATTCAAACCTGTGTTGACTCGTCTATACCACCAAAGGGTATCTTTAAATTGCAATAAAAAACCACCAAAGGGTTTGTTAAAGTAAACAGTTTCGGTCGTTCCCCAAACTTCCCCACAAACACCGGGAAACTTGGTAACGGGATTGTCAGTCCTATGGTACCATAACTTACTACTGGTTGGCTTGGCCAAAGCTAATGAATGTCATTTGTGTCATGTATATAACGCACCAACAAGTTCGTTCACATTATCAAAATCGTCGTGTTTATATAAACCATAGCATTTGTAATTTGAAAACTTGGAAACAATTTAGCACATATGAATCACCATAAAATATTGAAACATAAAAGAGGAGAGCTATGTACTCACTTGGGATTGCAAAGTAACCTTGAATAAAAGATCAAACAAGCTCAAAAGTCCGAGAAATCAAACGTGTCCTAAAATTGGATAACTATGTAAATGTCGGGACATTAATCCGCTGATCGGATAGAATGAGGCCTTGTAAACCAAATGAGTGTTGGGACTCATATGAAATGGTTTAACAAAGTCTACATTCTGATTTGAAAAGATTCCTAAGTGCTTTTGACCCGTTATGACCGTTAAGGTAGTTTACGCTACTTTAACGGATCATTTACATAAAAACGTGTTCGGATGGTTAGATATGTGTTATGATAAGTCTAATATGCCAAAATAAGTTTAATATAGTTGTAACATTAGTTTATATGTCAAAACATTGGTCACATATGCTTAAAGTTGACTTATGCACAAAAAGGGCATTTTGGTCATTTATAGGGCATAATAGACGGCTTAACATAACACTAACCAAACGTCGTGACCATAAGGTATAACCTCAGAAGGTTATTCCCTATACAACTATGGTCACATAATTTGGTCGGATCCTAAGATCGACCAAACGGGTCGGATTCGAAAGTCAAAGCGGTGGTCAAGACCGCTCGACTTACGACCCTAAATAAGCACTAAACTAAAAGTGACGAGTTGAACTTGTTAAACATGTCTAACAAGGTTTATAAAATTGATTTGATATCAAAACAAAGGGTTTTGATACCCGAAAATAGTTCCGTCGTGTAATGCGCATTTGCGCATTATTGACCGAAACTTTGACTTGTCACTTCGACTAGGAAACGTGGTAATCAGTAGGCATGATCGCTAAGGATCATAACCATCGTGATTTCGATCACGTTGCAAAGTTCAATTGGACTTTTGCTTTTACCAATTAATGGTCAAAGCTGAAAGTCAAACTGTTTGACTTTTAGCTCATAATAAGCTAAACGAATGAACAAGGCTTTGTTAGAGCACTTACTTGCACTCAAGGAACCCAAGATTACTTAGAAAAACTCTGATGGGAGGCCTCCTAATAAGGTAGCAACTCCACTTAGAGTTTAGAGAGAAGAAAGATGGAAATGAGCAAGGAATTTGTTTGAAGATCAAGGGTATTTATAGTTGTTGGAGAGCTTTAGTATCATGCCAAGTGTTAGGAGATGTTGTAGGATCATTACAAGTGTTTAGTGAGGTGTTGCAACCAGGAGAAGTGTGCAAAAACGAGTTATAGGTGTCAAGTCAAATGAACAAGAAGCTGCCAGGTAGCTGTTGCCACTGGGCATCCCCCGCGCGTCGCGGGAGATCTTGGGGGGTCTCTCGCGTGGCGCCTGGGATTCCTAAGTTTCAGAATTGGCAGAACAGGCCCCTGCAGCCTAAAACTTGTTTTTCGATGCGTTTTGGCACTTTTAACACGCGTTAACCCCATTTTTAAGCTTTATAAGGAAGATAAAGCATAGGGAACTTGAAAAATGCTTGGAAACTTTTCATATTCGGTTCGTTTGGTCGTACGGTTGCGGTTTTCAGTTAATTACGACAAAAATCGTAACGAACGCGCAAATGACCGTAAACGCGTAACGATTGATATTTTTGCATTCTAATCATTAAAATACTGTATTTTAATGATTAAAAAAATTTTTGGATGTGCGTATATGTTCCGAAGTAGGAAAAACGCGATTTGGCATAGATTCGCAGAATTTGCAAAATAGCCCCTGAAGTTGAATAAGCATGTTTTTGCCATACCGAAGCCCTCAAAACTTATTTCTAAGTTATGTAAAGGGTATTTAGGTATGTTTAGCTTATGCCAATGTTTCAGAGTGTATGTCGCGTTAAACTGATTACGTTTGCATAATAGTTTGTGATTTCACTTCTAGAAGTCGATTAAGAGTTCGGAATACATGAAATTTCATGATAAAAATACAAATCTCATAAATAAAACACAAAAATTTCATTGATTGATAATTCGTCCGGAATTGATACACGATCGGATCACCACAAATGTCACAGTAGGGGATATCGATTTTTGATTGAGTTTGTTGAGCTCATGGTAATCGATACACATACGGAAAGACCCATCCTTCTTTTTCACAAATAAAAAATGGAGCACCCCACGGTGAAAAGCTTGGATGAATGAATCCTTTGTCAGAAAGTTCCTGAAGCTGCTTTGACAACTCTTGCATTTCAGACGGTGCAAGACGATATGGAGATTTAGCAATAGGGTTGGCACCAGGTACAAGATCTATACGAAACTCAACTTGACGAGCAGGAGGTGAACAGGTAGCTCATCTGGAAACACCTCAGGATAATCCCGAACAACAGGTATATCCTGAATAGTTTTGCCCTTGCCTTTCTCCTCTATGATATGTGCTAAGAAAGCCACGTAATTCTTTCGCAGGTATTTCTGAGCTTGCATACAAGTCATAAACTTAAGGTTACTGACGGGTTTCTCTCCACAAACTTCCAGAATTTCACCAGGCGGAAGAGGTACACGAACAATCTTATCAAAACAAACCACCTCGGCATGATGTTTGGTTGACCAATCCATTCCCACTATAATGTCGAAACTCCCAAGTTGCATAGGCGTGAGGTTAATAGGAAAGAGATGGTTATTAAGGTTCAATAGGCAACTAGGAATGACAAATCGAGTTTAAGAGGTTCACCATTGGCATCGACTGTCAAGGGCTTTCCTAGTTTGGTTCTTGGTTTAGCAAGTAAGGGCTCAAATGTTAAGGACACAAAACTTCTATCAGCACCCGAATCAAATAGTATAGAAGCAGGATGGTTGATAACAAAGAACATACAATTTACCACCTCGTTGTCTGCCCGTGCCTCATTCGCATTTATATTGAAAGCTCATCCACGAGCCTGATTTGCATTCACCAATCTCGGGCAGTTGTTACGGTAGTGGGTGAGATCCCCACAGTTGTAGCAAGATCCTGGTGGGTAATGTGGTCGGGCAGGATTGGCTGGCTGTTGAACATGGTTTTGAGCCACATTATTCGGGTTAGGAGGAGAACGACAAACATTGGTCAGATGGCCGATCGTCCACAGTTTGTACAAATACGGCATGGAAGATGAGGCTGGTGATGACTATTGCACCTGTTGCATAAAGGTGCAGTGCCGGTATACTGTTTCTTGGCAGGAGGCTGAGCAGGCAGGTTGGGAGCAGCTTGATTAGGTGTGGCTTTATTGGGTTGTGTGGTGACAGCGAAATTTTTGGAAGCCTTACGCTTCCTCGACTTCTTTGAAGACTCAGCTTTCTTACCCTTTGGTTTCTCAGACTTGTCAGACGATCTCTTGTCACCCTTACGATGGAGCTTACCCTTTTTGATCTACGATTCAGTCAGTGTTGCAGATAGCTCAATGGCTTGCCTGACAGTAGTAGGGTTGCTGCTAGTGACAATATCCTGAACCGGTCAGGAAGACCATCTATGTATTTCTCGATTGCCTTATCCAAAGGCGTCACCATCTCAGGACATAACAAACTCAACTCCTCATACCTTTCACTATACGCACGGTGCTCACCACTGTCTTGCGTCAGATCCCGAAACTCATTTTCAAGCGCCCGCTTTTCATGGCGAGGGCAGAACTCTTTCATCATAAGAGCTCTGAGTTCCTCCCAAGTTTGACCCATAGCAACATCAGCACCCCTATCTCTCATCACTCCGTTCTACCACGTGAGCGCTCTCTTTTCAAACGCGCTAGAAGCAAACTCAACTTTGCGCTCATTTGGACACTAAACATGGCGAAAGATATTCTCAAGACTCTCAAACCACTGTAGGAGCCTAGTTGCTCCCTCAGGACCACTAAACTTGAGTGGTTTAGCTGAATTAAACTGTTTAAAGTTGCATACAGCAGTGCATTGTGTTATGTAGCTTGGTTTATCTGAGTTATGAGATTTGGAAGCACTGCAGCAAATTGCTGAGCAATTAGAGCCGCCATGTCGGCGTCCATGTTTACTTTCGTCGAGGAGGCATTCTATAAGAGAGAAAAACACAAGTGAAAACGAGTGAGATGAATGTTGAAAAATCAAAATGAGATAAATAAATATCGACAACGTAAGGATGGTGGTCATTCATTCGTTACTCAAAACAAACGAACGACACACGGTGACTAATCAAAGTAAATGGGTCTTTATAATGTATCGCGAAGACATGCTTTAGCCTATAAGTGGACACTCACCCCAAGAGTTCCCAAGTAAGACTGACTGATCCGATTAAGTGGATTTGTACGAACACTCTAGCCTTAGACAGAAAACTCAGGGTACAGGCACCCACCCTTCTAGATTGCACGTGTTCACATTATTAAGACCCAAACTTTGACGAGATTTTGAAAACATAGAAGGCATTAAGCCATAAACAAATCATCTAAGGATAGATGATTTTTTCAAAATCGTTTCGATAATTGTGGTTATATTTTGGTGTTCACCTAAGGATAGGTGACGGTATTGTTTTAAGAATCTAAATGCAAAATAAGTCGCGTTAAGGTCCTAGAAAGGTTATAGTCATGGTCAAAGCATTAGTAATAACCTAATTCCCTATAACCATTGGCTCTGATACCAATCTTTCTGTCACACCCCGACCACGTAAAACAAAAACCGTGGCGGAAATGTCGGGGAGTGCAGTAACAGAATTATTGTTTCAATAACCATGGTACATAAGTTAAGTTTCATTAGTGAATATTGTTTACATCGTCTTGGATAAAAACAGAAATACAACAAAAGTTAAGCTATTATTCTGATTTTATAGTCACTAAGGCCCAGTCCGCCCTAAGTGTAGCTAGCTTGACATCAAACATTTGCACCTGAAACATATAAAGTCAGCAAAATAATGCCGGCGAGTACATAGGTTTTGTGTTGATGCTTCATGGCTTTGAATATTTTAAGAAAATTTTGAAGTAATACAAAAGTCACCATGAACCATAAAAAGTTTCTTTTATAAAAACCATATGAGAAATCAATATGATATAAAAGAAATAATATATGTTAAATAGATAACCAAAAGTAAGTTTTGTCTTGTGTAAATTGTCATGTCTTGTATTTGTTTAAAAATGATTTAGATAACGCCACGATATGTAAGATAATAAAAGCACTTATATATAGGAAGTACCATCAGTGTATCCACCATGCTTTTATCATATTACATACGTGCGTTATTTAATATCACTCACCATAAACCAATAATCTAATGTCGAGTAAATATATGTCATGTAAACAATGTCGAGTTAACAATGTCATGTAAATATATGTCATGTAAACACCGTCGAGTAAACTAACGTCGAGTAAAACAATGTCGAGTAAACCATGTCATGTAAATAAGTGTCATGTAAACAATGTCGAGTAAACTATGTCATGTAAATAAGTGTCATGTAAACAATGTCGAGTAAACTAATGTCGAGTAAACAACGTCGAGTAAAGTGTCGAGTAAACAATGTCATTGTAAACCAATGTCGAGTAAACCAATTTTGAGTTTTATAAACCATTTGCCTTTATTGTTAAAACATATATTATGGATTATTGGCGAATACATTCAAACCTTGTTGACTGTCGGATAAACCCCTATCCGGTCAAGGGTTTATCAATGTTCATTGGATTCTGTCATTCCCTAAGTCGCTTCCAAACATACCTAGGAAGTGGGAACGGGATTGTCAATCCTATGGTACCATTACATACTACCGGTCGGCGTGATCAATGTTAATGAATGTATATTGTCGATTCAACGCACCAAAATGTCAATAACAATGTAAGCATGTCCTTAAAATGCAAAATGTCTTGAAAATGTCATGTAAATGTTTTGAAAACCATGTACTAGTATGCTCGGTCAACATACATAGCAAAAATGTCTTTGAAAACCAATGTGCTAAATATCTAGGTCAACATATGAAGCGAAATGCAATAAAATCATGTACTATATATACATAGTAAATCAAGCATGTATAATGTCATGAAAACACGAAAGTAAATCATAGGCACAATATGTTTCACCCCAAAACATTTGAAAACGTAAAAGAGGGGACTATGTACTCACATGGAATTGCAATAAGTCCTTGTTCAATAGAATAAACCAAGATCAAGAGTCCGTGAAATCAAGCTGTCCTATAAATGGATAACTATATAAATATCGAACTTGAAATCAGAGGATTTGGATAGAATGAGACCTTATAAACCAAGCGAGTATTGGAACTCATGTGAAATGGTTTAATAAAGTTAACATTCTAGTTGGAAAGATTTTTAAGTGCTTTTGATCCGTTATGACCCGTTAAGGTAGTTTAAGCTACTTTAGCGCGTCATCAGCGTAACTACGCATTCGGAGGGTTAGATATTGTCATGCTAAGTTTTAAATGCTTAAACATTTTTAAAATGTTATTTGATCAGATTATATGTCAAAATTTATGTTACATATGTGTTTAATTGGTTTTCTTGCGAAAAGGACATTTTGGTCATTTTTAAGGGATATTACCATTGATTATCATAACACTATCCGAACGACATGACCATGAGGTATAACCTCATAGGGTTATTCCTTACATATTTATGGTCATAAATATGTATTTGGTCGTGTCTAAAAGTTGACCAAACGGGTCAGATTCGAAAGTCAAAGCGTTGGTCAAACGCTAGACTTTTGAACCCAAATGAGCACTTTAAAAAAGGTGACGAATTTGACATAACTTGACATGTCTTAATAAGTTTATAAAAGTATTTTGGCATCAAAACAACCTGTTTTGACACCCGAAAAACAGATCCATTGCAAAACGCGCAAAAATCGCATTTTGACCGAAACTTTGACTTGTCAAAATGACTAAAAAGGTGGAAATCAGTAGGCATGATTATTAAGGAACATAACCACCTTGATTACCATATATTGTAAGGTTCAATTGGCTTTATGTTGATCAATTCATGATTAAATCTGGAAGTCAAACAAAAGTCAAATTTTGGGACTTTTAGTCCATTAAACTACATGAATTGAACAATACTTGAATGTAACACTTATAAATACCAAGGATGATCAAGGAATCATAGAGGAGTCTTCAAGATGTTGCAAACTTCAGATTTGTAGCAGATGAGAGCAAGAAAGGAATGAAAATTTATAAATGTGGGGATGATCATGGTATTTATAATGATTTAAGAGGTGATCAAGATCATGCCAAGTGTTAAGACAATTTCTAGGATGTTAACAAGTGTTATTGAGGTGTTAGAAGCAGGTTAAGTGTGGCAAATTTCGAGCTAAGTGTCAAAAATTACGAATTGGTGGCAATGAAATGAGCTGGGAAGCTTCCAGCTAACTTTCTGTCAAAACAAGGGCCTCGCCATACGCTACGTACCGTTCGCGCTACGCCACGCCCCCCTTTGTCTGAAACTTTCAAAAATCGCAAACGGTCCCTGCACATGTTTTCGTCGCATTTTGGCATTTCTAACACCCTTTAACCCCATTTTTAATTCCATAAGGACGTTAAAGTATAGGGAACTTGAAATATGCTCAAAAATATCTAGAGGTGGTTCGTTTCGTCGTACGGTTGCAGTTTTGGTTAATTACGACGAAAATCGTAACGAACGCGTAAATTACCGTAACTGCGTAACGAATGATATTTTTGCATTCCAATTATTAATATACTTGATTTTAATGATTACAAAAATTTTTGGATGCCTGTACATGTTTCGGATAGCGAAATACGCGAAAAGGCATAGTTTCGTAGTTTTTGCAAAATAGTCCCTGAAGTTGTAAAAAGCATGTTTTTGCCATACGGAAGCCCTTAAAAGTTATTATAAGTTATGTAAAGGGTATTTAGGGTATGTTTAGGTTATGTCAATGTTCCAGAACGTATGTTGCGTTAAACTGATTAAGTTTACATAACAGTTTGCGATTTCACTTCCAGAAAAAGTTTAGAAGATCGAATTGAACAAGGATAAAAAATACACATACGTCATAAGTAAATATACAAAACTCATAAATGTAACACAAAATTTCATTAAACATAACATTGTTGGATAAAGTACAAAGATCGGAAAGCACGAATGTCATAAATACCAAACAATTCTGACTCTAATGAAACATTGTGTTCATTGCCGAGAATTGTATAATTACATGTGACATTAATACATTTTAGTCCATGTACAACTTCGACTCCTCAAAGCTTCTATGGAAGTTATACGCAAATTGATACGCAAACGAAACCAGTTTAACGCAATGTATATTCCGGATTACTGACATAAGATAAACATACCTTAAATATCTTTTACATAACTTAGAAATAAGTTTTGAAGAGTTTGGTATGTAAAAAACAAGCCTATTTGATCACACCGACTATTTACGACAAACTACGAAGTCTGCCAATTCTCGTAGCGGCACACGCTCTGGAATAAGGTCACAAGCTTAACATACCATAAATACCCTTTACATAGCTTAGAAATAAGTTTTGAGGGCTTCGGTATGGCAAGATCACACTTTTACAACTTCAGGGCTATTTTGCAAATTCTGCGAAACTATGCCTTTTTGCGTATTTCGCTATCCGAAGCATGTACAGACATTCAAAAATTTTCTAATCATAAAATATTGTATTTTAGTGATTGGAATGCGGAAAATCCGTCCGTTACGCATTTACGGTCATTTGCGCGTTCGTTACGATTTTCGTCGTAATTAACCGAAAACCGCAACCGTACGACCAAACGAACTGACATCCGAAGCATTTTTGAGCACATTTCAAGTTCTCTATACTTTATTGTCCTTATAAAGCTTGAAAATGGGTTAACGGGTGTTAAAAGTGCCAAAACGCGTCAAAAACAAGTTCAGGGGCCATTTCTACCAATTCTGAAACTTCAGCCCGTGGAAGGGCCTTACGAACCGTAAGGCAAAACCCCATACAGTCCGTCAGGGGTCCCCAGCTCATCAGAATTGTTAAATCAAGGTGGAAGCTTCTTGTTAAATGCCTTGTTGACTCACCAAACGACTTTCACCTTCCCTTCTGCATTTGACACCTAATGGGACACTAATCAAGTTCAGGGATGACTCATGAACACTTGTCATGATCAAATGAACCCAATTCAAGTATAAAAACCATGGTGTTCTTCATTCTTAAACTTTTGCAACCATCTTTTTTGTCCCATTCTGCTTCAATCCGAATTTGGCAACCATCTTGGAGCTTTCTCTGGTGTTCTTGGTCAATCTTTGGTGCTTGTAAGTGTTCTCTTTCATTCTTGTTTCAATTCTTGTAGTTTAATTGGATTAAAAGTCATAAAACTTGACTTTTGTTTGACTTCCAGAATTGATCATGAATTGATCAACTTAAACCTTGCAATATGATGGTAATCAAGATGGTTAGGATCCTATTGACATACCTACTGATTTCTATCATTTCTAGTCATTTTGACAAGTCAAAGTTTCGGTCAAAATGCGATAAATGCGCATTTCATGCCAAATCTAATTTCGGGTTTCAAAACATTTTGTTTTGGTGCCAAAACTCTTTTATAAACTTACTTAGACATGTCAAAACATCTCTAAATCATCACTCTCATTTTAGTGCTTGTTTAGAGTCGAATGTTGAACGGTTTGACCACCGCTTTGACTTTCGAATCTGACCCGTTTGGTGGATCTTTGGAGCCAACCAAATACATATTTATGACCATAATTATAAAGGAATAACCCTCAGAGGTTATACCTTATGGTCATGTCTTTTGATTAGTGTTATGATAACTAGTAGTTATGATCTCCAATAAAGACCAAATTGCCCTTTTCGCAAACCAATCAACTATAAGCATACGTGACATAAATTTTGATGTGTATTCTAATCAAATAACATTTCAAACATATTTATGTATTAAAGACATATCATAACACATATCTAACCATTCGAACGCATAGTTACGTAAAAGACGCGTTAAAATAGCTTAAACTACCTTAACGGGTCATAACGGGTCAAAGGCGCTTATGAAACTTTCCAAATCAGAATGTAGATTTTGTTAAACCATTTCATATGAGTTCCAACACTCATTTGGTTTATAAGGTCTCATTCTATCCGAATCCTCCGATTTCAAGTCTCGATATTTTCATTATTATCCATTTTTAGGACACGCGTGATTTCATGGACTCTTGAGCTTTGGATTTTCTTTTTATCCAAGATCTCGTTGCTATCACAAGTGAGTACATAGTTTCCCTATTTTATGTTTTAAATTGTTTTAGGGTGATGCATATGTGCCAAAAAGTTTACAAGTTTTCAAGTTACAATTGCTATGGTTTACAAGTTTCAAATGCAAACACTATGGTTTATATAAACAAAACGATTTCAATATTGTGAACAACTTGTTGGTGCGATGTATTTATAACAAGAATGACATTCATTAACAATGATCAAGCCGACCAGTAGTAAGTTACGGCGCCTAGGACTGACAATCCCGTTACCAAAATTCCCTGGGTTTGTGGGGAAATTTGGGAAGCGACTGAAACTGTATTTGTAACATACCCTTTGGTGATATGTTATACGATTAAGGGACACCGTGGGTGGTCTCGAACAAGTCAACAAAGGTTTGAATGTATTCACGAAACGACCAAAAGTTTTCTCAATTTAAACAAGGAAACGATGAACGTGAATGATAAACGATGAACGATGAACAATTGGTTTACAATAAATGGTTTACTACGAGGAACGATGAACAATGAACAAATATTTTCAATCAATGACGCACCGTGAATTTCGATTAAAGATGTAAACCATACGAGTTATTTCAAGACGATTTACAACTTGGATTTACAAAACAAATGTTCTCGAGTCAAGGTTCATGGCTACTAGATTTTATAAACTTTTAACTAATTGTTTTAGACGATTAATTATTGCAATAACAAATGCTTTCAAAACAAGGTTTTCATTTACGACTCTAGTAGTCCGATTATATGTTGCAATATATACAAAGCCATGAACTTGACACATTCACAAAACCTATGTACTCGCCGGCATATTTTTGCTAACTCGTTTTCACATATGTTTCTGGGAACGATGCTAGATGATATTGATGCGTGCCTACGTAGGAATGGACTTGGACCTAGTGCCTTAATAACAAGAAAAACAATAATGATGCTTGTTTGTTTGTTTAAGTTGTTTAGAACGTCTTAAGACAATCATGACAATATAACCTTTGTTTAATGATAAAATAAAACAAAACTTCAAATGCCATGTGTTGTTGAAACAATCTGTTAACGTGACTCCCCAAGTGTTTCCGCCGCGTGTTGTTTTACGCTATTTGGGGTGTTACGGACAATCCAAATTCTTCATAGCAAGAGTCAAGAAATCTGACTTAATCTTTTCCACCTTTTGAGGTGGGCAGTAGGTATCATTAACCAGGTCCACAAACTTGGACCAACTCAGATTGTACAAATGTAATTTACCAGCTGATTGTACCATGGCCTTCCAACAGATTTGGGCATCACCCTTGAATGATTGTGAAAAAACTTCACAACATCTTCATTAGCACAGCGCTGATTTCAACAATAGTTTCCATCTCGTCTAACCATCTTAGGGCTTCCACAACCCCTTTCTCCCCATTGAAATATTGGGGTTTACATGACACAATGTACTTGTAGGAGCAACTCCTTAAAAGAATGTGTCTTATTATTATGCTCTTACCTCTCGCTCCTCACATTCGAGGAGTGTATAAAGCTTTCCTTACGATCTGAAGGAGGAGGCTTTGAGAAGGGTTTGGAGATTGGTTTGGAGTGAGAAGCACTCGACTCCTTCTGCTTTTCAACATAAGCATTTATAGCTTTGCCCACTTCCGTGTCTATTATAGCTTGAAGATCATATCTAGTAATGTTGATATTAGCATTCGCATTGTCATCATTGCGTCTGCTATTGGCTTCGTCAGAATTTGCCATCTATCTGTTTGGTACTAAACACCAATTTATAATAATTAGTTATTCGCATTTGATGACTCATTTGCAATAGTCATGGTAGTATTAAACCATATAATCTTTAAGATGGATATGTAAATCCTTGCCCTTTTAGATCTAGTGGGCATAATGCCACAATTGCAAGGCTAAAACATTTTAAATTAATCTTATATGTAATTGGCCTAGGTCTCCAAATGACTATCAAAGGCAACTGAATTTGTACACAATCCTTCAGTTATTTGGACAATGGATCGTAAAGTCACATCCGTCATTTCATAAAGACATTATATATAAGAAACCCAAGGGCTCGCCACGAAGGACGTTAAAGATAATATGGCACAAAGGCCTATCTCAAGGGATATCAAAATGTGGCATAAAGGCCTGTCACCAAGGACTTATAGATATGGCACAAAAGGCCTTGTCACTAAAGGACATTTAGATGTAGCACACATTGGTCTTGTCACAAAAGGACATTAAACATCTAAGCCTGATATCAGTTGATAAATAGGCTTTTATGGCTTAAAAATAGTTCATTACCTCTGGACAGGGAGTCATAGACCACAACTGTCATTGTCTCAAATGGACGATATGTTGTAGGATCGAGTTCCTCCGATAGCAACGGTACCTAAGTTGTATCTAGTCCATATTTGCGAAATTAATATGAATTAGCACAAATGCACAAGATTAACGGTTTAAAAGTTAAGTCATTAACTGTTCAAATGTATTCCAATTGACAAGAGCTCCGCCGTCGACTTTGCAAAAACTGTTACAATGAAAGAACCAAGTCGACTATATATAGAAGTTCAAGTTCGCAAAAAAAAAACCTAGGTCAACTTCGCACGAAGTGGTACTTCGTGCGAACTTGCCTATTACAAGACTAGTTCGTGCGAACTTGACTCACAACACTCTTAAATAATACAAAATTTAACATATTCAAACAAACTCAATCTAAGACTTAGACATTAGACATCGTGCACCAACAGACTCCCCCTTGGATAGTGTCGTAGTCTTGATCAGTCTTCAAACTCTTCAACCTCTTCCAAAGAAATTCTTGTAGGGCTTTTTCCTTCTTTCTTGTTTAGGGATCGGCGTTTAAATCTGTAGGCGCGCCCATTTCATGGATTGAAATCGTCGAAGTCTAGCCTCTCTTCCCATTTCGTGAATTCTTTACAAACGCTTTTCCTCTTTCAAAACTCTTCCCTTTCAAGTTCTCGCCATCTTGATTCCCACATATGCCTTGAGTTAATACCATGTGCGTAACATACATTGATCACACCTTGGTATTGTTTGTCTTGAACTTATTCACGTTTATCGTAACAAATTTTGTTGAAGAACAAACACTTCACATCCTCCTTTGAACAATTTACTAGCCACATCGGGTCTAGTATCCTTATAGTCCTCCATAATCCCAAAATCCTTCGTCGTTCAATACATTAAGAATCTTTCTCTTTAGTGATATCCCAATTTTCATCAGCTCGTAAAACTATCACCGCTTCGCATGTATCAGGATCCGTCTGCCACCAAAAGAAGTATGGATGAAAATCTTGTTCAATTGGTTTTAGTGGTATGTTCATCATAGCCCTTGGACTTTTCATCACCAATGTAACATCTTTTTCTTTAGTAACTTTATCAATCTTTACTCTTCGCTTTAGGATGAACGGTTTCAGAGTTCAAAACCACGTGATGCTTCAAACTTTATAACCCTCCATAACCGTTGTTCATTAAATGTCATCTGAAAGCTTATGTTCTTGTCTGTACCAATTCTTCAACATCCCAGAAAGGTAATGTCTTTATGTCATTTAGATGTCTGAAGTATTGAACACCAAACTCTCTTTTTATAGCATAAACATCAAGCTCCCTGATCCATCCCCAACTCAGAATAGAAGCGACTTGTCTTTATCACGAGTAAAGAATGCAAGTGGTCGTTTAAACTTCCTCTCATTAGGCATTTCTTTGAACCATGACTTGTTTGATACAGCAACTTGTTCTTTAGAATAACATTTTGGAATATTGCCATCCTTGACCACTTCATCGATCTTTTTCTTTAATAGCTCCACATCTATCTGGTTCATAATTTCATCAATCGTTGGAAAACTGTCAGTATTAACACCAAAATATTTTTTGACCTCATCATCAGAAGCATCTTCGAAAATAACACGATCATAGTCATCAGCTTCTGGTACACGCTTGTAAACATAGTCTTTCGGCTCAAAGGTGCTAATGTTCACCAACTCTTCTTCAAAATCAAACTCGAAAGAATCAACATCAACCTCAAACATCTTTGCTAGTTCTTCTTTCGTGTAGTTATGAACAATTTCTCCCTCTTCAATATTTGGATTAAGCATAATCATCAGGGGCTGTTGATCAAGAACAACTGTAAATGGTAAAGATGTGAAGATTCCTGATTCATCTGACTCTTTTTGACCAGTCTGCTCCCTCTTACTTTGTACATCCTCAATGTTAACTTCATTGTTTAACACTGAATCGTAATCAAAGTCTTCATGAAGTTTTGCAGATTCAGCTATAATACCAACTCCACCCTGACCATCATTATCATCATCATCATCATGTTTAGAATCATCTTCTTTATCATCAGCATGATCATCAGCTTTGTCATCATCTTTCAACTCCTCATCTTCATCATTTTCAGCATCAATTTCAGCTCTTTCAGCTTGTAAACGTCTTAAATCAGCAATACGTTGAAGAAAAGGATTGCCAGCAACATCAATCACTTCACCAACAATGATTAATCCTCATTCAAGATTTTCTTCAATCACAGGCTCTTCAACAGTATTTGAACTTTCTGTTACAACAGTTTCTTTCTCAATTCATTTGCCTTTACCCTGTGTAGCCATTTCTTTCTTTGCTCGCTCTTTTTCATCTTGCACTTCTAATCTATTGTATTCAGCGATAAAATCTATACCAAGATTGTTGGCTAGAACACGTTGTAGCATACTGAATCTTTTGTTGTTTAGGGCCTTTTCTGTTTCGAGCTCTGCAATCAGCTTCCTCAGCCTTATCTGAACCAAGGCTATCAACCACTGCTTTCATGTAATCTCTATCGTTCTCCAGAAATTTCACCCTGTTCTCCATTATTTCTTTCTCGGTCTCATTCTACTTGATTTGGTCTTCAAGAGCTTTAATCCTTATTTCCAACTCTTGAACTTTTGACTCATTAAACATATCAAGTAATTCATCAGAATAAATGTCTGTATCAACACCGCCAGTAGTGAAAGGAATGTAACATTTGTCAAAAACGGTTTTCCAAACCCGCTCCGTTTTGTAATCGATTATCAAGTTATAAATGTTCGTTGCGTATTTATGCCTATTTTGATTTTTAATGATACATAATTAATAAACAAACTAATCTATAAAAGTTATAATTGATAAAAAGTAAAAATAAAATAATTAAAAATAAAATGAGGCTGCCGGGACTCGAACCCGGGTCAGCCGGAAGAGAACTCAAAGACTTAACACACACACGCATAACCACTCCGCCACTTGTTGTTTTCTGTCAACTCTAGGAAACAAATAAATCTTATAAACAAACATAAATCAACCGGTTACGCCAACTGTAAAATGAAATCGGTCATCAAACGCTCAAAGACGATTTGAGTACTCGCGGTTCACTGGGTATAACCGATATACCGACGTTTTCAATCAAGTTGCTTTGAATGAACTTGAATTCTAGAAGTGGATTGGTTTTTATAACCGAAAATCTTCAATTCCAGTATTACTTCCATCCTTGTACTCCTTCGCGACTCAAACATAATCTACAGACTCTCAATTACATTTTCGCTCAAGTTTCAGTCCGCCGGAGAATCAAATTTTACTCGCCGGAAAGTTTCTGCAGGTCGCCGGAAAACCATATTCTCCATCAAAACGGTAAGTCTTTCAATACCGTCGTGGTCTATCAATTGTTAAGCTATTTCTAACTCAGACCTTTCAATTGAAATCAAATTCAGACGCTGCTATCGGATAATTCCAGTTCGCCGGAAAACTTCTGGAAATCCTTATTTTCAGCTGTGAAACGGTATGGACATTTAAACACCCTGTTAACGTTTGTTTAGCACTTCAATTCCACGATTAGCTAATCAAAACGGATAATTTGCTTGCTCAGTTGAAGTTCATAAAAACAGAGCCGACGCCTTGCCGGAATTCTGAGTTAAATTATTCCTCCGGTATGTTTGTTTCCAACACCGTCTTTGTCATATCATCTTAGTCTTATGAATGTGTTAATCGTTTTAAAACAAGAAACAGAGGGGTAATTTGCTGTCTGTAAAAATTAACGGAGAAGATGAACTGTGCTAACATTATAAGGATAATTAAAATTGGTATTTTAAACGTGTTAGACACACAGTCCAGCGGTGGACTGTGTGCAAATAATACGCGCACGCCTCGAGTTCGATCCCTAATACACGCACCCTCTCTGTAATAAAAACGTTTTATTTTTCTAACTGAACCGGGTTAACTTACATTAGTCGTTAAGTATAATAAAAATGTGTATATTAACCAAGTTAGACACACAGTCCAGCGGTGGACTGTGTGTAACGTTAAAGCACAGGTCCCGGGTTCGAGACCTGTAAGTGACACCGGTTCGATGATTTAAAATGTTTTTGAAAATAAAAGAATTTTGGATAAGCTGAGTTAATATATAAGTATAATTAAAAACAGAATTATTTCGGGTTAGACACGTAGCTCAGTTGGTAGAGCTGCGTGCACGCGTACGGGAGGTCTCGGGTTCGAGCCTCACCCAGCGCATTGCAATTACACAATAAACCGGTCAAACAGTCAAAGTCAAAAAGTCAACGGTCAACCCAAAAAGTCAACATATTTTTATATTTTTTAATTATTTAATTTAATTTAAAAATCAATTAAAAATACTTAAAAATAATGTTTTAAGGATAGGAAATAGCCTTAAACTCGCAAAAATATATCTAAAAATTCTATTAAAATCCTTAATAAAATCCACTCATTTACTATATTTTCCGTTATTATTTAGGTTAGTTAATTCTCGTTGTTCAGCTCTTCCAACTCGTGCGCATCTCACCATCTCCAATCCAACGCACCCAATGTGAGTGAATCTTTACAAATTCCCCGTTTTAATCACGATTTTTGGGTGTATCATGTGTCTTGCTATTTATTATATTTAAATCATTGTGCATACATCATATCATGAACAAATGTGTATTCAGTTTGATTCAATTGTTTGTGTGGTTATTGTTAGATTTAATTCATTATTTTCAGTACATGCAATTTCATAGGCCGCCGCTCCCCATTACATTATGAGTGTTGAGCATGTTCCCCATTACATTATGAGCGTGAACCTGGCGTGCCAACATACGATCGGCTCCGTTTGATTGAGCCTTGATCGCACAGACATTTATCATTTTTAGTACATGCAATACGATCGGCTCCGTTTGATTGAGCCTTGATCGCACAGTTTCATTCATGTTATATATTTATGCAAGTTGATATGTTATGGTATGCTGTTGGCATGTTATTGTATGTTATAGTTTGTGGTTAACATTGTTACTGATTGATTATTTACATTTGCTCACTTATGAATATGCACAATTCTTCCTTGATAAATTAACAAGAAAATCAATTATAAATGTTTATCTAACAAGGTTCACTCGCCAACTTATATTGACCCAAAAACCCCCATTTTTACACATGATACAGGTGAACCAGCTGCAGCCAGAAACACATAGGATTGGCCTAGAAGAATAAAATGGTTTAGAGCTTGGAATTGTTTAGTTGGTTATTTTCC
This sequence comes from Scalesia atractyloides, assembly GCA_947069175.1. Lineage (NCBI taxonomy): Eukaryota > Viridiplantae > Streptophyta > Magnoliopsida > Asterales > Asteraceae > Scalesia > Scalesia atractyloides. Next base: position 74,388,864 of record CAMTDV010000024.1, read on the forward strand.
TTTGTATTTGTATGGACATGTTTGGATTATTGAGAATGAAATTTTGATTTTAATAAATGTGAAACATAATAGTAAATATCATGAGCTTTGGTGATAACCCAATTATGCCCCGACTCTTATTCCGCTGCGGGTCGGGGTGTGACAGATTGGTATCAGTGCCATGACTATAGGGATATATGATAGGTTATTAGACCCTTAGATCCTATACTATAGTCGATTAGAAAAAAAATTTAGATTTTTGTGTGTTACATGCCAAATTTCATGATGCTTACATGTTTTATGTTTAATGTTACATTCAATATTATGCAAGCATGTTCATAAGTACATATATTCATATAATGCCTATCATGAATCATATTCTCATAACATACCATATCCATGAAAGCACACACCACATCATTTTCATGATTGCTTTTACAACGATTTTTGTATTTTCAAATCTCATCAAAGTGAGTTCTCATGACGGGCATGTAGTAACTGGAAGGGTACCAGTACCGGTAGACGGAACGTCCTGTCTAGGCTGGCATTCGTATAAATCCAAAATAAAGGACCAGTTTGCCTACCTGGGGACTAACGATGAGAGTACGAAGTACCTATTAGGCCAAAGCATGCTATACCAAACGTCGTGTGAGCTAACCCCACTTTGAGTTGTCATTGTGTCTACACCTGGACACATTCCGACCTTACATCTCGTAAACATATTTTGTGGTTTGCATTCGGGTGATGCGAGTGTTAAATCGCCAATACTAATGTGAATCCTACCCAGCCAATAGTCATTGGGGCCTACATGACTATACAGGTGAAGGTATGGGGGACATTTGAGGCCCAACATGAGCAAACCCAAGACATCCTATGGATGTAGTTGCATTATTGATATTTATGTTATTTTCATTTTCTTAAAGACACATGACACCTAAAAAGACTCCATAAACTCACAATCTTCTTATGCATGTTCCTGTAGATGTCGGCTAGACAACAGCGAGGGGGTAAAAGATCAGGAAGGGCTCACGAACGCTTGGCCACACAAATCGCGAAACAAATGGCCGCGGTGCTTCCTGACATTGTAGTTCAAGTGCAACAAGCTCTCGCCACCAATCCCACTAACCCTCCCCAGCAAGACGACCAGAACATCGGCAACCCTCCTACCAGCAAGTGCTCATATAAACATTTCAAGTCTTGTGATCTTCCTAAATTTGAAGGAACTGAAGGTGTCACTGCTCTCCTCCACTGGTTTGAGGAAATGGAAAACACCTTCCTCAACTGCGATTGTCCTGAGGATCGCAAGGTTCGATACGCCACCGGAAGACTATTTGGGGTAGCTCTCACCTGGTGGAATACTGAAAAGGGGAAGAGGGGAATTGATGATGCAATGGCCTTAACATGGGAGGAGTTAAGGGAAATTATGACTAGGCGGTTCTGTCCTAGGAGTGAGATTAAAAAGTTGGAGGACGAATTTCATTCTTTGAAGCAGAAGGAGGGAGATCATGCTTCCTACAACAAGAGGTTCTTAGAGTTGAACCAAATGGTTCCTAACTTGTTCACCCCAACTTATCGTTTAATCGAGCATTATATTCGAGGACTTCCCTCAAAAATTCAAGACTCGGTTCTAAGCACTTCGCCTGCGACACTTAAAGCCGCGATGGAGCTAGCTACCGAACTCACCGAAAATCGCATTCGAAACGGTAAATTCAAAGAGGAGGAAAAGAAAGCCCCCATTGAGGCTCAAACTTCAAACCATTCTGGTTCCTCTTCGAAGTTTACTGGTAAAAGGAATCGAAGCACAAGGAACTTTGCTGTCACACAAGCAAATTTCCCTATCCCTGCTGCACCCATCACTCAAGTTGTCCCTTCACCTGCACCATATAAAAAGCCATACTCCGGCCCATTACCAAAATGCAACCGTTGCCAATACCACCATTTTCCTGATCATCCCTGCCAACATTGCACCGGCTGTGGTCGCGCAGGTCATACTGTTCAAACCTGTCGCATACCTCAGCAAACGAACCGCCATCAGCCTTCAACCCAAACCCACCAACAAATAATGGGTCAAACCCAACAACCCCTACTACTACCACCCACCCAACATTTAGCCCAATCATACTACCAACCCAACTATCCCATGGTGCAACCTATGCGGGCTTGTTACAACTGTGGAGACCCAAACCACTTTAGAAACACTTGTCCACGTTTGGTGAACATCATTCATGCCCAAGCTCAAGCAAATCCGGTGAATCAAGCTAACCAAGCTCCACCACCTACAAGAGGAAGAGCTTATAACATCAACGCCAATACTGTTGAAAATAATAATGGCCCAAACGAATCACCCAACTAGTTTTCCTCACCAAGAATCAAGACTCAACTCCAATCGTCTAATTTTAATGTTTTCTTTATGTTATCTCAATCTTTCCGTATCCCAGTTGTAAAGTTTGGAAATTATGTATCCAAGAATTTTAATGCGATTTGATATTACAGTTTTGTTCTATACTCATTGATTTAACATTCATATCATCATACATCTCGACGTATCTCAATCTCATCATTTAAAAAATTGGGTTGTGTCACACTTTTACATAGACTGACCCCTTCATCATAACCAACGAGAGAGGTACTGTCATCATTTAGTCATGTATCATTTCAGAATTGAGACTCAAGTTTTGTTCGTTGTGTTGTTTATGTTTTAGAGTCACATAGAACTAATCATGATTTACTGATAAAGCAAACGAAAATTTGACAAGAATATGGTGGATACGCCGCTGGTACTTCCTATATATAAGTATTCTTGATAAAGGATCAAAAGCATTACCAGGAGGTTATGAAAAGTTCCGTGTAGGTTAAATATCGTCATGGTAGAAGTTTTTGTTTTATGATACATACCTTATCGTTACAAATGTATCAGTTCCCTCAAAACTATTATGCATAAAATCGTAAGCGACATCAAAGATCAAATCCGAGAAGCCCAGCATGCCGTCTTGTGGAACTAAACTTAAAATTGAAACTAAATCCGACGGTATTCTATACTGTCTAGATCGCATATGGATTCCTGACCACAACAATCTTCGTGAAATTCTTATGAATGAGGCTCACAAAACACGATACTCTATACACCCAGGAACCGATAAGATGTATCAAGACCTTCGATACTCCTATTGGTGGCCAATGAAAAAGGATATTGCTGTTTTTGTTTCTAAGTGCCTTACATGTTCCAAGGTGAAAGTTGAACACCAAAGACCCTCAGGACTTCTGGTCCAACCTGAAATACCTGTATGGAAGTGGGAAAACATAACCATGGACTACATTACCGGGTTACTCGCACTTCTGGTGGGTATGACACTATATGGGTAATCATTGACCGACTTACAAAATCAGCTCACTTTATTCCTATCCGTGAAGATTTCAAGAACGAAAAGCTAGCTCGTGTTTATATCAGCGAAATCGTAAGCCGACTTGGTGTACCGTTAAGCATTATTTCTGATCGTGATGGTCGTTTCACTTCCCGAACATGGCAAGCAGTACAAGCCGCTTTGGGTACGCGATTAGATCTCAGTACCGCCTATCATCCTCAAACTGGTGGTCAATCTGAACGCACCATTCAAACTCTTGAAGATATGCTTCGAGCATGTGTCATAGACTTCAAGGGAAATTGGGACGCTCATCTACCATTAGTTGAATTTTCGTACAACAACAGCTATCATTCAAGCATCGGCATGGCACCTTTTGAAGCCTTATATGGTCGTAAGTGCCGATCTCCAGTATGTTGGCACGAAATTGGAGAAGCTCAAATCACTGGTCCAGAATTGATTCAAGAAACCACAGACAAGATCCATCAAATTCGAAACATCTTCTAGCGGCTCAAAGTCGTCAGAAGAGTTACGCAGATAAACGACGGAAGTCTTTGGAGTTTAACATTGGTGATCATGTACTTCTAAAAGTATCACCGTGGAAGGGAGTAGTTCGTTTTGGTCAAAAAGGCAAGCTAGCACCACGCTACGTAGGACCTTTCAAGATACTCGAAAGAGTAGGACCTGTAGCATACAAGCTTAATCTACCAGAAGAACTCAACAGGATTCATCCCACATTACACGTATCAAACTTGAAGAAGTGCCTCGCTGATGAAAACCTCCACATTTCTCTGGAAGATATTCAGATTGATGAGTCTATGCATTTTATTGAAAGACCTGTAGAGATCATGGACTTCGGAGAAAAACGTCTACGACGGAGTCTCATTCCAATTGTTAGGGTACGCTGGGAGTCGAAACGGGGACCTGAGTTTACTTGGGAACGTGAAGACTCAATGCGTGAAAAATACCCGCATCTTTTTCCTACAACTACTACTACTTAAATTTCGGGACGAAATTCCTAAAAGTAGGGGATACTGTAACATTTGTCAAAAACGGGTTTTCCAAACCCGCTCCGTTTTGTAATCGATTATCAAGTTATAAATGTTCGTTGCGTATTTATGCCTATTTTGATTTTTAATGATACATAATTAATAAACAAACTAATCTATAAAAGTTATAATTGATAAAAAGTAAAAATAAAATAATTAAAAATAAAATGAGGCTGCCGGGACTCGAACCCGGGTCAGCCGGAAGAGAACTCAAAGACTTAACACACACACGCATAACCACTCCGCCACTTGTTGTTTTCTGTCAACTCTAGGAAACAAATAAATCTTATAAACAAACATAAATCAACCGGTTACGCCAACTGTAACTGAAATCGGTCATCAAACGCTCAAAGACGATTTGAGTACTCGCTGTTCACTGGGTATAACCGATATACCGACGTTTTCAATCAAGTTGCTTTGAATGAACTTGAATTCTAGAAGTGGATTGGTTTTTATAACCGAAAATCTTCAATTCCAGTATTACTTCCATCCTTGTACTCATTCGCGACTCAAACATAATCTACAGACTCTCAATTACATTTTCGCTCAAGTTTCAGTCCGCTGGAGAATCAAATTTTACTCGCCGGAAAGTTTCTGCAGGTCGCCGGAAAACCGTATTCTCCATCAAAACGGTAAGTCTTTCAATACCGTCGTGGTCTATCAATTGTTAAGCTATTTCTAACTCAGACCTTTCAATTGAAATCAAATTCAGACGCTGCTATCGGATAATTCCAGTTCGCCAGAAAACTTCTGGAAATCCTTATTTTCAGCTGTGAAACGGTATGGACATTTAAACACCCTGTTAACGTTTGTTTAGCACTTCAATTCCACGATTAGCTAATCAAAACGGATAATTTGCTTGCTCAGTTGAAGTTCATAAAAACAGAGCCGACGCCTTGCCGGAATTCTGAGTTAAATTATTCCTCCGGTATGTTTGTTTCCAACACCGTCTTTGTCATTTCATCTTAGTCTTATGAATGTGTTAATCGTTTTAAAACAAGAAACAGAGGGGTAATTTGCTGTCTGTAAAATTAACGGAGAAGATGAACTGTGCTAACATTATAAGGATAATTAAAATTGGTATTTTAAACGGGTTAGACACACAGTCCAGCGGTGGACTGTATGCAAATAATACGCGCACGCCGCGAGTTCGATCCCTAATACACGCACCCTCTCTGTAATAAAAACGTTTTATTTTTCTAACTGAACCGGGTTAACTTACGTTAGTCGTTAAGTATAATAAAAATGTGTATATTAACCAAGTTAGACACACAGTCCAGCGGTGGACTGTGTGTAACGTTAAAGCACAGGTCCCGGGTTCGAGACCTGTAAGTGACACCGGTTTGATGATTTAAAATGTTTTTGAAAATAAAAGAATTTTGGATAAGCTGAGTTAATATATAAGTATAATTAAAAACAGAATTATTTCGGGTTAGACACGTAGCTCAGTTGGTAGAGCTGCGTGCACGCGTACGGGAGGTCTCGGGTTCGAGCCTCACCCAGCGCATTGCAATTACACAATAAACCGGTCAAACAGTCAAAGTCAAAAAGTCAACGGTCAACCCAAAAAGTCAACATATTTTTATATTTTTTTAATTATTTAATTTAATTTAAAAATCAATTAAAAATACTTAAAAATAATGTTTTAAGGATAGGAAATAGCCTTAAACTCGCAAAAATATATCTAAAAATTCTATTAAAATCCTTAATAAAATCCACTCATTTACTATATTTTCCGTTATTATTTAGGTTAGTTAATTCTCGTTGTTCAGCTCTTCCAACTCGTGCGCATCTCACCATCTCCAATCCAACGCACCCAATGTGAGTGAATCTTTACAAATTCCCCGTTTTAATCACGTTTTTGGGGTGTATCATGTGTCTTGCTATTTATTATATTTAAATCATTATGCATACATCATATCATGAACAAATGTGTATTCAGTTTGATTCAATTGTTTGTGTGGTTATTGTTAGATTTAATTCATTATTTTCAGTACATGCAATTTCATAGGCCGCCGCTCCCCATTACATTATGAGTGTTGAGCATGTTCCCCATTACATTATGAGCGTGAACCTGGCGTGCCAACATACGATCGGCTCCATTTGATTGAGCCTTGATCGCACAGACATTTATCATTTTTAGTACATGCAATACGATCGGCTCCGTTTGATTGAGCCTTGATCGCACAGTTTTCATTCATGTTATATATTTATGCAAGTTGATATGTTATGGTATGCTGTTGGTATGTTATTGTATGTTATAGTTTGTGGTTAACATTGTTACTGATTGATTATTTACATTTGCTCACTTATGAATATGCACAATTCTTCCTTGATAAATTAACAAGAAAATCAATTATAAATGTTTATCTAACAAGGTCCACTCGCCAACTTATGTTGACCCAAAAAACCCCCATTTTTACACATGATACAGGTGAACCAGCTGCAGCCAGAAACACATAGGATTGGCCTAGAAGAATAAAATGGTTTAGAGCTTGGAATTGTTTAGTTGGTTATTTTCCTTTGTATTTGTATGGACATGTTTGGATTATTGAGAATGAAATTTTGATTTTAATAAATGTGAAACATAATAGTAAATATCATGAGCTTTGGTGATAACCCAATTATGCCCCGACTCTTATTCCGCTGCGGGTCGGGGTGTGACAAGGAATATCTCCAAAAGCATTCTTGAAATAACTTTCTTGTTGTTGATCAGAAGTTTGACTTTGAGGAGTCTGCAGCTTGGATGAAGCCTTTGGCGTTTCTTGCTTTGGTGTTGATTGTTATTGTGGAGAGATTGGTTGTGTAGTAGCAGTGGGCTCTTGTGGAATCTTGTCTTTGCCCATGTTCTTCGACATACGCTCAAATACAACATGAGAGTAATGCTGTCCCCATGCACATCATATAATCTTGCATATCATCTTGGCCTGTTCTTCTATGACTGAATGCGTGAATCATAACGTGTAAGAAGAATTTGTATGGCAGCCCTAAACCTCCTTTCTTGAATGCTGAAGCATTCACATGACCCTGATAACCCATTCGGTAAAAACATCCTTAACCATTCGTTCATTGAAGCTTACGGGATCAGCTACATCATCATTGAATTCCAAAACTCTTCGAATATCAGCTTCTGTAACAGTAATTGCTTTATCTTCATTTCCGATGCGAACCACTGATTTGATCACTTTTTCTGTCTCATTATATTCAGCAGAGTTTCCAGAAATATGTCACGTGAGATCTGTACACTATGTGCTTGTCGGTGATCGCTTTAGTAACAGGTAAACGCTCCATAAATTCAAGAATATCTGAGAATGATGCAAGACTCGGATATAACTTCGTATCCAGCAAGACACAAGTATTATAAAACTTCTAGAACGGAAGCTGCACAATTTGTTGCGCGTCAAAATAACAAACCATTTAGAAAAAAAATCAAACATTTTACACAAACATGTATAACTTCAACTTCGCACGAACTTGCTTTTCAAAACATTTTTGCCAATTTGAACACAACTTCGCACGAACTGTGTCAACAATAAATCTTTCATATAAAGACTAACTTAGCACGAACTGAGTTTGAAATCAAAACATTGTATAAACTACAACTTCGCACGAAGTTGACTAAAATCATTTGAAAAAGGTCATGACCAAGTTCGCACGAACTTGGTCATCTTCTCCATTTACAACCTGCAACACCTGATCATGATCTATGTTGGGATTGAACCTGTACAAAGGAATAGATGATATAAAGCCAAAATACACTATCCGCAGTTTGGTCCAACTATCAGTGCTTAGAACCTCTGATCACCTAAACTCTGCCTTTCCTAAAGTCTGATACTTATGCATCATCTGCTACATAAATTGCCAAAGGTCTGACAGAAGAAAAGGAGCAGAGCTTAGCCATCAGAGTTTTAGTTTATTAGTTTTAGAATCAATGTAACAGTGCTTTTGCACTAACAGTGGTTAGGAGTCAGTGTTTAGAGTTAGTTATATTATTGTTAGATGTCACTATCAACCCTGACGTCATCAAAGATGCTCAGAGGTTAGATAGTTTGTATAAATAGTAGTGTAAATGTAACAGTTAAATTCATCTTCTTAAAAAGATCCTTGCACCAATCATCTTCTTCCATTTCTGTACTATCTAATTGCGTTGCAATAGGCTGAGGGGGAGTTTGTGAATCACATGCAAAGTTTATAAACATGAAAGCATGATGATGATGAAAACAAACGACCTTTACTTGTAGTAAAAGTTTTCCATTCTATTCTGCTGCATTTACTTTAAATTTCAATCATATTTCCATTTTTTGAAACAAAAACTACAAGTAAATCAAACTCAGATCCTAACAATTGGTATCAGAGCTTGGTCAATCAAAATTTGATTTGAAATATCAACTCTCCCTGCTAATCAGTTGGATAGTTTTACTTGAACACAGAGTTTTATTACGTTCAAAGATTTTAAAACATAAATATGTTGTAAACAAGCAAAAATGGCTCAAAACACACAAGATTCCAACATTGGATCCATGTTTAAACCACTAATGTTGAAACGAAATGAATATTTTATATGGCAACATCGGCTGGGTCACATCCTGGCTCAGCAAAACACCGGCTGTTGGCGATCTATTGTGTATGGACCACATATTCCAATGGTTCCCAGCACAGAGGATCCCAATACTCAAGTGCCAAAAAGTCCCGAAAATTACTCTGAGCAAGACTTCCAGAAAATAGAGTTGGATACAAAAGCGTTTAGCATCGTTGCTTCCGCACTACCCAATGAAATCTATGCTGGATTGCTCCACTGCAACAGTGCAAAAGAGTTAGGGATGCACTAAAAGAACAGTTCGGTGGGAATGAGGAGGTGATAGAGAATAATAGAGAAGTTTTAAATCAACAGTATGAGACGTTTTGTCACGTAAAAGGTGAGTCGTTAACTGAACAGTTCGAACGTTTTAGCTGTCTCATTAGTGACTTGAAACTGGTTAACGTGGAATTTCCTAATTCGACTATCAATAGTCGTTTCTTAAGATCGTTACCAGAAAAATAAGAGACTATAGCTTACGTTACTCGAACATCTGTTGCTTTTAAAGAGGTGACCCTCACTCAACTTCATGGTCGACTTCTCACCTATGAGAGAGAGTGGAATCAGAAAAAGAAGTTACAAGAGTCTGGGAAAACAACTAATGACTATACCTTGGGTAACACTGCCCATTATAGTCATGAAGAGAGTTCTGGTAGTGGGAAGGATCAATGTTATGATTATTATATTTATATAACATCTGGAAACAACTTTACCTCTGATCCTTACACACCCAATTTTTCTTTTGCTGCAAATGGGGAAGCCAAAACTCTGACAATAAGACCTTTGAAATGAATGACTTACAACATTTTGAACCCACAGATTTGGAAGAAATGGATATTTTACATCAGCTGGCACTGTTGAGTGTTAGAGCAAGTAAATTTTACAAAAGGACTGGTAGGAAATTTCCAGGATTACATGGGGGGGTTGAAAGTGGGGTTGGATAAATCCAAAATCAAATGTTATAAGTGTAATAGGTTAGGACACTTTGCCAGGGAATGCAGATCTCAAACTGCAGCTCTAATTGTGAATCACCCAGGCCCTAGACCTCAAAGCACTGCTCATTATTCCCATTATACCCCTACACCACAAATGCAACATACTGCACACTTTGCACATCATGCTACTAATGTCCTTGTCCATTATATCCAAACACCTACTCCCCAGATTCAGTATGTTCAAGCACCACCTCAAGTGCATGTGCAACAAGCTCCACATGTCACACAAACTACTCAAACCACTGCTCCGGTAGAAGGGAACCAACGGAGCTTCTTTACACAAGGCTTTGTTGATTGGAGTAGTTTGCCTGAGGATCTATCTGATGAAAACTTTACTCTAATGCCTAAAAATGATTTTGAAAATGAAAATATTATTTAATGGCCTTAGAAACTATAGTTGAAGGTGCAGAGTCTGAGGAACAAGGGTCAAAGTCTGATGAAGTTCAAAGTTGTGATGAAGCAGTGGTTACACCAGTGGTTGATCAAAACACTGTTGATGAAGAAAAGATCTATCTATCTGACCCATGGGATACGATGTGTGTGAAGATGATTGTGATTGTGCTCTCATGGCGGCTGCTAAGGTATCACCTCAGATCTTAAAGGATCTATGTACCGAAAAATGTATAATAGCCTTTGCTAACGTTAAACAGGTGAATGAAAACCTTAGGAACAAAATGTTAGAAAATGAACTTAGTTTTGAAAAACTTATCAAAGAGTTGAAATCAAAATTATTTTCGAAAGATTCTTAGATAAGTAACCTGAAGCATGAAGCTAGCATAACCAAGGACCAACTCCAAACTATGGTAGATAAATACCAAGTTTGCAAAAAGGAGTTAGAGGATACCCAAATCACATGTGAAAAATGGGTAGAATCTTCAAAAGGTTTTGAAATTATGCTAGATAAACAGATCAAGAGTAACATAAAATTTAGCATTGGTTTTGTAACTGAAGAATAACCAAAGAAAATTTACAAAAATTGATTCTGGAAAGGTTGAAGTAGTCCCAACAAACTTGGCTGGGAATGAGATAAAAATCACTGATAAAAAAGGTAACAAATCTCTTGAAAAACATGAAGGGTCATCAACTTTTAAAGAGATTGAGAAATATCAATTAAAACCCACATGGTCAGATGAATGTGATATTCTTGAAAATTTCAAGCCACTGGACTTTTCAACTCTTGAAGGTGTCAAGGCACCAAAGGCAAGAATCATTCGTATCAAAGATCTTCCAGCAGAGGTTACAACATCTGCTGAGAAGAAATCAGATAAAAAGAAAAAAGAAAAAATCGAACATCTGTTTTGTGAATTTTGCAACAAAAGAAACCATGTAGCTGAAAATTGTTTCCTTTTAAAAGCATATGACATAAACAGAACACATGTAATCCCAAATGATTCAAAATGCTTTATCTGTGGGAAAACAAATCATCTGACTCATGATTGTGCTTATCTTCAAACCTATGATCAAAAGGTAAAAGAGATCAAAGCAAAAGCTCTTGAGAAAGAAAGTTCAAGCTCTGCTAGAAATAAATCTAAGCAGACCTTTGAACATGTTGAAACATCTGTCACAAAAGCATTGACCAAAACCTCTGTTCCCAGAGAGGTACAAGTGACAGATGCTCCACCTGCCAACAGGTATCCAATAGGACATGGTCAACCAATTTATGAAAAGGTTCCTATGAGCTATGAAGGTTACAAAAACCTTCAAAGCCCAAAGTGAATAGATATCCTCATGGTTACCAACATCTGACATGAAATGGTTCACAATAGTGGATACAAAGGCAAACTCAAACCACTAACCATACTCCTTGGCTTGAGAGTGGACCATCTGTGAACCCATCCTAGCTTTGGAATCTCATCTAAACTAATTGTTTACTGATGTCCAGGGAGCTTCTACTTGCCTTGATAGTTCATGGTATGTAGATAGTAGAGGCTCCAAGCACATGACAGGATGTAGAGCCCTTCTCAAAGACTTCTTGGCTCATGGAAGGGGTGATATATCTTTTGGTAACAATTCAAAAACGAAGGTGTTGGGTTCAGGATGTGTCCAGGCTGGAAATCTCAAATTTAAAAATGTTAACTTCATTGACAATCTAAAATTCAATCTTTTGAGTGTCTCACAAATGAGTGACAAAGGATATTCATCCTTCTTTACAAAGAAAACATGTCAAATTGTAGGACTAGAGGTTGTTAAAAAGATTGATCAGATTATTGCAGAGAGCAAATCACAACTTGTTGCTTATAGGAATGGCAATGTGTATGTGGTTGATATGTTGAAAGATAACCGTATGTCTAATGCATGCCTGCTCTCAATTGCTTCTAGCAAAGAGACAGAGTTATGGCATAAAAGACTTGGGCACACAAATCTAAAAACAATCACCACTCTCTCTAAAAATTGTCTTGTCAGAGGTTTACCACATAAGCAATTTACTTGTGAAGAGCATTGTGCTTCCTGTTTAAAAGGTAAACAACATAAAAGTTCTTACAAGTCAATTGAAGAGTCCAAAACAACCTAGTGTTTGCAATTGCTGCACATGGATTTGTTTGGCCCTGTAAAAATCATGAGCTTAATGAAGAAAAGATTTTGTTTGGTCATTATAGATGATTTTTCAAGGTTTACATGGACATTCTTCTTACACTCCAAAGATGAAACAACTGGTATATTGAAAATTTTTGTCAAATAAGTTGAAAAGCAATATGATCTCCCTGTAAAAATCTTTAGGAGTGATAATGGCACAGAGTTTAGAAATAAGGAGTTAGATTGCTAGGCAATTTAGTATCCCAAGAACTCCAGAACAAAATGGGGTAGTTGAAAGGAAAAATAGAAATCTTGTTGAATCTGCAAGAACCATGCTAGCAGACTCAGGTTTACCCTTGTCTTTTTGGGCAGAGGTTGTAAAAACTGCTAGTTATGTTCAAAACAGAGTTTTGATTAACCCCAGACATCAAAAGACTGCCTATGAACTGCTTTTCAGTATCAAACCGCTGATCTCATATTTCAAAGTTTTTTGTTGTCCTTGTTTCATTTTGAACTTAAAAGATTCTATCTCTAAGTTTGCAGCCAAAGTTGACTGTGGTTATTTTCTGGGATACTCAACCACTGCCAAATCCAATAGAGTGTTTAACTCTAGGACCAAGTGTATTGAAGAAACTCTGAATGTGAAGTTCAATGAACTTTCATCTTTGAAAATCCCAGCAAATCTTGCTGAATTGTTTGATCTAGATAAATTTACATTTGAAGATGTGTCTATCAAGACTAACAATGCAGGTACATCACAGTCACCACCACAAGAGCAAGGATATGATTGCATTCTTCCAAACTTCAAGATCTATCCTTCAAGCAAGTAGCAGATGTTAGTAACAATGGTGAAAGCACTGCTGGTTCAACAGTGGTTAATTCTCAATCCTCTGCCTGCTCTCAAAACCAAAACACTGTTGATAAAAATCCATCAAATCTGGATAAAAATCAACAAACATCCACTGCTATACCACCCATACCACCACCTCCATTCCAATCAGAGGCTGGACCATCAAATTCACCAATAGAGGATAGCTCAGATGATACACATTGCAAGCTTCACCTCAAAATGCACTTATCCCATATCAAGGTGATTTGATCTTTCTCAAAAGCCATCCATTGGATCAAGTTATTGGCAACATAAATGAGGGAGTGCTCACAAGAAGCCAATCCCAAAACATTTGCCTCTTTGCTGGCTTTCTATCACTCATCCAACCTGTCAAGTACCAAGAGGCACTGAAAGAAAATAGTTGGGTAGAAGCTATCCAAGAGGAGCTCCTTCAGTTTCGAAGACAACAAGTTTGGGAACTTGTACCACTACCTAAGGATGTAAGTCCAATTGGCACAAAATGGATCTTCAAGAACAAAACAGATGAAAGGGGTATTGTTGTCAAGAACAAAGCAAGGCTTGTGGTTCAAGGCTACAGATAGGAAGACGGCGTTGATTATGATGAAACTTTGCTCATGTAGCAAGGTTATAAGCTATCAGACTATTCTTAGCTTTTGCTGCTAACCACAACGTCAAAGTGTTTCAAATGGACATCAAAAGTGCATTCCTATATGGAAAGATCAAGGAAGAAGTGTATGTGTGCCAACCTCCTAGATTTGAAGATCCATTTCATCCTGATCATGTGTACAGGTTAAACAAAGCACTATATGGTCTTAAACAAGTACCAAGAGCCTGGTATGAAACTCTATCCACTTTTCTCTTATCCATAGGTTTTTCAAGGGGTAAAATTGACAAAACCTTGTTTTTAAAATGGAAAGGAAAAGATTTGATGCTTGTCCAAATTTATGTGGATGACATCATTTTTGGATCCACATGCACTGCCATGTGTGAAGAGTTCAGAAAACTCATGGTAGCAGAGTTTGAAATGAGTGCAATGGGTGAGTTACAATGTTTTCTTGGCTTACAAGTCAAACAAATGTACAATGGAACTTTGATCCATCAACATAAGTATGTCAAAGAACTGCTTAAAAAGTTTGATATGGATGATTGTAAACCTTGTAGCACACCCATGGCAACTTCAAAGCTGGTCACTATTGTTGATAAAGATGACTTGGTTGACCAAACACTCTATAGAAGTATGATTGGGTCTTTATTGTACCTAACTGCTTCTAGGCCAGACATCATGTTTGCAACATGTGTTTGTGCCAGATCCCAGTCTCTACCTAGAAAGTCTGATCTTATTGTTGTCAAAAGGATATTCATGTAAATAAAAGGTGCTCCCACACTTGGTATCTGGTATCCTGCTAACAGAAATATTGAGCTTTCAGGTTACTCAGATAGTGATTTTGCTGGATGCAAGACAACAAGGAAGTCCACATCAGGAGGTGTTCAATTCCTAGGTGATTGCCTAATGTCTTGGCAAAGTAAAAAGCAAGTTGTAGTTTCCACATCCACTGTTGAGGCAGAATACATTGCTGCTGCAAGTTTTACTACACAAATCCTGTGGCTTCAAAATCAACTTTTGGATTTTGGTATCACTGCTTTAAAGAATCCTCTCAAAATTGACAGTCAAGCAACAGAAAATATCATCAAAAATCATGTCTCTCACTCCACAACTAAACACATTGATATCATATATCACTTTGTGAGGGATTGCTATGAAAAAGGTTTGGTTTCTTTACAACATGTCCATACTAAGGACCGCTAGCAGATGTTCTAACAAAAGCATTGGATACATATACTTTTGAAAGCTTGATCTCTAGGATTGGAATGCTAAACATGGATTAAAAACCGTTTTTCTGGTGTTCCATGTGTAAATAGCATAAAAATGTTTTCAGAAAATCAAAATTTCATCCTTAAAAGTAGCTTAAAATTGAATTTTTCAATAAATCCTTAAAGTCTGTTTCAAACCACTAATAGCATCAAAACACTGGTCGTTTAGAAAAGTCGACCCACTGTCAAAGTGTATCCTCTGATAGTGTTAAAACATTGTTCACATCCACTGCCCATATTCTCAACAGTGTTTGTCAAAACAACTGTCTTCCATTGTCAATCAGAGGTTACACGTGGACAAACGTTATTCATCAGTTGTTTGCGTCAGATGACACGTCATCATCACTTTTTTAAAACCCTATAAAACCCTGTTTTATCCATAACAGAGGTTTCACTTCACCGTGTTGAATTCAAAATTCTCAAAACAGTTTTCTCTGCAATCATGGCTCCCAAGGCAAAATCAAAAGCGAAATCTAAACCAGAACCACCACCATTCACCCTCATAATCAAACCCCTCACAACTACACATCAATTCTTGATGCAACCTATTCAAACACAAGATATCATTTAATGATAAAAATCTTGAAAGAATCAAATTTTTGCATATGTTAACCGTCAAAGCCCCTATCTATCAAGACGCACTACGGCAATTTTGGGGCAAACGCAAAGGTTCATTCACAAAAGGATGTTCCTTATGCTATCGATCAAAAGTGGGCAAAACACTGATGCAAATTAGCCCTCAATCGATTTCTCAAATTTTCGAACTGAATGATATGGCACATCCTGTGTCATTCTCTACAAATGAGATGCATGCCGAATTTTTGGAAAGAGGTTACATTGGGCAACTTAAAGGTATGACAATCTTCAAACCCAATTTTCTTGTTGCCATGAGATTTTTCTTTCATACTTAAACTTGTCTCTCAGCAAAGACCACAGCTTTTAATGAAATACCATTGAACATTCAGTATATGGGATATACAATTTTAACTGGATCAGATCTTAACTTTTCCCAGATACTGTTAAATGATCTTGTGGCAAATTTTAATAACATGGCAAAAGAAAGAGCTTTTCTGATACATCCATGATTCTGGAGTGTTTATTTAATCAGTTACCTGATAACGATGCTAAACAAGGCGCTGTTACACAACCAAGTAGCCTAACTCATGAAACTTTTACAAGAATAACAAATCAGTATAAAGTTTCCAAAACACAATAGAGGAGGCTGAGCAAGCTTTACAAGAACAAAATGTTCAATCTCTACCTCCTGCTACTGAGCCCACTACTCCTGGTGATCAGGCATTACAACCACTGCCCTGAAACCCACACCAGCAATCTCCAAAAAGAAACCAAAGAAAATATCCAGAAAACCCACCAAACCAAAAAAGGGCCCTCTGGAAGATGAGATCCCAAAAGGTTAACCCAGTGATAACACAAAAATCACATGAAAACACTGCTGCTATTTCTTCACAACAGATGGTAGAATCTCAACCTGGCTTTGAAACTCCTCCTTCTTCCTCACAAAAGGAAAAGGTTGTAAACACAAGGAAACCAAATTATGAAGCTCTGGATCCACTTGGTTCCATCTTCCACAGCCCCTCTCCTAGGGCAATGTCTCTTTATGCACCTCAACCTTCACCAACAAAATCCTACCACCTACCGTATTGCCTTGGCTGAATGCAATTGACATAGAACAGACATTAACCAGTTCTTCTCAACAACCCATCAATGAGAATATACTTCAACAAGTGACTGCCCTAATTCTATACTCATGCAAGCCCATCAGAATTGACGAGTGTTGGTGCGTATGTCTGTTGCCTTCGTCATTACACGAGAACGAGTCTGGAATAAACAGAGTTTCTAAAGACCGAACAACACAAAGTAGATATCCAAGAGGGAGTCCATTGGTGCATAATGTCTATAGAATAGTCTTGTATCGAGTCTATATAGAATAGGTGAAAACGAGGCGTATTTAAGAGTGTTTAGAGGCCAAGTTCGCTGGAAATGGTTGTGATGATGTCAAGTTCAGGCGAACTTCACTCTCCCACCAGCGAACTTGCAAGTCTATAAATAGGTGCCTTGGTGATTTCATTTGTAACTTCAGAGATTTTGGCACAGAGACGGCGAAGCTCTGTCGGATCCGGTTCTCGAATGTATTGAACTTTAGATCAATGAAAACAACCTTTAAATGAGTAATTCTTGTTATTTGATTAACTTGTCATTAGTTTCCGCCTAATCGGACAATAGATAACAAATTTAGGTTCCCGAGCTGTTCATGGACATTCCTACAAGTGGTATCAGAGCCTGGATACCTAAATTTGCTGGAATCAAGACAAGAATCTCTCTATTTCATCTCTATTCTATCATTTTTCTTAACATTTTCATATTCTAGATGATTTCACTGGTCAAAAATGGGTGATTTTTGAATATGACATGTAAAACACACTAATAACAAACCCCTGAGAGTTTGGACATCAAATTCAATCATTTTGATATCAAAAGTTCAAAAAACCATGTTTGTCAAAACAATTCCATCGAACTTGAGACCAAGTTCGACCGAACTTGACTAAAATTCATTGAATTTTAATCAAGTTTGCCCGAACTTGTTAGTTTTTCTAGGTTTAAACTCCAAGTTCGACCGAACTTCCTTAAAATTATGCTGAAATATTGCATAAGTTCGACCGAAATTAGTTGAAACATTGAAACTGAGTCTTAAGTTCGACCGAACTTGTTGTTTTGTTTCTTTAAACATCAAGTCCGTTCGAAGTGATAAAATTTTCAAAATTTTTCTTCAAGTTCGACGGAACTTGAAGTGTTTGTACAAAATCAGAAAATTATACAAAGTTCGACCGAACTTGTTAAAGGTGAAATCAAAATTTTGAGTTTCACACAAGTTCGACCGAACTTGCTTGTTACTAATCAATTTCCAAGTTGTTTTTATCATATTCTCAGATAATCCATCAGATTGTCAAAATGGAAGATTTCCATAATATATTCGTGTCACAAGTAGCTTCATCATCAAATGCTAATACTCTTGCGGCAAACCAGGTGAATATCGACAACGAAATGGGTACTACTCGAAACCGCCGAAGCTAATGAGTATAGATGAGTTTGAAGGATGGAAGGAAAAGTTTGTGAATTGGATACAGCAAACCAATTCGACAGCTGGGTTGCAGTTGAAGATGGTTACAAATGGCCAAAGAATGAACGTGATCAAGATCTTCCATTGAACAAGTTCTCACCAACCGACAAAGCAAATTATGTCGCAGAGAAGAAAATGATTAGCTTGATTCAACAATCAGTAATGGAAGATATTTTGATATTGTTTCCATAGTTTACCACTTCACAAGAATTATGGCAATCTCTTTGTGACAAATTCAAAGGCAGTGATGAAATGATCAAGAGTAAGAAGGTGTTGATAAAGAAAGAGTTTGAGATCTTTACAATGATCAAAGGAGAGACGATGAAACAAATGATCGATAGATATTGTCACCTCATGGTCCAAATGCGAAGACATGATATTAAACGATCAAATGAAGAGCAGATTGAGAAATTGGCCGATGCACTTCCAGAAGGAGAATGGACAACATATCTGACGATTCTGAAGAATAGCCCATCTTGGAGACACTTCAAATTGTCATCTTTCATGATAAGTTAGAAGGTCATGAAATGGAGCTGATGAAAATAGCGAAATCCAAAAACGCTAGTTGTCCAAGATGTAGGTGTCTATTACAAAGGAGGTATTCAAGATACTCTGATTCAAAGTCCGAAAATTCAAACGGCCTTTAGTGCAAATGCAAACTCTTCTCCGAATCAAAGTTCTCCTTATGCTGGTTATCCAAGTTCTAGTTCAAGCCCTTCATTTCAAAGCCAGACAAGCCAAGCTGGTTCTGACTCGAATATTTTCCAGTGCAACATTGCGGTAGATTTGAAGAACGTATTTCCTGTAAAAGTGGCGAAACAACACATCGCACTTCTTTCTACTGTTCTTGAATCTTATAAAGGACTTGTTGCTGGAAAGATTGGTAATCCGGAAATGACTGCAGAGGATTACGATCAAGTGAATGAAGAAGAGTTAGAACTCATGGATATCAAGTGGAGTCTTGCGTCTATCATTCGAAGAGTTACGAAATTCGTGGAGCTTACTGGGAGGGAATTGGTAATTCAAGCAACAAGCATGGATTTGACAAAACAAAAGTCACATGCTTCAGGTGTCAACAAAAGGGACACTTCAAACGCGAATGTAGCAATCAAGAAGCAAGTGGAAGCCAAAATCCTTTCGGTAGTAGCAATGATTACTACAAGAGAGCTCTTCAATAGAAACCATATCCAAAGAAAACACAAGTTGATATTGAAGATAAATCTTTAAAGAAAACTGATCAAAAGAGCTCTTGTTGCTAATCAAGAAGAAGATGGATTTGACTAGAACAGATACATTGGCAAGAAAACTGGAGTTGCTATGATGGCTGAGGTTATGGAAGATTCCGAAGCGTCAGATGTTGATGCTGCTCTGGAAAATGCAGCTGAGGAAGAGGAGATTGCAAATCTCAAAAAGCGGAAAACAGAGGAAGTTGAGAAGGTGAAAGCTGAGGTAAGAATGTCTGAAAAGGAAGTTGTGAAACTTGTGGAGGTTGAAAAACCTTGCACAAAGTGCACAAGTCCTTATGAACCATGCCTTGATAAGGTCAAAGTCATAAGAAATTAACTGAACATAATGAAACTTTTCGTTATGATTACAGAAATATGAAAGAAGCTTATGACAAGATAAAAGGCAAATATAAAATGTCGAAAAAGCTAATCTTGAACTTGGTGCTAATGAAAAAATATTAAAAGCCACAGTACTTGATAAACAAAAGGCAACTAACATGTACATTAACACAATTGCTGAAACAAAAAGAGAGCTTCATGCTATGAAAATTGAAACTGAACGTAAGCCAATTGCTAAAATCTTATACCACTAATGCTTATGCCATTGATCACATTTTACCTACGATTAAGTCGGAGAAAAATGGTGAAAAATCAAAATGTAAAGTGTACGGAAATGTTCCTCCACCACTTCTTGAAAATTACTGTTGCAAGAAAGATGATGAAGTTGAAAAGGCATTTAACATTCTTCTTTTGTCAGAAATGAGAGATGAATTGCCTGAGAACATTGACGTGGACTTTATAAAATCAAACGATGACATTAAAGCGGTTGTAAATAAAGTGGTGAAAATGTTTTAGGAAATGATTCTGATGAAAGTTCAAACAGTTCTTGTTCATAGTCCGAAAGTGACGATACATCTTCAGAAAGTGATCTATGTGATGATTCTAATGTTGTATTATACAAGATTAAGGAATCTGATAGATTGTACTTTGAAGAAAGTTTTCCGATTCGAATGTAAAAGAAGATCAAATTGATAAACTGTTTAAACTTGTGGAAGTTTCATCAGATGATCTCGAGAAAAATGAAAAGAAGTTTTATTCTAAACCGAAACGGAGTTTTAACAATTACCATAGAAACGGTGGTGATTTTCCTGAGAACAGGAGAGCAGGATTAGGTTTGGAAGAAGCTGATGATGAACCGAAAAAGAATCAGAAGTCAACGTTCCAAGAATACAAAGGTAAGAACATACAGTTTGTTTACGGAATGAGCATGGTTCAGGAAGAAAGCTTGATAGGTAAGAAATCAAACGATGAATCAAAAAAGAAAGAAAAAACTTCGGGACAAGGCTAAGACCAAGTCTACAAGTGGAGTAAAACCCACTAGTGGAAATGTTCATGATACTCGGACTTGCTTCAAATGCAATGAAGTTGGTCACATTGCTCGCAAGTATCCGAAGTCTAAGCTTGTGTATCCCCGAGTTTCAAGAGAGATAAAACAAAAACAATCTGAAAATGATCAAAACAGGATTGTAAAAGGAAACGGTGACTTAAAAGAAATGAAACGTAATGTTGAATCCAATCTTGAAATAAAACCTAAAAATGAATCAAAATTTGAAAATTCAATTTTTCAAAAAGGAGAGACTTCAAAGTGAAACAATGACTCTAGGTTTTATATCAAGAAAGCTAGAGTTAATTCTCAAGCATGGATTGCTAAAAAGAAATCACCTGAAAAAGTGAAGATTGTTTGTGATAAAACCGAAAATGTCAAATCAATCAAGAAAGATAAAAGCAAAGTTGATTGTGAGTTTGAAGGTTTTGATGTTGAGTATGCTTATCAAAGAGCATACGAAAGTGATTACGAAGAGGTGTATGAGGAGTTATATCCAAAACCCAAGACCAAGAAGGCTTGGGTTGAACTTTTTAACTAAATCCTTTCATGTGCAGGAGTTCCAAGATCTACTTGATCAAAAGTTGATTCTGGATTGCGGAGTTCCATATCATTTTAACTTATCCAGAAATGTCATATCTTTGTCATTTTGAGAGGAGTAGTTAAGAAGAAAAGTTTTTGAAATTACAAGTGGTTTTAAAAGGAAAATTTTGAAAAGTCAAAATTATGAAAATCCACACCGTTTAACAGAAAAACTGATTTCAAAGTTCTTACAAGTTTAAACTACTTTTACAAGTGGTAAATGAGTTTGATGATTGTTTGTTAAACAATTGCAGATACAGGATTGAGAAAAAGGATCGGACGACGAGGTCATGGGATCCGCATTGGTTTGTTACATTTTTAGAAGAATTTCTTTAAATCTAAAATCCAAAAATATGTTTTTGATTTTAGGGGGAGTAAGAAAATTTTAAAAATCATTTGAAATTCAAAAACATATGAAAAATTTTGAAAATTCAAAAACATTGAAAAAATTCAAAAAGTACAAAAAATCGAAAAAGACAAAAAGAATTTGTTGTCAAAAAGGAAATGATAGTACATTAGTGGACTATCACAGTATGCGAAAAATTTGTAAAATTTAAAAGTGATAAGCAAGTCTTACTATGGATGTGTCGATAGGCTTTACACGTTCAGTAGATTGTTTCTGGGATATAAACTAAATTTTACAACTGCTTAATCTCGTGGATTAACATATCTTGGATATATGGACTTAGTACTCCTGAAATTTTGATTGAAGGGTTGCCTGATTCTGAGATACGAGGTCTTTATAGATAGTTGATATCTGGGGTATTATACAAGTTCTTCTGATTTTGCGAAAGCAATATCCTAGAACTTCTGTAATGCTTTTGCTAAAAACCCCAAATAGCATGCAAACTTGAAAAAAATCGAAAGATCTAATCATTTGCAATGCTGAAAAGATTCCTTAAGTGGAACACTCCTGAAAGACGAGCCTTCATCTCTTTGACTGTATGGTAGTACTAACCTGAGCTCTCGAGGCCTCGCATAACCCAAATACATATATCAATTTCGCTATATTCACCTGTAAGATGAAATCTAGGGAATCTGGATTCAGGAGTATATTCAAGAAGTGGGAAACACAGTTAAGTCAAGTTTCATAAATCATATCTAACATATCTTGGAACAATTGAGAAACATGATGAAGTTTAAATGGACAAACATATCGACAATCTAGGTAAACAAGTTTAAACTTAAAGTCATCAGAAGGTCAACAATACTGGTGATATGTCTCAAAAAACTGATATGATCCTTAGACGCAAATTCACAAAAATATGTCTGTAAATATGTTTGTACATAGTTTACTTTGATTGTTAAAAGTTCTATAAATATTTTACTTGCTTTTTAAGTCCAAAAATATTTTCAACGAGCCAATGTCGGAGAACGGATTATCAATGTCTCGTAAGAAAAAGTCCGTTAATTTGAATCTTTAAAATTGAAGATAATATCAATTGTTCATAACGGTTATAGCCAAGGTCATTAGTTTGGACTTGGTAAACAAAATTAGTTAATCAAGGTCATTAACTTGGACTTGATCAACTAAGTGGATTTCATTTCAAGAATTGAAAGATTAAATAAATTGAAAAAGGTTTTGAACGTAAAATGTTTCAAGGTCATTAATTTGAACTAGATAACTGAAAAATGAAGATTTGAAGTACAAAGTTTTGTACATGTGGTATGGAATACATGTGTTACAAAATTTCAAAGTTAGAATCTGAAATGCTTATTTGAATTCCCAAGTACTTTGAAACAGGAAGTAAAGTTTTAGAGGGAGCAGGATGAAACATGATTGAAGATAAAGCTCAAAGCTAGGGGGAGCACAGCTCACAGCAAGGGGGAGCTTGGAGATTAAAGTTTTATCAAGTTAAATTGAAGAAAAGAGAACGTTTGAAGTTCATAAAGTTTAATGCTTATTCAAGGAGAAAGATAAAGACTCGGGAACTTATTTGAAGCCTGGTGATTACAAGGTGTTCAAAGAAGACTATGACACTTGAAGATAATTACTGTCAAAGGATATCAAAGATGTCTATGAAAGTAGATGACTGCGGCAACATCCAAGGGGGAGTTTGTTGGTGCATATGTTTGTTGCCTTCGTCATTACATGAGAACGAGTCTGGAATAAACGAGAGTTTCTAAAGACCGAACAAGACAAAGTAGATATCCAAGAGGGAGTCTATCGGTGCATAATGTCTATAGAATAGTCTTGTATCGAGTCTGTATAGAATAGGTGAAACGAGGCGTATTTAAGAGTGTTTAGAGGCCAAGTTCGCTGGAAATGGTCGTGATGATGTCAAGTTTGGCCGAACTTGACTAGGTCAAGTTCGGGCGAACTTAACTCTCCCACCAGCGAACTTGCAATTCTATAAATAGGTGCCTTGGTGATTTCATTTGTAACTTCATAGATTTTGGCATAGAGACGGCGAAGCTCAGTCGGATCCGGTTCTCGAATGCATTGAACTTTAGATCAATGAAAACAACCTTTAAATGAGTAATTCTTGTTATTTGATTGACTTATCATTAGTTTCCACCTAATCGGACAATAGATAACAAATTTAGGTTCCGGAGATGTTCGTGGACGTTCCTACAACGAGGATACATCCCTTAGGTTACATGTAACCCTTGGTGATAGTTCAACAAGAGCAGCTACTACAATTGCTAAACTACCAAGTTTTCAATTGGACAGTGGTTACATATATAAGACTCTTTTGAAGGCAACCATTGTTGACGCTACCAAGGTAACCTCTGATCCAGTGGGAAGTCCCCAGTTCAAAGATCAAGGGGCATCTATGTTTGAAACTGGGTTATAACGGCTCGCATTTTCCATACTTTCTATTTATAGCAAGCTCGTGTTAATTCTATTTTGGAAATAATTGTATTTGTAATCTTCATTTCGTTGTAAACGTTGTAATCGAGGCTTGAATCATAATGGAAATATACATTTTGCCTTATACTTGTTATGCTTGTTCATACAATACTTATACGTGATACACATACTCGAAGACGTGATATATTTGATAATACGCGACATTCATACATGATACATGCTTTATACATGATACCTATACTCAGTCTCGATCACTTGATGCATACACATACATTATAACACATTGCCTATGCTTATGGTACCTTATTACACCTTGAAACATCATAAAATATCCTAAAAAATGTTCCAACCCGTCAAAATTAATCAAAACAACAAAATTTAAAAGGTGTGTCCCGGCTCGGTCCGTAAGGGTGTCCAAGCGGGACAGATTGTTTTGGCTCGCGAATTATGCACGGATCCACACAATGTGAGCTCACCCAATGGCCTTTTAACCCCATTTAACACCCCCCCCCAAACCACCTCCTAACCTCTCCTCTATATAAACCAAGTTCCCCCACACCTAAAACACTTTCACAACTCTCTCTAATCACCCTCAATCATCTCAAGAACTCTTGCAATCAGAAATTCAGGCAGATTGTGTCACCTACACCAAAGTGAGCATAACTTGCTCAAAACTTGGTCTTTTTACTTGATTCTTCTTTCTAAATACTTGCATAAACTTTGGGGTTGAATCCAAGGGTTCTCCATGTAGAATCCACAACTAGAAATGCCCCTAAATTGTCCCAAAACTTTCTGTTTGTTTTCAAACTCTTTCAAACTTTGTTTATGTTCATCCAACTTGGGTCTAACTCATCTCAAACCTATGTCCTAATGCTTACAACACTTCTTGTGGTTGGTTAGGCTTAAAAAGAAGGTTGGACATACAAACAAGAGGTTTAAACCTCACAATAATTATGTTTTCATAAGAGCTTTAAACTCACAAGTGATGCAAGTTCATAACTTGTTCATGTGTGTCCACCTTGGTTAGCCTTGGCTATCCTAAACTTTGAGACCACACATCACTTGATGATTTTCATCATTATCTCAAGTAGTTTGCTAGTTCTAAAGTGTCATGACCCCGACTAGCCATTGACATGTGTCTTTGTGTGCTCTCCGGGTTGTATTCACTTGACAACTTGATATCATGGTGACACACTTTACAATTCTTGTCATTTACATTCTTAATTATATTTTTCATTCATGACCTCCTTGTTGTCTGTGACAACTTGTGTAGTGGTGAATCATATAATGAGGTTAAATGGATGTTCATCATCCTACCTCCATGCTTGACTTACTTGAATACTTAGAGGTACCAAAGTGGATGGTTCATCCTCCCACCTCCTACATGATCCTATTACTAAGTATATATATGGACTATAGTATAATACTAAAAACCGAAACCTTGATAATGGCTAAGTAATCATCTATCGAGTTACCTCCTTGTCACGATTCTAATAGGTCTCGAACCTATGAAAACATACCAACCCCTTTCGGGTTATCATAGTGTCAAGAACAAGTGCTATGTCTTAGTGAATATTTTCATACATAATACTTTAATACTTATTTCCATAATCTTGCTCGAATAATCCAAATCTACCGTTACACTCCTAACTAATACCTATGTTCTTCTTGTAGAAGGACAAGGTGGCAAACTCTAAACATCACAACAAAGCTCCCGGGATTACTTAAGTGGAACACTTAGCAAAACCGTGAGTACACTCGACCTATTTACCGTTTTAAACCACTTTTGGGTTGTAATATGTTTACCTATCAAAATACACATATCACAAACTCATGCTTTACATGCTCAATCTTTATACATGAATACTTGTTATGCCTAGATACATGCTTGATCATTAACTTAGCTAGCCCAACTTATCATATATAGCGCTTTAGGAGTAGCACACCACCCGTCGGGGTTATGTTAAGATTCTCATACTCACTTTTAGTCTTGTCGCTTTTGTGGCAAGGGAAGCTCGATCTCGTTAAAACTTTTGTGGAAACTCGGGGTTTGATCTAGTATTTCATGATTAGTATGAACTTTGCTTACAAATACCATGTGGATTCGAGTTACACTTTTATACTTACGCTATGTATCACCAAACTTGTGTACTCGCCTTTGCTTTTGCATTGAACTTGTATTTTTAACATGTTACAGGTTGATGAAGATTTTGCCATGAAATTGGAGTAGTGATGATGCTCTAGATACACATTTAGACGTTAGGCTAAAATGTTGTATTATTTTGTTGTTATGCTTGTGTTGTATTCGTCTTTAAATTTCCAAATTGTTGTAATTGACTTAATGATGTAATTTGACAATGTTATCGTTGAATGAATGAAATATGGGTTTTGTTTAAATATTGTCGCTAATAGCGTTATGAAGTCTCTTGCAATCTCATTTTCGTCTCACTCAGATGTTTCCGCCATTGGTTGGGGTGTGACAGATTGGTATCAGAGCCATAACTATAGGGAATTGGGTAGAATTGCCATGTTCGCCCTAGTCTATAGTTTAAGCGTCCATTTTTTACCATTCCTATGCTATGCTAACTTTATTCTTCCTCATTGCTTCTTCCTTATCTTTTGGTCTTAAAATTTACATAATGTCTTTCCTAAGACATTTTACATAATACACTTGAAGACACTCATGATACAAACGAGGCGATTTGCACCAAGATAGGTCCAATGACTTACAATTTTTGGTGAAATCCCTCATTCCGCGTATTCGATTTTTGACGAAGTTATACCATCAAGTTAGGAGTGATATCCACATCTTGACGGAAACTTCCATTTCATACATTAGTTGATCTTACAAACGAGTCGGAATTTGCTCCTCGTTTAGTAAGAAACAACCACACTTAGGGTACGAAATCGTCAAGTTAGGGGTGAAACCCGCACCTTGTCGATTAAGTCCCATTCCTTGATTTTCGCTCTCACCAAAGTTTCGTTTTTCTAATCGATTAGAGACGTGTAGTAACTGAAAGGGTAAAATACTGTTAGTCGCTTCTCGATAAGAGTATTTTACCTATAGGCCAAAGCACGTTTCTCTAATTAGAAAGGATCTTCGATTCACTTTGGAATTGTCTACGTTTCTCTACCCGAAAGAATCTCATGTTTTATTGAGCCTATCTTTTATGTTATCTAAATTTTTATGTGATTTTATACTTGTTACCTTATTCGTTTGAACCGTTACACACTTCACGTTTATCGCAATCAAAAACAATACTAATCCTCGTGAACACACTAAATTTATACTCCTTATTCGCATTTATACGTGATTATCCATGCTATACTTGATACTTCATGCAAACTTTGTGAACCATGCTTGAACCTTATACATGCTTATTCAAGCACAACTTATTTTTGCATATTATGATCAAGTCTCATCCCTTTCTTCTATGTTGAACCTCTAGATGAATTCTCCTAACTCATCCAAGAAATCCAAGAGGTCCAACAAAGGTTCCAACAACAACAACAACAATGAAGACTCCATCTCCAAGCAAGAACTCATCAGTCTTGTCGTCGAGCAAATGGCTGATCAAATGGCCCGTGTCATCCCTGATATCGTTAACCAGCTTCAAACCATTAACACCGAAACACCCAAATCCTCTGCCGACTCAAAAACCGATAACCCCAAAACGTCCTTCCAATTCAAGCATTTCATGGCTTGTAAACCAGTAGAATTCACTGGTGTGGACGGTGTCACCGCCATGATCAATTGGTTTGACGCGATGGAGCTTACTTTTCTTCAGGGCGGGTGCCCTGATGACCTTCGAACCCTTAACGCTACCGGGGTCTTTCACCAGAGAGCCCTAGAGTGGTGGACTACGGAACGCAACAAGTGTGGCAACGAAGCAGCGACACTCTCACCGGTACGAGCTCAAGCAGCTCATGAGAGATCAGTTATGTCCTCCCCATGAGACCCAGAAGCTCGAAAACGAATTCTGGAACCTCACCCAGCAGGGGAGCAATGTTGTGGGACTGATCGCTCGCTTCAAACAGTTGAGTATCATCTATCCTGGACAGGTGGATACGGTTCCCAAAGCGATAGTGTCACACCCCAACCGATGGCGGAATCATCGGGGCGCGGCACTAGGCAAATCAGATTGCTCAAGAGAATCCATAACAACTATTTATGCGATAATATTTAAACATTCGTTATCCCATACTAACAAACATATAATCCATAAAAAATTATTACAAATATCCAAGTATCTCTCAAAAAACATAATTCGATCTTCCCTAGATTCTATTACATATGTTTCTAAAGATGATATCCTACGTCCATTTGCAGCAAGCAGAATTCAATAACCTGCAACATACATTAAAATAATTTGTCAATACAAAAATGTATTGGCGAGCATACAGGTTTTGATATAATAGCATAGTAGATAAAAACATAGCAAATTTCCTCATACATAATCATGATTTATACAACACATAAACTCACAAGACAATTTCACATGTTATACTCGCTGAGAGCTCGCGCGTACGTCCTAGCTAAACCCCGTCGGATGAGAGCCCCTCTATAGTACTATACTAGCTAAGGTGGAGATAACGAAAAGTGCCCTAGCTTACATGTTCTAAAAAATCACGTACAATATGTATAGCAGATATTTGCGTGTGATAATTCAGTTTAGTGTTCGATGTGTATGTTTTGATAAGAACGTATGTTACACCCAAATGTGCGTTAAAGCGAAAATGGGTCAAGTATACTCACCGTTGGTGCGTTTTTAGGGGAGTTTTAGGATCTGAGAAGAGTCGAGGAGAGCGCCGAATCAGCCTGCATACGCGAACGGAAGTGCGTCAGTCTTCGAAAGCTGAAACAGTTAAGTTTAGGTTGAGCAGTAGGCAAGTTCGGGCGAACTTGTACTATTCTGCTGAGTTGTGAGTCAAGTTCGGGTGAACTTGTGTAATTTTCAAAGAAATTATACAAGTTCGGGCGAACTTGTAAGATTTGTTTAAGTAATTGACAAGTTCGGCCGAACTTGTGAAGTTTCCTGAGAAACTTTGCAAGGTCGAGCGAACTTGAGGGTTTTTTATGAAGGTGTGAGTTGTTTGGACTCAAGTTCGGCAAAACTTGACCCTTAGAGGTCAAGTTTGAGCGAACTTGACTAAGGTGCTGCAAAAAAATCAGTTAAATCTCGAGCGAACTTGATGTTTTCGGGTCTAAAATCTTGTTATTTCGCGTTGTTTGTTGAGGAAATCGAGTGCTCATCCCTCCAACCTTAAGCTACTGAGCTTAACTTAGGCTGGAGAGGTCTTTTGGAGCGAACTTAGCCATTTTACAGAAACTAGGGCTAAACCGGACGAACTTGAAGGTTCTTACGGGTTAGTCCAGCTTGTGTTGTCACACCCCGACCCGCAGCGGAAAAAGGTGATCGGGGCATGATTGGATTTTCATCAAAGCTCATGACATTTATTATAATGTTTCATATTTATTATTACAATTTTAAAGAAGATCATACAATCAAATCATACAAGTACAACATGTTCTATACATCTTTCTAGACTTCATTATTTTTCTTCTAAGGCAATTTCTTATGTGTTCCTTGCTTCATCCTGTCCACCTGTATCATGTGTAAAAATGGTTTTTGGGTCAACAAAAAGTTGGCGAGTGAATCCTATGAAAACATTTAAACGTGTTTATTGTATTGATTATAAAATAAAGTGCATAACCACATATGAGTAAATGTAGATGTAAATTTATTAACAAAACACATAATATTAAGTATTGCACACACATACAACAATTGATTGTTTTGAGGCACGCGTTGTTCAACTCGTCTCCCACGAGGAACTGATGAGCCTAATGAATGAGTTTTGAGGCACGCGTTGTTCAACGAACTGATGGGCCTAATGAATGAGTTTTGAGGCACGCGTTGTTCAACTCGTCTCCCACGAGGAACTGATGGGCCTAATAAATAATTTGCATACAACTTGACAATATGTAATACATAACAACAAACAATATTTACATTCTAAGTTTAGATCATATAATGGTATAGCACGAGTTTGAATAAGCGAATTAATTTAAGCGACACATGATACACCCCAAAACATGAATAAAAAGGGGAATTTGTAAGAATTCACTCACAGTGGTTGCGTTTCTTGGATTGATGATGAATGCGCACGAATTTGGATTTAACCACGAGAGAAACTAACCTAAATAATAACATAATAGTTCGATAAATAAATAAACTTTTATTTGAGATTAATATTTTTAATTAGTGTTCTTAATGGGATTGTTAGGTTTATTTTTGTGAGTTCAAGGAAATTTTCTAACTTTAAAAATATTAATTTTAAGTATTTTTAATTGATTTTGAAATAAAATAAATAAATAAAAGAACATAAAATTTTTTTGACCGATGACCAGTTGACCGTTGACCGTTTGACCGGTCGGACCGTGTTTATTATATGAGCTGAGTGAGGTTCGAACTCGTGACCTCTCGTATACGTGCACGCAGCTCTACCAACTGAGCTACGTGTCTAACCCGAAATATTTCTGTTTTTAATTATATTTATATACTACTTAGATTATTCAGAATTTTATTTAATTAAAAAGATTTTTAAACTAGTCGAACCGGTGCGCATGGTGTGTTTCGAACCCGTGACCTGTGGTTTAACTTTGCACACAGTCCACCGCTGGACTGTGTGTCTAACTTGGTTAAAATACTTGTTTTTATTAATCTTGTATACTAACTGAAAGGTTCCGTATTTGGGTTTTATAAAAAGGTTTGAATATTGTGACGAATCGGAACAAGGACAGACTCGAACTTGGTATCTCTATGTTTCAAATGCACACAGTCCACCGCTGGACTGTGTGTCTAACCCGAGATATAACCCGATTTATATTAAATATATACACAACCTAAACTTCATCTTCTTCGTTTAAAACAACCCAGAACTCCCAATCCCGACTGTTAGCCCACATAATTTCGATTCCCAGTTTTAAACAAATGCATATAAACAGTATTGAAGAAAGTTATATGTTTGTACCGATTGGGCGAGGTGTTAGACTTTTCGGTTTAACTCCGACAGAAAATTCCGGTGACTAAAACTTTTCCGGCGACATGTAACTTGCGACAGAGCATCTTCAGGAAGTTTGAGGTGAGTGTGGGTGACTTCTGTCGAAGCTCTAGAAGTCCTATTTATAGAGTAAGGCAAAAGAGATGAAATGGGTTCGGTTTTTCCGGCGACTTGCAGAGAATTCCGGCGAAACAGAGACTGGTTTTCAAAATGCGGTGAGAGTGTGGTTATGAATTGAACGAGACTTACAATCTTCGGACTTGATATTCATAGCTAACATGTTCGACGGTTTTCGGTCAAGTGACTTAATCATCCTTCGGTTATGATTTTGACGATTTGAATGAGTGGCTTTAAGGTTTTCGGTTATAACTGACGCTTATCATCAGTTACACACGTTTAATCATAAGGAAAAACGTTAATTGAGCTTGATTGCTTGGATTGTGTTTTCGACAGTTACTGGTTCTGTAATATTACAGGTTGGCGTTTGTTTCAATATAAAACTTAATTGATTTCAGATTTATTCACAAGAGTGTGTGTAGTGTAGTGGTGTGTGTTGTGTTTGGTTATAGGCGAGACCCGGGTTCGAAACCGGCGTCTACATTAATTTTTTTGTTCATTATTTATTAGTAATTTTTAATTACGGTTTTTAAATTCTAATATATTTGTTAATTATGTATCGTTTAAATTTAATTTGAGAAATAAATATGCAATGAAAATTTTAACTGGATATTTGATTAATAAACGAAGCGGGTTTTGGAAACCCGTTTTTTGACGGATGTTACAGTATCCCCTACTTTTTAGAAATTTCGTCCCGAAATTTAAGTAGTGGCATGTTTAACTCGAAAGGAGGGTGGTTTTGACAATTACATACTTAGAAGGGGGTAAGAGTTTAAATTTTATTTGAGGCGGTAACGTTCCTAGTAAGGGTTGAATACCCGGCTACAGGAATCGCTTTTTGCTGCCTAAAGTGTATGAATACGGAACATGGATAAACAGAGTTGATTGACTAAGTATGATTTCATGCATAAGAGTTTTGAGAGAATTGATACGTTTGGAAAGATAAGGTTATATCCTAAAACAAAACTTCTACCACTAATACCTACATGGAACCTCTCATAACTGCCTGACAATACCTCTGATCCTTTGGCAAGAATACTTATATATAGGAAGTACCAGCGGCGTATCCGCCATATTCTTGTCAAATTTTCATTGGCTTTATCAATAAGTTATGATTAGTTCTCTGTGACTCTAAAACATAAACAAACACAACAACCAAAGCTTGAGTCTTAATTCTGAAAGTATACATGTTTGAATGATGACAGTACCTCTCTCGTTTGTTATGATGAAGAGGTTAGTCTATGTAGAAGTGAGACATAGCCCAACTTCTTTGAATGATGAGATTGAAATACGTTAAGATGTATGAATGCTAAATCAGTGAGTATAAAACAAACTTCAACCATGACATTACTAAACCCTACATGGAACTTCTCATAACCGCCTGACAATGCCTCTGATCCTTTTGCAAGAATATTTATATATAGGAAGTACCAGCGGCGTATCCACCATATTCTTGTCAAATTTTCATTGGTTTTATCAGTAAGTTATGATTAGTTCTATGTCTCTCTAAAACATAAACAAACACAACAACCAAAGCTTGAGTCTTAATTCTGAAAGTATACATGTTTGAATGATGACAGTACCTCTCTCGTTTGTTATGATGAAGAGGTTAGTCTATGTAGAAGTGTGACACAACCCAACTTCTTTAAATGATGAGACTGAGATACGTCGTGAGGTATGATGATATGAATGTTAAATCAATGAGTATAAAAACAAAACTGAAATAGTAATTCGCATTAAGATTGTTGGATAAATTTCCAATTTATAATTGAGATACGTGAAAATTGAGATAACATAAAGAAAAAAAACATAAAAACTAAGCGGTTGGGGTTGAATTCTTGATTTTTGGTGAAGAAAACTAGTTGGGTGGTTCGTTTGGGCCGTTATTATCTTCAGCAGGATTGGCGTTGATGTTGTAAACTCTTCCTCTTGCTGGTGGCCTAGTGGTTAGGTTTTCTTGATTTGCTTGGTTAACTGGGTTTGCTTGAGCTTGGGCGTTTATGATGTTAACCAATCGAGGGCACGTGTTTCTAAAGTGGGAAGGGTCGCCACAATTAAAACAAGCTCGAACATATGGGAACATGGGGTATTGGGGTTGTTGATATGTTTGGATCATGTTTTGAGTAGGGGGTGAGGTTTGGTTTTAAGGGGTGCGGCAAACCTTGCTCAAATGACCAAAGCGTCCATAATTCGCACATAGTCGACAAGGTAAGGTAGATGGATGGTGATAAAAACAGGTGTTGCATTGAGGGTGAGGTCCGAAGTAAGGTTTCTTATTTGGGTAAGTTGAGTTGGGTGCTACTTGAGTGATTTGGATAGCTTGGAGGGGTACGGCTTGTGAGGCTGGTTGATTGCGTTGGGTGACAGCGAAAATTTGCCCATCTCGTTTTCTCTTAGAAATGGGTTGAGAAGGGGATTCGGTTTGGGTGGAGTTTGAGGTTTCAGTTGATGCTTTATCCTTCTTCTACTCTTCCTTGAAGTCCTTATTTCGTATGCGGTTCTCGGTGAGCTCTGTAGCTAACTCCATTGCTGCTTCCAAAGTTGCAGGTGTGGTACTTATTACAGAGTCTTGAATTTTTGAAGGAAGACCTCGAATGTAGTGCTCGATCAAACGGTAGAGGGGAGTGAACAAGTTGGGGACCATTTGATTTAACTCAAGGAATCTCTTGTTGTATATGGTGTGGTCGCCTTCCTTTTGTTTCAAAGAATAGAACTCATCCTCCAATTTCTTGATTTCGCTTCTTGGGCAAAACCGTCTTGTCATGATTTCCTTCAACTCTTCCCAAGTCAAAGTCATAGCATCTTCAACACCTCGCTTGGCCTTCTCTGTATTCCACCATGTAAGTGCTATTCCAAACAAACGACCGGTAGCATATCGCACCTTGCGATCATCGGGGCAATCGCAATTTAGAAAAGTGTTTTCCATTTCCTCAAACCAATGGAGGAGAGCGGTGACACCTTCAGTCCCTTCGTATTTTGGAGGATCGCAGGATTTGAAATGCTTGAAGGTGCATTTAGTGGTAATTGGGGGAGGGTTGACAACATTTTGATCTTCTTGATTGACGGGATTAGCGGTAAGGGCTTGTTGAACTTGAACTACAATGTTGGGTATTACGGCAGCCATTTGTTGAGCGATTTGGGCAGCCATGCGCTCGCGGGCTTTTCCTGATCTCATCTTCCTACGAGCGAGATTAGAAGACATCTACAAGGAATACATATCAAGAGTATGAGTTGGACATTTTAGGGGTCATGTGTCGAATTTAGGAATGAACATTCATAAAATAAATATAGAATAATAAATCTACTACATCCATAGGATGTCTTGGGCTTTGCTCGTAATTGGGCCTTGCATGCCGCCATACTTCACCTTCGTAATCATGTGGGCCCCCATGATTACCGGGTTTTTCATATGGTTCGCATGTGTTAGCCTGGTTACGTACACTAAAACCCGGAGAAAATCGAGAAATATGTATGTAACGTATGATATTCGGAATGTATCCAGGTGTGGACACGGTGACAACTCAAAGTGGGGTTAGTTCGAACGACGTTTGGTGTGGCATGCTTTGGCCTAATAGGTCCTTCGTACTCTCATCGTTAGTCCCCAGGTAGGCAAACTGGTCCGTTATATTGGATTTATACGAATGCCAACCTAGACAGGACGTTCCGACTACCGGTACTTGTACCCTTACAGTTACTACATGCCCGTCGCAGAACTCACTTTAATGAGATTTGAAAAATGAAAAATGCGACAAAATCTTGAATAACGGAAGTATGAAGGTGATTTGAATATGTGAACATTGAAAAATGTATGATGAATGTTTATGTAATTATGTATGTTTGACTGTAAGTATAATTCATTATGTATTACAAAATATAATATTGGAAGTGTTTGCATGCATTTGTGTATGTAATAAATATGAAATAAATAAACATCATGAGTTTGCATGTAACCACATAAACAATTAAAATCTAATCAACTATAGTATAGGCTCTAAGGGTCTAATAACCTATCCTATATCCCTATAGTAAAAAGCTCTGATACCAGTTTGAATACACCCCGACCCGCAGCGGAAAAAGGTGATCGGGGCATGATTGGATTTTCATCAAAGCTCATGACATTTATTATAATGTTTCATATTTATTATTACAATTTTAAAGAAGATCATACAATCAAATCATACAAGTACAACATGTTCTATACATCTTTCTAGACTTCATTATTTTTCTTCTAAGGCAATTTCTTATGTGTTCCTTGCTTCATCCTGTCCACCTGTATCATGTGTAAAAATGGTTTTTGGGTCAACAAAAAGTTGGCGAGTGAATCCTATGAAAACATTTAAACGTGTTTATTGTATTGATTATAAAATAAAGTGCATAACCACATATGAGTAAATGTAGATGTAAATTTATTAACAAAACACATAATATTAAGTATTGCACACACATACAACAATTGATTGTTTTGAGGCACGCGTTGTTCAACTCGTCTCCCACGAGGAACTGATGAGCCTAATGAATGAGTTTTGAGGCACGCGTTGTTCAACGAACTGATGGGCCTAATGAATGAGTTTTGAGGCACGCGTTGTTCAACTCGTCTCCCACGAGGAACTGATGGGCCTAATAAATAATTTGCATACAACTTGACAATATGTAATACATAACAACAAACAATATTTACATTCTAAGTTTAGATCATATAATGGTATAGCACGAGTTTGAATAAGCGAATTAATTTAAGCGACACATGATACACCCCAAAACATGAATAAAAAGGGGAATTTGTAAGAATTCACTCACAGTGGTTGCGTTTCTTGGATTGATGATGAATGCGCACGAATTTGGATTTAACCACGAGAGAAACTAACCTAAATAATAACATAATAGTTCGATAAATAAATAAACTTTTATTTGAGATTAATATTTTTAATTAGTGTTCTTAATGGGATTGTTAGGTTTATTTTTGTGAGTTCAAGGAAATTTTCTAACTTTAAAAAATATTAATTTTAAGTATTTTTAATTGATTTTGAAATAAAATAAATAAATAAAAGAACATAAAATTTTTTTGACCGATGACCAGTTGACCGTTGACCGTTTGACCGGTCGGACCGTGTTTATTATATGAGCTGAGTGAGGTTCGAACTCGTGACCTCTCGTATACGTGCACGCAGCTCTACCAACTGAGCTACGTGTCTAACCCGAAATATTTCTGTTTTTAATTATATTTATATACTACTTAGATTATTCAGAATTTTATTTAATTAAAAAGATTTTTAAACTAGTCGAACCGGTGCGCATGGTGTGTTTCGAACCCGTGACCTGTGGTTTAACTTTGCACACAGTCCACCGCTGGACTGTGTGTCTAACTTGGTTAAAATACTTGTTTTTATTAATCTTGTATACTAACTGAAAGGTTCCGTATTTGGGTTTTATAAAAAGGTTTGAATATTGTGACGAATCGGAACAAGGACAGACTCGAACTTGGTATCTCTATGTTTCAAATGCACACAGTCCACCGCTGGACTGTGTGTCTAACCCGAGATATAACCCGATTTATATTAAATATATACACAACCTAAACTTCATCTTCTTCGTTAAAACAACCCAGAACTCCCAATCCCGACTGTTAGCCCACATAATTTCGATTCCCAGTTTTAAACAAATGCATATAAACAGTATTGAAGAAAGTTATATGTTTGTACCGATTGGGCGAGGTGTTAGACTTTTCGGTTTAACTCCGACAGAAAATTCCGGTGACTAAAACTTTTCCGGCGACATGTAACTTGCGACAGAGCATCTTCAGGAAGTTTGAGGTGAGTGTGGGTGACTTCTGTCGAAGCTCTAGAAGTCCTATTTATTAGAGTAAGGCAAAAGAGATGAAATGGGTTCGGTTTTCCGGCGACTTGCAGAGAATTCCGGCGAAACAGAGACTGGTTTTCAAAATGCGGTGAGAGTGTGGTTATGAATTGAACGAGACTTACAATCTTCGGACTTGATATTCATAGCTAACATGTTCGACGGTTTTCGGTCAAGTGACTTAATCATCCTTCGGTTATGATTTTGACGATTTGAATGAGTGGCTTTAAGGTTTTCGGTTATAACTGACGCTTATCATCAGTTACACACGTTTAATCATAAGGAAAAACGTTAATTGAGCTTGATTGCTTGGATTGTGTTTTCGACAGTTACTGGTTCTGTAATATTACAGGTTGGCGTTTGTTTCAATATAAAACTTAATTGATTTCAGATTTATTCACAAGAGTGTGTGTAGTGTAGTGTGGTGTGTGTTGTGTTTGGTTATAGGCGAGACCCGGGTTCGAAACCCGGCGTCTACATTAATTTTTTTGTTCATTATTTATTAGTAATTTTTAATTACGGTTTTTAAATTCTAATATATTTGTTAATTATGTATCGTTTAAATTTAATTTGAGAAATAAATATGCAATGAAAATTTTAACTGGATATTTGATTAATAAACGAAGCGGGTTTTGGAAACCCGTTTTTTGACGGATGTTACAGTATCCCCTACTTTTTAGAAATTTCGTCCCGAAATTTAAGTAGTGGCATGTTTAACTCGAAAGGAGGGTGGTTTTGACAATTACATACTTAGAAGGGGGTAAGAGTTTAAATTTTATTTGAGGCGGTAACGTTCCTAGTAAGGGTTGAATACCCGCTACAGGAATCGCTTTTTGCTGCCTAAAGTGTATGAATACGGAACATGGATAAACAGAGTTGATTGACTAAGTATGATTTCATGCATAAGAGTTTTGAGAGAATTGATACGTTTGGAAAGATAAGGTTATATCCTAAAACAAAACTTCTACCACTAATACCTACATGGAACCTCTCATAACTGCCTGACAATACCTCTGATCCTTTGGCAAGAATACTTATATATAGGAAGTACCAGCGGCGTATCCGCCATATTCTTGTCAAATTTTCATTGGCTTTATCAATAAGTTATGATTAGTTCTCTGTGACTCTAAAACATAAACAAACACAACAACCAAAGCTTGAGTCTTAATTCTGAAAGTATACATGTTTGAATGATGACAGTACCTCTCTCGTTTGTTATGATGAAGAGGTTAGTCTATGTAGAAGTGAGACATAGCCCAACTTCTTTGAATGATGAGATTGAAATACGTTAAGATGTATGAATGCTAAATCAGTGAGTATAAAACAAACTTCAACCATGACATTACTAAACCCTACATGGAACTTCTCATAACCGCCTGACAATGCCTCTGATCCTTTTGCAAGAATATTTATATATAGGAAGTACCAGCGGCGTATCCACCATATTCTTGTCAAATTTTCATTGGTTTTATCAGTAAGTTATGATTAGTTCTATGTCTCTCTAAAACATAAACAAACACAACAACCAAAGCTTGAGTCTTAATTCTGAAAGTATACATGTTTGAATGATGACAGTACCTCTCTCGTTTGTTATGATGAAGAGGTTAGTCTATGTAGAAGTGTGACACAACCCAACTTCTTTAAATGATGAGACTGAGATACGTCGTGAGGTATGATGATATGAATGTTAAATCAATGAGTATAAAAACAAAACTGAAATAGTAATTCGCATTAAGATTGTTGGATAAATTTCCAATTTATAATTGAGATACGTGAAAATTGAGATAACATAAAGAAAAAAAACATAAAAACTAAGCGGTTGGGGTTGAATTCTTGATTTTTGGTGAAGAAAACTAGTTGGGTGGTTCGTTTGGGCCGTTATTATCTTCAGCAGGATTGGCGTTGATGTTGTAAACTCTTCCTCTTGCTGGTGGCCTAGTGGTTAGGTTTTCTTGATTTGCTTGGTTAACTGGGTTTGCTTGAGCTTGGGCGTTTATGATGTTAACCAATCGAGGGCACGTGTTTCTAAAGTGGGAAGGGTCGCCACAATTAAAACAAGCTCGAACATATGGGAACATGGGGTATTGGGGTTGTTGATATGTTTGGATCATGTTTTGAGTAGGGGGTGAGGTTTGGTTTTAAGGGTGCGGCAAACCTTGCTCAAATGACCAAAGCGTCCATAATTCGCACATAGTCGACAAGGTAAGGTAGATGGATGGTGATAAAAACAGGTGTTGCATTGAGGGTGAGGTCCGAAGTAAGGTTTCTTATTTGGGTAAGTTGAGTTGGGTGCTACTTGAGTGATTTGGATAGCTTGGAGGGGTACGGCTTGTGAGGCTGGTTGATTGCGTTGGGTGACAGCGAAAATTTGCCCATCTCGTTTTCTCTTAGAAATGGGTTGAGAAGGGGATTCGGTTTGGGTGGAGTTTGAGGTTTCAGTTGATGCTTTATCCTTCTTCTACTCTTCCTTGAAGTCCTTATTTCGTATGCGGTTCTCGTGAGCTCTGTAGCTAACTCCATTGCTGCTTCCAAAGTTGCAGGTGTGGTACTTATTACAGAGTCTTGAATTTTTGAAGGAAGACCTCGAATGTAGTGCTCGATCAAACGGTAGAGGGGAGTGAACAAGTTGGGGACCATTTGATTTAACTCAAGGAATCTCTTGTTGTATATGGTGTGGTCGCCTTCCTTTTGTTTCAAAGAATAGAACTCATCCTCCAATTTCTTGATTTCGCTTCTTGGGCAAAACCGTCTTGTCATGATTTCCTTCAACTCTTCCCAAGTCAAAGTCATAGCATCTTCAACACCTCGCTTGGCCTTCTCTGTATTCCACCATGTAAGTGCTATTCCAAACAAACGACCGGTAGCATATCGCACCTTGCGATCATCGGGGCAATCGCAATTTAGAAAAGTGTTTTCCATTTCCTCAAACCAATGGAGGAGAGCGGTGACACCTTCAGTCCCTTCGTATTTTGGAGGATCGCAGGATTTGAAATGCTTGAAGGTGCATTTAGTGGTAATTGGGGAGGGTTGACAACATTTTGATCTTCTTGATTGACGGGATTAGCGGTAAGGGCTTGTTGAACTTGAACTACAATGTTGGGTATTACGGCAGCCATTTGTTGAGCGATTTGGGCAGCCATGCGCTCGCGGGCTTTTCCTGATCTCATCTTCCTACGAGCGAGATTAGAAGACATCTACAAGGAATACATATCAAGAGTATGAGTTGGACATTTTAGGGGTCATGTGTCGAATTTAGGAATGAACATTCATAAAATAAATATAGAATAATAAATCTACTACATCCATAGGATGTCTTGGGCTTTGCTCGTAATTGGGCCTTGCATGCCGCCATACTTCACCTTCGTAATCATGTGGGCCCCCATGATTACCGGGTTTTTCATATGGTTCGCATGTGTTAGCCTGGTTACGTACACTAAAACCCGGAGAAAATCGAGAAATATGTATGTAACGTATGATATTCGGAATGTATCCAGGTGTGGACACGGTGACAACTCAAAGTGGGGTTAGTTCGAACGACGTTTGGTGTGGCATGCTTTGGCCTAATAGGTCCTTCGTACTCTCATCGTTAGTCCCCAGGTAGGCAAACTGGTCCGTTATATTGGATTTATACGAATGCCAACCTAGACAGGACGTTCCGACTACCGGTACTTGTACCCTTACAGTTACTACATGCCCGTCGCAGAACTCACTTTAATGAGATTTGAAAAATGAAAAATGCGACAAAATCTTGAATAACGGAAGTATGAAGGTGATTTGAATATGTGAACATTGAAAAATGTATGATGAATGTTTATGTAATTATGTATGTTTGACTGTAAGTATAATTCATTATGTATTACAAAATATAATATTGGAAGTGTTTGCATGCATTTGTGTATGTAATAAATATGAAATAATAAACATCATGAGTTTGCATGTAACCACATAAACAATTAAAATCTAATCAACTATAGTATAGGCTCTAAGGGTCTAATAACCTATCCTATATCCCTATAGTAAAAAGCTCTGATACCAGTTTGAATAAACCCCGACCCGCAGCGGAAAAAGGTAATCGGGGCATGATTGGGTTTTCATCAAAGCTCATGACATTTATTATAATGTTTCATATTTATTATTACAATTTTAAAGAAGATCATACAATCAAATCATACAAGTACAACATGTTCTATACATCTTTCTAGACTTCATTATTTTTCTGCTAAGGCAATTTCTTATGTGTTCCTTGCTTCATCCTGTCCACCTGTATCATGTGTAAAAATGGTTTTTGGGTCAACAAAAAGTTGGCGAGTGAATCCTATGAAAACATTTAAACGTGTTTATTGTATTGATTATAAAATAAAGTGCATAACCACATATGAGTAAATGTAGATGTAAATTTATTAACAAAACACATAATATTAAGTATTGCACACACATACAACAATTGATTGTTTTGAGGCACGCGTTGTTCAACTCGTCTCCCACGAGGAACTGATGGGCCTAATGAATGAGTTTTGAGGCACGCGTTGTTCAACGAACTGATGGGCCTAATGAATGAGTTTTGAGGCACGCGTTGTTCAACTCGTCTCCCACGAGGAACTGATGGGCCTAATAAATAATTTGCATACAACTTGACAATATGTAATACATAACAACAAACAATATTTACATTCTAAGTTTAGATCATATAATGGTATAGCACGAGTTTGAATAAGCGAATTAATTTAAGCGACACATGATACACCCCAAAACATGAATAAAAAGGGGAATTTGTAAGAATTCACTCACAGTGGTTGCGTTTCTTGGATTGATGATGAATGCGCACGAATTTGGATTTAACCACGAGAGAAACTAACCTAAATAATAACATAATAGTTCGATAAATAAATAAACTTTTATTTGAGATTAATATTTTTAATTAGTGTTCTTAATGGGATTGTTAGGTTTATTTTTGTGAGTTCAAGGAAATTTTCTAACTTTAAAAATATTAATTTTAAGTATTTTTAATTGATTTTGAAATAAAATAAATAAATAAAAGAACATAAAATTTTTTTGACCGATGACCAGTTGACCGTTGACCGTTTGACCGGTCGGACCGTGTTTATTATATGCGCTGAGTGAGGTTCGAACTCGTGACCTCTCGTATACGTGCACGCAACTCTACCAACTGAGCTACGTGTCTAACCCGAGATATTTCTGTTTTTAATTATATTTATATACTACTTAGATTATTCAGAATTTTATTTAATTAAAAAGATTTTTAAACTAGTCGAACCGGTGCGCATGGTGTGTTTCGAACCCGTGACCTGTGGTTTAACTTTGCACACAGTCCACCGCTGGACTGTGTGTCTAACTTGGTTAAAATACTTGTTTTTATTAATCTTGTATACTAACTGAAAGGTTCCGTATTTGGGTTTTATAAAAAGGTTTGAATATTGTGACGAATCGGAACAAGGACAGACTCGAACTTGGTATCTCTATGTTTCAAATGCACACAGTCCACCGCTGGACTGTGTGTCTAACCCGAGATATAACCCGATTTATATTAAATATATACACAACCTAAACTTCATCTTCTTCGTTAAAACAACCCAGAACTCCCAATCCCGACTGTTAGCCCACATAATTTCAATTCCCATTTTTAAACAAATGCATATAAATAGTATTGAAGAAAGTTATATGTTTGTACCGATTGGGCGAGGTGTTAGACTTTTCGGTTTAACGCTGACAGAAAATTCCGGTGACTAAAACTTTTCCGGCGACATGTAACTTGCGACAGAGCATCTTCAGGAAGTTTGAGGTGAGTGTGGGTGACTTCTGTCGAAGCTCTAGAAGTCCTATTTATAGAGTAAGGCAAAAGAGATGAAATGGGTTCGGTTTTCCGGCGACTTGCAGAGAATTCCGGCGAAACAGAGACTGGTTTTCAAAATGTGGTGAGAGTGTGGTTATGAATTGAACGAGACTTACAATCTTCGGACTTGATATTCATAGCTAACATGTTCGACGGTTTTCGGTCAAGTGACTTAATCATCCTTCGGTTATGATTTTGACGATTTGAATGAGTGGCTTTAAGGTTTTCGGTTATAACTGACACTTATCATCAGTTACACACGTTTAATCATAAGGAAAAACGTTAATTGAGCTTGATTGCTTGGATTGTGTTTTCGACAGTTACTGGTTCTGTAATATTACAGGTTGGCGTTTGTTTCAATATAAAACTTAATTGATTTAAGATTTATTCACAAGAGTGTCTGTAGTGTAGTGGTGTGTGTTGTGTTTGGTTATAGGCGAGACCCGGGTTCGAGACCCGGGTTCGAAACCCGGTGTCTACATTAATTTTTTTGTTCATTATTTATTAGTAATTTTTAATTATGGTTTTTAAAT
Source organism: Scalesia atractyloides (assembly GCA_947069175.1). Lineage (NCBI taxonomy): Eukaryota > Viridiplantae > Streptophyta > Magnoliopsida > Asterales > Asteraceae > Scalesia > Scalesia atractyloides. The sequence continues at coordinate 74,432,623 of CAMTDV010000024.1, forward strand.
TCTAATATATTTGTTAATTATGTATCGTTTAAATTTAATTTGAGAAATAAATATGCAATGAAAATTTTAACTGGATATTTGATTAATAAACGAAGCGGGTTTTGGAAACTCGTTTTTCGACGGAGGTTACATGTGTAAAGTGACGATTTCGTCCTTGTGCTTCCGGATCTGAGATTTTGCTTGACAACGCCTCGTTCCACTCAAAAGTGAACGAAACATACGTCATTAGTCCGCGTATTGTATAGAAATCAATGTTTTTGAAAGGTTTTACTCAGATCCAGTATAGATCTGAGTGAAAAACAGAAGTTTTATAGAATAAGATGAAGATTTTCATAAACAAAAGAGATTTGATGAAAACGAAGGCAATGCCTTATGCCAAAATCTTTGTAAACCTTTGTAAGACGTTGTTGAACGTTGTTTTAGTTGTAATCGGGTTTATTCTTACTTAGAGAACAGAGGGTTTCGGTTTGGAGAGCTCTAAGCGAAGTTGCAGCAAGTTCAAATGAGAAAAGGAGCTGAGTATATATAGGAATCAGACAAGTTCACTCCAGATGAACCAAGTTCGGCCAGACTTGTCATCCAAGCTAGCTTGTTGTTTGGTCTGGCTAGTCAAGTTCGGGCGAACTTAACCCTTCAAGTTCGGCCAAACTTGGCTGTTGGGCCAAGTTTTCGTTTCCGTTTTTCTTGTTAAGTGTTCGTTCGGCACTGTAATTGCGTTATATAGTTACGTTAAGCGTTATAGCAAAGTACTAAGCGTATTAATCGATTAAATTAAGTTAAGAATCAATGAGATGGGCGAGGTAGCATGCGGCTTTGTTCCCAAGTCTTACGAGAGTTGCGTTGCAGTTTAAGCGAGCAGATAGCCTTGGAAACTTCACGCAAAGTTTGATAGTATTTACTTGTGCGAGATAAGCGTTGCATTGAAGCGACATAATCCGTTGTGATGTGCGAGGTGATGCGATAATATGCGATATAGCGTAATAAGCAATTTAGGTTACATTATGATCCGAATCTCTGGTGCTAGGCGTAACGAGAGGGACGAGCTTGCGAGGAAGCAGGTTGTTACAGATAGCTAAGCTTATTCGTTCGCTTTCGCCTATTATCATGAATCACGTAGCCGCCGCAAACCCAAGAACCCTCGAAGAAGCCTTTAGCATAACCATCCAACTTAACCACAACTTCATCCTTCAGGGGGCCTACGACAAGGTTCCTACAAAGCATGCGCATCAAGCCACCGCCAATACCACCACCACTACCGAATCGCCTCCCCTCAAACCAAAAAGAACAACCTCCAAAACAAGAAGCGGAAGGCTTCAGTTCAAAACAACGCGGTTGTCACTCCGCCTGCCCCTACACCTCTAAATGCCATCTCCTCCACCCAAAACAACGATCCACCCAAACGAAGCTACACCGGATTTTGGCCTAGGTGTGATCGTTGCACCTACCACCATCTCCCTAATACCCTGTGTCGAAAGTGTGCCAACTGTAACCGGATGGGCATCTTTCTAACCAATGTCGCCAACCCCAAAGCAACCAAGCCATCATCCCTAACCCTAACCCTAACCCAAACCAGACTCAACCCCAACGTCAGAATGCTCCCGTACGAGCATGTTACAAATGTGGCGATCCCAATCATCTCGCCAATGTCTGTCCTCTTCTCAACCAGCAGCATCAGCACCAGCACCAGCAGCAGCCTGAGCTTGTAAAGGGGCGAGCTTTCATGCTTACCTCCGCTCAAGCTCAAAGCTCAAATGATGTCATCACTGGTATGTTCCTTGTGAACCATTTTTATGCTAGATGTCTATTTAATACTGTCGCTGATAGGAGTTTTGTGTCGCTAGAATTTGAACCCTTGCTTAAGTGCGAACGATCTAAAATGCCTAATCCTTTCGCTGTGGAAGTCGCTAATGGTAAAACCATCTATGTTGATTCCGTTCTCTCTGGTTACTCTTTGATTCTTAACGATCATTCGTTCTCCATTGACCTCATTCCCATGCAAATGGGTAGTTTCGACATCATAGTAGGAATTGATTGGCTTATGCGAGTTCGTGAGAAGTTGTTTGTTCCGAAAAGTTTATTCGTCTCCCTCTTCCTCAAGGTGATTCTCTACACGTCTATGGCGAGAAACCTTCTAAAGGTCTCAAGCTCGTGCCGTGCATCAAAGCGATCAAGTACTTACATAAGGAGTACTTTGCCTTTCTCGCCCATGTTGTGGAAAAGAAAGACAAAGGTCCTAGCATGAGTGATGTTCCTGTCATTTACGAGTATCCTTCTGTCTTCCCTGAGGATCTTCCTGGTCCTCCGCCTCCTCGAGCTATCGATTTTATTATTGATCTTATCCCTAGCGCAACTCCTGTTGCGAAAGCTCCCTATCGTTTAGCACCCTCCGAGATGCAAGAGCTATCAAGCCAACTTCAAGAGCTTCTTGATAAAGGCTTTATACACCCTAGTACTTCCCCTTGGGGCGCTCCCGTGTTGTTCGTCAAGAAGAAATATAGGTCTTTTCGGATGTGCATTGATTATCGTGAGCTCAATAAACTTACAGTCAAGAACCAATACCCACTTCCTCGTATTGATGATATCTTCGATCAATTGCAAGGCGCAAAGAGCTTTTCAAAGATTGATCTCCGTTCCGGCTATCATCAACTTTAGGTTTTCGAGGAAGATATACCCAAAACCGCTTTTCGCACACGTTATGGACACTACGAGATCGTGGTCATGCCTTTTGGGTTGACCAACGCACCTGCAGTGTTTATGGATCTCATGAACCGCGTGTGTAAGCCTTTTCTCGATCATTTCGTCATTGTATTCATCGACGATATCCTAATCTACTCCAAGACGAAAGAAGAACATGGACGACATCTGCGTCTCATTCTTCAGCTTTTGCAAACCGAACGTCTTTATGCCAAATTCTCCAAGTGTGAATTTTGGCTAAAAGAGGTTCAATTCTTAGGTCACACCGTCAATGAACTCGGTATTCATGTTGACCCTGCAAAGATAGAAGCTGTGAAGAATTGGATTGCACCTAAGTCGCCCTCTGAAATTCGTTCGTTTCTTGGCCTAGGTAGGTATTATCGTCGTTTCATCTCGAACTTCTCTAAGATTGCTGTTCCTTTGACTTCGTTGACTCAAAAAGATAAACCTTTAGTTTGGGGTCCCGAACAAGAGGAATCTTTCCAAACGCTCAAGGACATGCTTTGTAATGCTCCTATCCTCACTCTCCCCGATGGAAACGACGATTTCGTCGTGTATTGCGATGCCTCTAACCAGGGTCTTGGTTGTGTACTCATGCTACGAGACAAGGTAATCGCTTACCGTCGAGACAACTCAAAATACATGAGAAAAACTATACTACTCAAGACCTTGAACTTGGTGCAGTTGTTTTTGCATTAAAGATTTGGAGACACTACCTTTATGGTACAAAGTGTACGGTCTTCACCGACCATAAGAGCCTCCAACATATCTTTGATCAAAAGGAACTCAACATGCATCAACGTCGTTGGGTAGAATTGTTAAACGACTACGACTATGATATTCGCTACCACCCTGGCAAAGTGAATGTCGTGGCCGATGCACTTAGTCGTAAAACTTATGTTAAGAGTGTTCGTTGCTACCAAATCATGGGAAAACTCAACGAGTTGATTCATCAAGCACAATTTGCCGTTATCAACGAGGGTAACCTCAGTGACGAGTTGAATTGTGGAGTCGAAAACCCACTCAAAGCTAAACCTGATGGTATTCTTTATTGCCATAGTCGTATTTGGATACCCGATCGTCTCAATCTTCGGACTACTTAATGGACTACTTCAACTCCCTCTTGTTTGCGCGAACAACCAGAAATTCATGTCTGGAAATGGGAGAGCATAGCCATGGATTTTATCACGAAATTGCCTCGTACATCGTCTGGTCATGACAGCATTTGGGTCATCATTGACCGATTGACCAAATCCGCGCACTTCCTTGCCATTCCTGAAGATTACAAAGTCGAGAAATTGGCTCGTATCTACACGGATGAAATCATTAGCCGTCATGGTACTCCTCTTGATATTATCTCCTGATCGCGATGCTCGTTTCACCTCTCGCCTTTGGCAAACTTTTCAATCCGCCCTTGGCACTCAGCTTAATCTTAGCACCGCTTTTCATCCTCAATCTGAAGGTCAAACCGAACGTACTATCCAAACCTTGGAGGATATGCTTCGGTCATGCGTAATCGATTTTGGCGGTAGTTGGGATTCGGACTTACCCTTGGTTGAATTCTCGTACAACAATAGTTATCCCGCTAGTATTCAGTTGGTTCCATTTGAAGCATTGTATGGTTGTAAGTGTCGTTCACCTATTTGTTGGCACGAGATTGGAGACGCACAAATCACCGGTCCCGAGCTAATACAAGAGACAACGGACAAGATCTTGCAAATACATGATAATCTCCTCAAAGCACGAAGCCGACAAAAGAGCTACGCCGACAAAAGACGCAAACCCTTGGAATTTAATATAGGTGATCATGTACTTCTCAAGGTGTCCCTTGGAAAGGTGTTGTCCGTTTTGGTAAGAAAGGCAAACTCGCTCCTCGCTATGTAGATCCCTTCAAGATCTTGGAAAGGATTGGCAAGGTAGCATATCGACTGGACCTACCTCAAACGCTCAACAATGTTCATCTTGTGTTTCATGTTTCAAATCTCAAGAAATGTCTAGCCGAAGAAGGGCTTCAAGTTCCGCTCGAAGACCTTCAAATCAATGAGACATTGCATTTTGTGGAAAAACCGGTCGAAATCATGGACCGAGGAGTCAAGCAGCTACGGCGCAGTCGGATCCCTATCGTGAAAGTCCGTTGGGAAGGGAAACGTGGCGCCGAGTTTACTTGCGAACTCGAGAGTGATATGAAGACTAAGTATCCGCATCTCTTCATTGCATCTTCCTAAATTTCGGGGCCAAATTTCCTAAAGGAGGGGAGACTGTAACGCCTCGCATTTTCCATACTTCCTATTTATAGAAAGCTCGTGTTGTAATTCTATTTTGGAAATCATTGTATTTGTAATCTCATTTCGTTGTAAATGTTGTAATCGAGGCTTGAATCATAACTTGTTATGCTTGTTCATACAATACTTATACATGATACACATACTCGAATACGTGATATATTTGATAATACGCGACATTCATACATGATACCTATACTCAGTCTCGATCACTTGATGCATACAAATACATTATAACACATTGCCTATGCTTATGGTACCTTATTACACCTTGAAACATCATAAAATATCCTAAAAAATGGTCCAAACCCGTCAAAATTAAACAAAACAACAAAATTTAAAAGGTGTGTCCCGGCCCGGTCCGTAAGGGTGTCTGGGCGGGACAGATTGTTTTGGCTCGCGAATTATGCACAGATCCACACAATGTGACCTCACCCAATAGCCTTTTAACCCCATTTAACACCCCCCCCCCAAACCACCTCCTAACCTCTCCTCTATATAAACCAAGTTCCCCCACACCTAAAACACTTTCACAACTCTCTCTAATCACTCTCAATTATCTCAAGAACTCTTGCAAATCAGAAATTCTGACAGATTGTATCACCTTCACCAAAGTGAGCATAACTTGCTCAAAACTTGGTCTTTTTACTTGATTCTTCTTTCTAAATACTTGGATAAACTTTAGGGTTAATCCAAGGGTTCTCCATGTAGAATCCAGAACTGGAAATGCCCCTAAATTGTCCCAAAACTTTCTGTTTGTTTTCAAACTCTTTCAACTTTGTTTATGTTCATCCAACTTGGGTCTAACTCATCTCAAACCTATGTCCTAATGCTTACAACACTTCTTGTGGTTGGTTAGGCTTAAAAACAAGGTTGAGACATTCAAACAAGAGGTTTAAATCTCACAATAATTTTGCTTTCATAAGAGTTTTAAGCTCACAAGTGATGCAAGTTCATAACTTCTTCATGTGTGTCCACCTTGGTTAGCCTGGGCTATCCTAAACTTTGAGACCACACATCACTTGATGATTTTCATCATTATCTCAAGTAGTTTGCTATTTCTAAAGTGTCACAACCCCGACTAGCCGTTGACATGTGTCTTTGTGTGCTCTCTGGGTTGTATTCACTTGGCTACTTGATATCATGGTGACACACTTTACAATTCTTGTCATTTCATGAACCTCCTTGTTGTCTGTGACAACTTGTGTAGTGGTGAATCATATAACGAGGTTAAATGGATGTTCATCATCCTACCTCCATGCTTGACTTACTTGAATACTTAGAGGTACCAAAGTGGATGGTTCATCCTCCCACCTCCTACATGATCCTATTACTAAGTATATATATGGACTATAGTATAATCCTAAAAACCGAAACCTTGATAATGGCTAAGTAATCATCTATCGAGTTAATAAGTTTATCACTAAAGTACGTACTCCTTGTCACGATTCTAATAGGTCTCGAACCTATGAAAACATACCAACCCCTTTCGGGTTATCATAGTGTCAAGAACAAGTGCTATGTCTTAGTGAATATTTTCATACATAATACTTTAATACTTATTTCCATAATCTTGCTCGAATAATCCAAATCTACCGTTACACTCCTAACTAATACCTATGTTCTTCTTGTAGAAGGATAAGGTGCCAAAATCTAAACATCACAACAAAGCTCTCGGGATTACTTAAGTGGAACACTTAGCAAAACCGTGAGTACACTCGACCCATTTACCGTTTTAAACCACTTTTGGGTTGTAATATGTTTACCTATCAAAATACACATATCACAAACTCATGCTTTACATGCTCAATCCTTATACATGAATACTTGTTATGCCTAGATACATGCTTGATCATTAACTTAGCTAGCCCAACTTATCATATATAGCGCTTTAGGAGTAGCACACCACCCGTCGGGGTTATGTTAAGATTCTCATACTCACTTTTAGTCTTGTCGCTTTTGTGGCAAGGGAAGCTCGATCTCGTTAAAACTTTTGTGGAAACTCGGGGTTTGATCTAGTATTTCATGATTAGTATGAACTTTGCTTACAAATACTATATGGATTCGAGTTACACTTTTATACTTATGCTATGTATCACCAAACTTGTGTACTCGCCTTTGCTTTTGCATTGAACTCGTATTTTTAACATGTTACAGGTTGATGAAGATTTTGCCATGAAATTGGAGTAGTGATGATGCTCTAGATACACATTTAGATGTTAGGCTAAAATGTTGTATTATTTTGTTGTTATGCTTATGTTGTATTCGTTTTAAATTTCCAAATTGTTGTAATTGACTTAATGATGTAATTTGACAATGTTATCGTTGAATGAATGAAATATGGGTTTTGTTTAAATATTGTCGCTAATAGCGTTATGAAGTGTCTTGCAATCTCGTTTACGTCTCACTCCGATGTTTCCGCCATCGGTTGGGGTGTGACACAGGGGTTGAGACTCTTGTTCATGATAACATAAATACAACTACCATTTCTGGTAGGAGTTCAGATGATCCTATTAAATTAGGTGATGATCTAAAATACAAGGATTTGACGGAGAGAATTACCAAATTTGAAGCTCTGTGGATGAAATCAAGGATTTACTGAAGCAATTGTTAGCTACAAAGAGCCAACCCTCTGTCCTATCCACTGCTGACCTCAAAGAAGCCTTAGACCCTCTGTTTCAACAACAAAAGTATTTTGCTGATCTTCAACACAAGCATCAGATGCAAGAGCTTAGAAACATGGTTGATGCCAGGTATATGGATACAGCTGCAGATATCAAGGCAATCAAGGCTCATCTCCTTCAAACCACTGGTACTCCTCCTCCTAGAGTGATCTTGGTCAACACTGATGATGCCAAAAAAGGGAGATACCTTTAAAGAAAGAAGTGCTAAAGGTCAATGACAAAGATGCACGTCCAACAGTGGTTATCTCTAAGCCAGATGGTTCTAAAAAAATGATGAAACAGCTAACATCTTTGCAAGGGAAAAGGAGAATACAAATAAAAAGGGTAATGGTTGAGAAAAGAGCATTGGTGGAGAAAATGATAGCCCTACAAAAAGAAAAAGAAAATGTTGGGTCTTCAACAAAGAAGATGGCTGTTAGAAAAACAAGGCAATCAACATCAACATCCATTCCTTCTAAGACAGCTGCTATCCCAACCATATCTTCTGTTCCCTCAAAAACACTTACACCTCTTTCTTCGAAAGCAGCTGATAAACAAATCCCAACAGATGTTACAACAACTGTTGTGGCAACATCTGTTGACACATCAGAGGTTATAACAAATGTTAATCCAACCAATACTATGGTAATCTTTCCAACTTCCACCATATCTCTACCTACACCCACAAGAATACCACAACCAGAATCACCTGATCTCAAGTTCAAGTGGAGAAAAACCACAATTGTTATACTTGATGACAAGATCATCCCTTCTCCTATACCTGTGTCCATCAAAACCAGTGTCCACCATAGTAGTTGTCAAACTTCCTTCTTCTCGAATTTCTAAAGTGCCCATTGCCACTCAATTCCCTCTAGAATTACAAGCTATCAAATCAGAAATCAAATCCTTCTTTTCAGAAGAATATCCAGATAAAAGGGAATTACCATCTTTGAAAGGTTATCCAAACAAAGAAACTTGGAAGAATATAAGAAGCTTAAAGTCAAACAAGCAGAAGATATCACCAAGAGGATACTCAGGGAAAGTCTGACAGAGTAGTACAGAATTACTAGTAATTTCAGTTGAGCAAAGTCAGAAGTATAGAAGACTATGCAAGAGACTTGTCCAAAAAACTATCAGAGAGAGAAGACAAAAGCCTTAAAGAAGACTACATCAATCACATTATGTAAACCAAGTTATATAAGGCTACAAGGGCACAATTCAAAGATTGATCTGTGAGAGAGTTGGAAGAAGAAGTACAAAGAATGCAAGATATGCTGAAAGATCCTCTCAAAAACCAACTCCTCCAGATTGGAATAAACACAAGAAGTTGCCTGAAAAGAACTTGAAGTTAAGAAGAATGAAGGAAGAGTTGATTGCTGCAAACTATGGGTCGAAGAACCAAATCATGAGGTGGACAGAGGTTAAGGTGGTTGAAACATACAAGTGGCTTGAGAAAAGAAGAAAAACTGATCCATCATTGCCAAAGAAGCTAGAGTATCCAGTAGAGGATACAGCTCAACAGACCCAACACTCTTCAAAACCATCTGAAACATCTGCTATATCTATTATGGCCTTGAATCAAAGAAAAGGGCAAAGGGATATGGTAGAAGAAGACAAAAGAGTGTTTGAGCATATAAAGGAAGGAATCCAGAACATGATTGACTTCCATACTGATGAGACTAGTCAAAAGCTTGCAGAAGATCTGTCTCAAATGGCACATCAAACAATCTTACCCACCCCAAAATAACTTTCCATCCTAGAAAGCCATCAGACCCAAAAATTCTAAAGTGGAAAGTTGATAAAAACTCCCACGAATTGACGTTGCTCAAGTCTGATGGTACACCTACCAAGATGAAAATGGAGGATGCATATGGGCTGTGTGTAGAAGACCTCCAAGAACTTATGGATCTTGTACTGGAAAAGGATGATGATGATGAGGAATCTCTGTGTTTTGAATTATAGTTTAAAGGCCAAATCAGAGATCTCATTTTGAGGAATAAAGACCAAGAATAAAAGGTGTTTTTGGCATCATCTGGTCTAAGGGAGATTGTTGGGATTGAACCTATACAAAGGAACAGATGATATAAAACCAATATACACTATCCACGGTTTGGACCAACTATTAGTGCTTAGAACCTCTGATCACCTAAACTCTGCCTTTCCTAAAGTCTGATACTTATGCATCATCTGCTACACAAATTGCCAAAGGTCTGACAGAAGAAAAGGAGCAGAGCTTCGCCATCAGAGTTTTAGTTTATTAATTTTATAATCAATGTAACAGTGCTTTTGCACTAACATTGGTTAGGAGTCAGTTGTTTAGAGTTAGTTATATTATTGTTAGATGTCACTATCAACCCTGACGTCATCAAAGATGCTCAGAGGTTAGATAGTTTGTATAAATAGTAGTGTCAATGTAACAGTTAAATTCGTCTTCTTAAAAAATCCTTGCACCAATCATCTTCTTCCATTTCTTTACTATCTAATTGCGTTGGAATAGGCTGAAGGGAGAGTTTGTGATCACATGTAAAATTTATAAACTTGAAAGCATGATTATGATGAAAACAAACGACATTTACTTGTAGTAAAAGTTTTCCATTCTATTCCGCTTCATTTACTTCAAATTTCAATCATATTTCCATTTTTGAAACAAAAACTACAAGTAAATCAAACTCATATGCTAACAATCTATGTTCAAATTGATAGTTTATTAAGGTGTTTCTGATGCCGATTAACACTTTTATTCATTATTTCAAATTACAAACCCTAGATCTAACAGTTTAATCATTTTAAGTCCGTTTTCAACCGATTCAAATATTTTGTCCATGAAAAATACCTCGGCCATTGAGATAGTGTGCCAATCACCTAAATCAAGTGATAATTTGGGAAGAGTAACAATACTTTTCTTGCAATAACAAGTTCGCTCAGAAATGCTCTCTCTCTCTAAAACAGTACATGTAATGAATAACTTCACACGAAGTGTCCTTATAGATTAACACATACTGACTTTGCACGAACTTGACTCAAATGTTCCTAATGAACTTCGTCCGAACTTGACAGATTATTCAATCAGAATTCATGTATAACTTCGCACGAAGTTGTGTTGAAAATCAAACACAACTAATAACTAACTTCGTACGAACTTGTACAAAATATTTTTCAAATTTTCAAACTTTTTCAAATTACACTTAACTAAAGTTTAACACTTCTACCAGTTTTGGAAATCCACTCAATTGACCAAGTCCAAGTTAATGACCCCGGTTCGACCCGTTATGAACAAACTGATGTTTTTGTCATTAATACCACCGTATCGATAAAGAGATGAAGGCTCGTCTTTAAGGTGTTGTTCCAATTACGGAATCTTTTGACTGCAATTGATTAGATCTTATGTTTTTTCAATTTGCTGCAGTTTAGAGGTTTTTAGCAAAAGCATTATAGAAGTTCTAGGCCATTGCTTACACAAAATCAGAAGAACTTATATAAGACCCCAGATATCAATCATCTATTAAGACCTCGTATCTCAGAATCAGGCAAACTCTCAAACGAAATTTCAGAGTACTAAGTCCATATATCCGAGAGATGTTAATCCACAAGCTAAGCAGTTGTAAAATTTAGTTTATATCCTGGAAACAATCTACTGAACGTGTATAACCTATCGACACACCCAAAGTAAGACTTGTTAAATCCTTTTAAACTTTACAAATCTTTAGCATACTGTGATAGTCCACTGATCTACTATCCTTTCCTTTTTGACACAGAATTCTTTTTGTCTTTTTCATTTTTTGTACATTTTTGCTTTTTATATGTTTTTGTATTTTCTCGTTTTGTTTCTCCCCCTAAAATCAAAAACATATTTTTGGATTTTAGTTTTAAAGAAATCTAATCCTAAAAGATAACAAACTAATGAGGATCACAAGAACTCGTCATCTGATCCATATTCAACCTCTACTTCAGCACCTATCAAAAGATTTTTTATACCGTTAAACCTCATTAAGTATTTAAACCTTGTTAAGCTAAATGGTTTGGTATAAAAATCAACTTTTTGTTCATCGGTGTGGATTTTCTCAATTTGTACCAATCTTTTTTCGTAGCAATCACGAATAAAGTGGTAACAAATCTCAATGTGTTTAGTTCGAGAGTGATGAACAGGATTTTTTGATATGTCGATTGCTACCTTGTTATCTACAAACAGCGGTAAAGAAATTGCAATCCATAGTCTCTCATCTGCTTTGGATCCACAAAATTTGTGAACAACAGCTGGAAGCTGAGATATACTCAGCCTCACATGTCGAGAGAGCGACTGTGGTTTGTTTCTTGCACTGCCATGTTACCAAACGCGTTCCGAAAAATTGGCAACCGGCTGTAGTAGATTTAGCATTCAGTTTATCTACGCCAAAATCAGATCGAAGTTGTCATTCTTCGGGTACCACAAGCCGGTGCTTGGACATCCCTTCAAGTATCTGAAAATTCGCGTCACGGTCTGCATATGAGAAATTTTGGACTGGACTGATATCTAGCGCAGAGGCAGGTAGGATACATGATATCCGGGCACAATGCCGTCAGATACATCAATGATCCTATCATCGACCTGTAATGAGTCTCATCAACTTTGGTTCCAAGCTCATCGACACAGATTCCATTGTTGAGTGCCAGCGGTGTTGATAACGGCTTCGTGCTATCCATTTCAAACTTCTTCAGAATATCATGAACGTACTTGGTTTGGTGGATAAAGATACCATCTGGCAGCTGATCAACCAGTAATCCCAGAAAGAATTTCATTTCACCCATCGAGCTCATTTCGAACTTCTTCTTCATAATAGATTCAAATTCTTTGCAGAGATCGTCGTTCGTTGAACCAAAGATAATATCATCCACGTAGATTTGTACGATCAGCAGATGATTTCCAACTTCTCTCGTAAACAAGGTACTATCCACTGTGCCTCTTATAAAACCATTGCCGACTAGGTGCTGAGATAACGTCTCGTACCAGGCTCTCAGGGCCTGATGCAACCCATACAAGGCTTTATCCAGGAGAAATGCTTTCTTCTTGTTCAGTGGATCGACAAACCCTCGTGGTTGGCCGACATACACTTGTTCCCTTAGTTTATCATAGAGAAAAGCTGATTTAACATCAAGCTGGTACACTTTAAATCCTTTCCGAGACGTGAACGCCAAGAAAATGCGGATAGACTCTAAGCTTACAACTGGTGCGTACACCTCCGTGTAATCAATACCTTTCGGTTGATGAAATCCTTTGACAACAAGTCGAGCTTTGTTTCATACAATTACTCCTCTATCATCATGCTTGCACTTGAAGACCCATTTAGTATCAATCGCCTTTTAATTCGCCGGGAGGTCAACAAGTTTCCATACACCCAACTTCTTGAATTGTAGTAACTCCTCTTGCATTGCGAGTACCCAATTTTCATCACCCACTGCCTCAGTAACTGACTTTGGCTCAATTTGTGATATAAAACATCGGTAGGAGCAAAATTCTTGAATTGGAGCCACCTTGGTGTAGAAACAACAAAGGCTTTATTAATCTGACTTCTTGTTCTGACTCCAGCTTGTAATTCACCAATTATAGTGTCAGATGGATGGTAAGAATAAGATCTTGCTACTTCATCAAAACTCATGTACTCTCCAAATTGTTAACATTCAGATCAACCACTAATTTAACAGCACGAATGCTAGAAGATGCTTCATTTCTTGTACTCCGGCCAGCAGATTGATTTAACATACTAGTAATCTGCTCAGATTCTCATCAGAACTGGATTCTCCATCTTGATCAAAAGTCAGAGCTTCATCAGAATCAGAATCATGCGCTTGTGAAAGACTGGTTTCTTCTGGAACATTCACAGGTTCTGTAGTAGGTGTTACTGGTTCAGCTGGAACATTACTTTGACCTTCACCAGAAGAAGATGTACCAACAATGGTTGATTAACCACTATTGGTCTTGAAATTTGTTCTTGATTAGCAGACTGATGCAAATAATATAAAATAGCAATTTTTCATCAAACGGCTCTTCTGGAAATTGAAAGATTTCCATAAGCTGTCATAGTTGAACATCCAAGCATCACCTGCCTTTTGTGTTGGCATTGTATATCTTTGGCAGTCGACATGTTGAACAAGAACCACTTGTTTCATGCTAGGAAGATAGACTCGTCTGAGTGGACTAGCATAACCAACAAAGAAACCTTCTAATGATTTTGCACCGAATTTCCCATCAGGATCAATGACTGTGCAGGGGGATCCAAAAGGTTCCAGATATTCCAAATTAGGTTTCCTTTGCTTTAAAGTTCAAAACATGTCTTCTTGGTAGGTTTAACAGTTAAGACCTATTCAACGTATAACAAGCTGATGCAACAGCTTCACTCCAGAAACTGACAGGAAGTTTAGAATCAGCAAGCATTGGTTCTTGTTGTTTCAATTAGCGTACGGTTCTTCCTCTCAGCTACTCCATTTTGTTGTGGAGTATAAGGAGCACTGAATTCATGTAAAATTCCTTTCTCGTTGCAAAACTCGGTCATGCGGCTATTCTTGAATTCTGTACATTATCACTTCGAATTCTTTTGATTGGTAGGTGATACAAATTCTCAAGCTTTCTGAAAAGTATCATAAGATTCTGAAATGTCTCGTCTTTTCTTTCCTGAAAGAATACCCATGAAAACCTCGAGTAATCGTCTGTAACAACTAGAAATATAGATCTCTAGAAATACTCTTGACATTCACCGGTCCAAAGAGACCATATGAAGACGTTCTAGTGGAAGCTTTATGGAGTTCAGAAGCCAAAGAGATCCATATGAAGACTTCTAGTGGAAGCTTTATGGAGTTCAGAAACTTTTTCGGATGAGACTTTTTGATCTGCTTTCCTTTCTTGCAGCTTAAACAATTGTCGTTCATGTGAAAGCTCTTCAAATTAACTCCTTCCACCAAATTGTTGTGAACCAGGAAATTCAACTTTCGTAAATGAATGTGACCCATCTTTTGTGCCATAAAATCGATTCTTTTTCTGTGGCTTTCGTGACAAAACACTATGCTGACTTTGATGTAGTTGTTGCAATACCCATATCAAGCACATACAAATCATTCTCTCGCGGGGCACGCATAAGAATCCATTTTTCTGGAATCTTGAAACCAGTTTCAGTATCATGCACTCCTTGTCGGTGAAATGAGGAGAAAACTTCTTGTCACATATCTGGGAGATATAGAAGATTATTCTCCAATTCAGCAATGTAGTTGACCTTATCAAAAGATACCACGCCATTCGACAATTTTCCTTTTCCAATGATTCTTCCACCTTGATTTCCAGCAAATCCAACGTAGCCTCCATTGATAGCTTTGATGTCGTATAATAAGGCTCGCATCCCCGTCATGTGTTGAGAAGCTCCGTTGTCCGTAATCCACTTTGATAAGATAGACCTCTGGAGCCCCTGCACATGTAAAAGTGATTACTTAAAAAGGGAAACCCAAGCCTTGTCGGTCTTGGGTGGATTTGGGATATCAAAAGTTGGAATTTTCACTTCTTTTTTGGAACCCACTAATCAATCTTTGTTTGATTGTAATCTTTTTTTTAACTGATCCAGTTGGTTTAACATTTTTAGATGATGATGAATTCTTTCTCGGAATCCAGGATTTGATTTCATTCTTGCTTTTTTAACATAGAGCTTTGAATATTTGTTTTTTGCTTGTTTCGAAGATTCGCCTTTTCAAAGTTAGAAAACTTTTCAGTTTTAGGTTTCTCTTTATGTTTAGATTCATTGTTTCTTTTCAAGATCTTAACTTGAACAACCTCTGGTTTCTTTGATTTTTCATCATCTAAAATTGTGTTTCTTCGACGATCTGACTTTGATTTCGGACATTTTCTTGCAACGTGACCTACTTCATTGCATTTGAAACATGTACGATTATCAACGGATTTCTCACTAGTAGATTTTACTCCACTTGTGGATTTAGTCTGTTCTCGAAGCTCTTTTTCTTTCTTAAATTCATCATTCGTTTGTTTCCAAATCGAATTCTCTTCCCGAACAGTATCAGTTCCAAAAACAAATTTCATGTTTTTCTTTTTATATTCATGATTTGGTGACTTTTTCTTCTCATTCTCTTTTGATTCAAAACCCAAACCCCCTCACCTATTTTTAGGAAAATCATCACCATTCCTTCGGTAGTTGTTATAAACTTTCTTGGATTTTGAATAAAATTTCTTCTCGTTTTTATCAAGATCTTCTGATACAATTTCAACAAGTTTGAATAGTTTGTCAATAGAATCTTCTTTCACATTCTGAATCGGGAAACTTTCATCAAAGTATAGTCTATCAGAATCCTTAACTTTGTATAGTACAATGTTTGGATCATCACTTAGGCTATTCTCTGAAAAAGTACTTTCTTCATTTTCAGATTGTGAACTTTCTGTATTATTCAAACTCGAATCAGTCTCTCATAGCTGCCATCATCAGATTCACTTTCCAACACCTTCTCAACCACGTTATTAACAATTGCTTCATTGGTCATTTTCGATTTAGTGTAGACTATATTAATGTTCTCAGGCAGCTCGTTTTTCATTTCGGTTATAAGTTTTAAATTGAGCGCCTTCTCCATTCCTTCTACTTACTTTCGACATTAACTTTCGCATAATGGAGGTGGAACATTTCTATAATCTGCACTTTTCTTACCTTTTGTCTTTTTATCATTTTCTTCCGATGGGATTGTTGGAAGAATATGATCGGTGACATAAGCATTTGTTGTGTAACTAAGCAACAATTGATTTACCCTTGCAGTTTCAATTTTCATTTCTTGTAATTCATGTCTGAGCTCAGCAATGTTATTAATGTAAACGTTAATAGCAACTTGTTTATCCAACAATGTTGCTTTTAACATTCTGATCGTATCAGCTTGTTTCAAATTTGCTTGCTTACAGATGCTATAAGTGCCTTTCATTTTATCATAAGCTTCTTTCATTGTTCAATAATCAAATTTAAAATGATCATTATGTGTTTTTAGTTCATTTATGATTAACAATTTCTCAGCATATTGCTCACAAGGTTTAGTGCAAGGTTTTTCAACCTCCACAACTTGCACTTTGATTACCTCCTTTTCAATTACCTTTACTTTTACCTCAGAACCTACCTCTTTTAAATTTTCCATCAATGCTTTGTCTACATTCTTGGTAAGGTTCTCGGCATTCATCTCTTGGGTAACGTAATAATCTCTTCGACTTCAGCTTTTTCGGCTTGCACCGGTTGTTCCTGCACTTTAGAATTAAAGCAATCTGCAAAATTAGTCTGCAAGTTAGTTGGAAGGATATTCTTCATTGACTCATGGTAAATCAGTTCTTCTTCTGATCTTTGCAAATATTCCCCAAAATTGCTTCTTCCAAAGCTGCTTCATCAACCATTTGTTTTGGCTCTTGTATGATTTCTGCCAACATCGCTACATTTGCATTGCCTGAAATGTATTTATTCCAGTAAAAACCCTCATCTTCATGTGAAACAACTAAGGCTTTGTCTGCTGTGTTTGAAGAACCATCCTCGATTTACACCCTTCTTGTTTGAGGAGGTGGTTTGAAATGCATTCCTTTTTGTAATAGTCGTTGTTGTTTCCGAACGGACTTTGGTTGCGCCTAGCTTCTCTATTTGTGCATTCTCGTTTGAAATGACCCTTCTCTATGCATTTGAAGCACGTCACCTCTGACTTATCAAACCCCAGCTTGTTTCCAGAATCTCCGATATTCCTACCGGTTAGCGCTACAAACCTTGTAACTCTTCGAATTATCGATCCCAGACACACTTAATGTCCATCAGCTCCATTTTTCGTCATCAATCTGATCATAATCCTCTGCAGTCATCTCTAGATTTCCGATTCTTCCGCGATCAGACTTTCATAGGATTCAAGAACCGTAGCAAGTAACGCCATATGTTGTTTGGCAGTCTGCTCAGAAAATACGTTCCTCAAGTTTACCACAATGTTGCATTGTACAACATTTGGTTCGAAACTTGGTTGATTTGATTGATTTTCTTGATTTTGGAACGGAGAATTGAGCTTGAACTTAAATAAGATGTGTTTGAAGTATTCGACTAGAAAATGATTGAGCATTATGTTGATTTTGAAATGAATTTCCAGAAGCATTTGTATTAGCACTAAATGCGGTTTGTATCTTGGGACTTTGGATATCAGGAACTCCATTTTTGTAATACAATCCGGCATCTTGTGCAATTTGAGCACTTTTTGATCTTGCAATCTTCTATAATTCCATTTCATGTCCTTCTAGTTTCTCTATGAACTCAGGCCAAACTGTAGTTACTGTAGTTACTTTCATTCTTGAGCACCATAAGATAAGTAGACCACTCTTCCTCTTGTAGTGCGTCAGCTAACTTATCAACCCATTCTTCATTCATTTTTTGACTATCGTGCATCTTCAGTTGAACGTACAGATGAAAATATCGTTCAATCAACTGTTTTATAATTTCTCCTTTCATCATTGTGAATATCTCAAACTCCTTTTTGAGTAAAGCCATCTTGTTTTTCCTATTTCAGTGCTTCCATAATATTTCGCTCGTAACGCATCCACAAAGTCTGTGAATGGTTATCATGCTGAAGCAGTACCAAGATATCCTCTTTGATTGACTGTAACAAGAAGCTCATCATTTTCTTCTCATACACATACTTATCCTTCTCTTCAGGAGAAAATTTAGCCATAGGAATCTCTACTCCAAGTTCATTCACTGGCTACTTGTACTTGTTCCTATTGGCAGCCAGCAAAAGAAATGATTCGCCTGAACCCAATTCTCAAACTTTTCTTTCCAGCTCTCATACTCGTCCAGATTTAGTAGCTTTGGCGGTTTCATAGCAGTACACATCTCGTTTTCTAGATTTATTTGATTGACCGTTACTGCTTTAGCCGGTGTAGTTGCAAAAGCATTGTGGAATTCAGACTCCATTTTGATAAATTAAAATTTTTACCTGAAACACGCTCGAAAACTTGAAAATTTGATTAGTTCAAAAACAACTTCGTACGAACTTGGATGACCAACTTCGTTCAAAGTGTAACAAATCACTTCTTAATTTTTTAAGCACAACTTCATGCGAAGTTACCAAAACTCGGTTTTAACTTCTGATTGACAACTTCGTGCGAAGTTGATGAAAATCAATTTCAACAATTAAGGAGCAACTTCGTGCGAAGTTGTAAAGATTCAATTTTAGCAAGCTTGAAAACAACTTCGTGCGAAGTTGATCTATCTAACTTCGGACATGATGGTTCCAAAATCTTGATTTTTTTGCAATTTTCGACATGAATTCGTTTGTTTTTAGATCTAAAAGTCTCAGGAGTTTATCCTTATGTGATTTAACATGACATATTCAGGATTTAGCTCATTTTAACCATGATTTCATTAAAAAGGTGAAAAATGAAAAGAAATGAGTAGAAGAAGATGAAATCTTGTGTAGATGATCAACAAATCAGGCCACCATGGCTCTGATACCACTTGTAGGATCGAGTTCCTTCGATAGCAACAGTACCTAAGTTGTATCTAGTCCATATTTGCTAATTAATATGAATTAGCGACAAATACACAAGATTAACGGTTTAAAAGTCAATTCATTAACTGTTCAAATGTACATTTAAGTTTCCAATTGACAAGTTTTGCAAAAAACTGTTACAATGAAAGATCCAAGTCGACTATATAAGAAGTTCAAGTTCGCACAAAAACAACCTAGGTCAACTTCCATCGAAGTGTTACTTCGTGCGAACATGCCTATTACAAGACTAGTTCGTGCGAACTTGACTCACAACACTCTTAAATAATACAAAATCTAACATATTCAAACCCTATTCAAACAGACTCGATCTAAGACTTAGACATTAGCCATCGTGCACCAACATATGTTATAGCCCGTAGGCGAATCATCACTAATGGATGTTTTAGATAATAATAGCCAGTAGGCTATACATCACTAATGGATGTTTTAATAATAATAGCCCGTAGGCTATACATCACTAATGGATGTTTTAATAATAATCGCCCGTAGGCTATGCATCACTAATGGATGTTATGGTCATCGTATTGATGATACTAGTCATGATGTAATCTTGATCATATAGACTTATAAGGCTTGGACGTGGTCCAAATACCTTGGCGGCTAGTGTGGTTCCTCAAGTCACACTGCCAGGAGTGTTAACACTACTTGAATGTTAACATAGAATAATTGTCTTAATGGTTAAATGATATAGCCATGGTCGCATTGACCATAGAGGCTTAGAGGCTTGAACATAGTCACCACCTCTGTATAGAAGGGATAATCTTCC
Source organism: Scalesia atractyloides (assembly GCA_947069175.1). Classification (NCBI taxonomy): domain Eukaryota; kingdom Viridiplantae; phylum Streptophyta; class Magnoliopsida; order Asterales; family Asteraceae; genus Scalesia; species Scalesia atractyloides. The sequence continues at coordinate 74,452,560 of CAMTDV010000024.1, forward strand.
TTAACTATCATGGTAGAAGGTTATTCATCTTAACTACCATTTACCGTTTGCCAAATAATGTGAACTTGTCACTTGGCTGGTGTAAACCACTAAGAAGATCTTTTGGAATTTTATAGCGGACCGATAAAGATCGAATTAATATCAGACATCACTTTGAACAAAGAAATAAATGAATACTTTATAATAAAACTCCAAAAATTTTCCATTAATTGATAGGAAATTACAATAGTGCCTTAAAAAGGACTTTTAAAACTAAATAAACTGATCGTCCACGCAGGGAGTTAAAAGAAATAAATGTCTACGCAGGGACTAACATAAAGTAACATGTCCACACAGGGACTTTTGAAAATTAAATAAAATAAAAGGAGTTAATCATCCTTCTTCCCTCTGACCATCCTAGAGAATTTCTTGAAGAATTTGCTGGCTTTCTTCTCCGTTTTCTCAGTATGACTTTCCTTCATCTGCTCTATGGCCTCATTCATGGCCTCATCATGCTCGAGTTGTGGTGGTGGTTGAGGTTACGGTGTCCATGCAACCGGATACTGGTACCCATAATTGGGATATCCAGTAGTTGGATAGGGCGTAGATGAATAGGAGGGAAAGGAGAAGGGTAAAGTGCATTAAACAGAGATGCTTGCACATAACGGTCATATAACGGCGCAGGAAAATTAAAATCAACAGCGCCGCTGTTGGATTAAAGGGTTATATCCAAACGTATCTGGATAAGCAGGAATTGGGTTATCATAACCCGATGGTGGTGGTGGTGTCGGATCAACCGCAGGTGCAGGATTTGAGGATCCTCGGGAATGGTTGGGTAGGTTAGAGGCAATGCTGGTAGCGATCCCGACCTTTGTCCCTCATGTACTGACATGTGTGCACCACGCTTTCGTCGTGGTTGTGGTTCAGGGGGTGGTTGTGGTTGTTCCACTGGTTCCTCAAGAGGAGGTGGTAGAGGAGTGTGATAGGAAGGGGTGTTAAAAAACTCGTATTGGTCCACCATTGTTTAAATTCATCAGGACCTTGGTACGTGATCCAGCGTAAGAGTTAGAACTGCTGGATAATTCAATGGGGTGTCCATATGACCCCGACGGTGGCATCTCCGGATAGGAGTCCTCGTCCATAACATCCAGTTAATTTTGATCTACTGGAGGAGTGTTGATTTAGTGGTTTGGGTCGAATTCATCATGAAATGATTGGGAATGAGAATGGTGAGAGTGATGGGATTGATGAGAGTGGTGTGAATGGTGCGAGTGGTGAGAATGGTGAGAATGGTAAGAATGTTGAGAAGTGTGGGGCGAATACTCGTGCGAGATTGAATGTCTCGCGGTTGCCATCGCGATAAAGAATCCCCCGAGTCCAAATATGGATTTGAACTATGCGAATGAGACGATATTGCCTTGATGGTCCTCCCCTCATAGGACCTTTGCCTTTTCCTCCACGTCCTCGAGTTCTGGGCGGCATTGTTCCTGCTCCAAAAACAAGTTAAAACAAAACGAAATAGTGACAATGAAATAATGAAATGAGTAATCCTAAATCAAAGCCTAGACTCGGAAGTCTAAGGAATGTGTTACTGTATCGTTTGAGATCAAACACAAAAGACTAGTGTTGAGTTCCCTCAAACGTGGCTCTAATACCATCCTGATCACATCCCGATTCCCACATAGATCCCGGTGGGGAATATTGTGACGTAAGATTGATATCATCATAGTCAATATACACATAATAACACAATGGGAGTCTTCGAGTAAAATTACTATTACAAACCGAAATGTTCACAGTTCAAAATAATATACAGACGGTTCGTAATAAAAGATCCATAGGCGGATGTAAAAATGTACAAAAGGTGTTCAATAGACTTTAGGCACAGCTAAGGACTTGCAAGATCCCCAATGTCGATACCGAGCAGCTTCCAACCTATTTACGTGTTGTACCTGTAGCTTAGTCTTTTGAAAATACGTTTGTTTACACTGGTAAATACAAATAACCGACACATTTTGAAAATCTTTTCAAAATTGTTTTAAGTGCACATGACACATTTTTATAAATAACTTGGGACAATTCAAAATGTTCTTGTATACAGTTTTACAGGTCTGTTAATACATATGGGGTCCGGTGCAAAAATCAAATAACATGATTAACCGACACGCCACTTAAAACTCACAAGGAGTATATAAAATAATTTTGCATTAGCATCTGACGGTGTATGCCTACACCCTATGCTTAGGTCATGGCCATTAGTAACTTAAATGAGCCGAGGATATCTAGGACACGGTCGAGTTAACCCCCAATGTTTAAGTTATAAGACAATACATATTAAAACGAGTTATTAGATTTAGTTAAATCACAATCTGAAAACATGATCCTATACCCGACCAAGCGGTAATAATTTACCGTATCCCAAGCTCGTATAGGGAAAATAGGTTAAAAGTATTTACGTAAGCTAGTTCTTCAAAGATTTATTAACTCAGTCATTAATCAAAAAGATAAGTAAAGGTAGCAATCTACTAGAAGCCTCTAGTCTGGAATGATGGTATTAATAACCAATTAGAATGCTAACGGGTCCTATTTAAGTCATAGACTCGGACCGGCTAGTCTTAAATAATGAAAACGGTACGATACATTAGACTAAACGATGACCAGAATAGAATGTAGTTTAAACCCGGTAAGTACTAAGACTTGTATAATGTGGCTAAACTATTTACATTCTGGAAATTGAGATAAAAATGATGAGGTTAAACCGTTTTGATTGAATTACGTAAACTAGTCACGTAGGCTTAACCGTACGCATATAAGCGATATCTGGTAACCGGATGAGTCATATACAAGTTCCATATGCCTTTACACTTTAAATATATTATGCTATCAGTAGCATATCAACATGTATGCCCGTTAAGGTTTTAAAATCAAGTTAAGCCTCATAAGGGCGTTTTGTTCATTTTGCGACTTATAAAAGGAGCTTGCAAGTAAACTGATGTCATGGTCATATATACACTGTAAAAATGGTTAATTTGTGATGTTATATCAGTAGGATATCAAATATATGTGTGGTTTATAGTATAGAACCGAACTATGCGCCGTATGGGCATTTTGGTCATTTCACACATAGTTTTGATAGCTTATTTGGGATTCTGAGTTTAGAACATATACCTACTGTAAAAATATTAAAAATAAGCTTTATAATCAGTAGGTAACAAGTCTTGATGGTTGGTTATGGTTTTAAACCATACTTCCGCTGAAAAGGCGACACAGTCGTTAAATGACGATTTAAGCAATCTTTAATGAAAACTGATGATCAGATTTGTATGATAAAGATATGTTATTTAATATAACATATCATTAGGTAAAAAGGTTTTATATAAAATCTATGATTAAAACCCATTTAGGTGCCGTAAGGGCATTATCGTCATCTAAGGACTTAATACAAGAACTTGCATGTAAACTCAGTTTATATTCTGACTTGACATCCCAAATAATCTTACTTATGATATTACATCACTAGGTAAAGAGCTTAATTGAAGATATTATGTTAAAAACCATTTTAGACGCCAAAAGGGCGATTTGGTAACTTTAAAACATAATTTATGCCATTTAAGCAAAAACTCAGTTTATAACCAGAATGTTGACACTAAAATATATTCAACAAGTTAACATATCAGTATATAATTCATTTACATGCTCATTTATATTTAAAAACCTCATTTTTAAACAAAGGGCATTATAGTCAAAGTATGGCAACATAAGGAACTTGTGCATAAACTCGGATTATGATTATGATCTTGTAGTATGACCTCAGAGGGTTATATTACATTAATTTAGGATCATAATGCAACTTTGAATCAGTAACTAATGTTGCTAATTCGGGTCAGAACTGAAAGTCAAGGCATAAGTCAAACTTTGCGAATTTCGGTTGCGAACGACCTTAAACCTAGAATTGACGAGCCGAACATGTTTACACATGTTCTAATAGTTTTTACGTAAACGCTTGACTTTTGGCTTTAAAAGGCTATAAAATGAAAAAGAGAAGGTTGGAACACTTACAAGTGATCCAAGGAAAGTTTAAAACTCAATAGGAGGCCTCTTAATCAGAAGCAAGCTCCAGAACAAGAGTAGAGAGGAGAAAATATGATGAGCAAGGCAATGGAGGTGCACAAGGCCTCTATTTATAGTTGAGGAGCTTGGTTCATGATCATGATAGGTGTTAGAGGTGTTGTAGGATGTTTCTAGGTGTCTAGGGTCGTGGCAAAGACTGCAAGAGCGTGGCATTTGCGAGCAAGGTGGCATAAGGTCAGAGTTCCTTGGCTCCCAAACAAAACTGCCACTGGCAGTCCCTTACGGACCATATGGCTTTTAGCTTACGGTCTGTAAGCAGTTTCTGGCGCCCCTGGTTTTGAATTGGTTACGGACCGCATGGAATAATCCTTGGGTCCGTAACCGCCTCTCAGAACAAACATTCCTTTTTTCCATACGATCCGTAACCATATATGGTTACGGTCCGTAAGAGCCACTCAGAGGCCAAATTATTGGCATGTTGACATAGTTGGTCCCTCAATTATTCGATTATCGTTCAGAGGTTATTAGAATAACATAACGATGAAATTCAGTCTCTCTCGTCTAACATGTGGCATACGAGGATCAGCGGGACATGTGTCGGAATTTAAATTGGACACGAAAAATTCGAGGTGTTACACACCCTCATCCTACCCTCCTGATCTTCTTCTTCTTGACATTCATCCCTCACCTACAAATTAGATTAAACCAACGCCCACCCCATCGTGCACCTACAAATCAAATCTAGTTATTCACATAAATCAAATCTCATCAAACTAAACCAATTCCCCACCCCATCGTCCCGATGGCAAAATCATATCTCATTGTACCGGACGGCGAAATCGTATATCATCAAACTAAATCATATCTCATCGTACCGGACGGTGGAATCGTATCTCATCAAACTAAAACATATCTCATCGTACCGGGGTTATGGGTTTGGATGATGGTGGTGGTTTGATGATGACGGGGTGGTGGTGGTTATGGGTGGGTAGGAGGTCGCGGGGAAAAAACGAATGTGGTTGGAAAGGTGGTGGGCTGTGGTCAGAAAGGGTGGAGCTTGGGTGGGAGTCGCTGGGTTAAAGATTCACCAGAGGGTAGTAGGTCGACAGAGTTAACGGTTTGTTGCAGTGGATTTGTGATGGTGGAGATGGAGAGGGGTGGGTGATCGGGGGTGATGAATGTGGTGGTGGTTAGAAATGGTGATGACGCAGTGGATTAGTTGGGTTTTTTTAAGTGGGTCAGTTATGTTGCTTGTTGTTCGTGTGGTGGTTGGGAATGGTGGTGATGCCATTGTTGCAGGCTTCCAGGTGGAGGTGAGTGGTCATTGTTGCAAGCTTTGGTTTTGTGAAGATATTTGCGATATCATAAAGAAATTCTTTTTGTCAAGAACTTACCAAATGAAAACAAAGGCTTAAATTTTCCTCTTGTTATATATTTCTTTATTTCATTTGTTTTTTTATCAGTTAGAGATAAATATTCATACTAGCAATTAGACCCGCGCGTGTTGCATCGCGGGTACATTATAAACATCGAATGGGTTACTCGAAGTGTTATATGATGCGTTAAGTTTAAGAAATTTTCAAACCGGAGGAGGTGTAGAAATGAAGTAACAGTGCAAGGAGTAAAAACACAAAGTTTAAAGCATGAGGGGGTAGTGGCGATATAAATGGACTATTAGTGCAAGGGGTAATGCAAAACTTAAAACTTTAGGGGGTAATAGCGCAAGGGAAAAAGCATAAAGTTTGAAAGTTGAGGGAGTGGTGGTGGTGATGCGTACACCATATGAAAATGCGCATTTTGACGTACCTGATTGAACTCAATAGCATTGCGGTTGGATGAAAATATAAAGTAATCGAATTATATATTGTACTATCCTAAAGTAATTATATGTGTCCCGACTCATATATAGGAAACATACAAAAAATTTAACACATGTATAAAGGGAAAACGGACACGTGTAGGCGGGTCAAAACGTAGAGTAACTCGAGCATATATTGTCGAATAAATACATATTATATTTGACCTTATTTGATCCAGAAGTAAATCTACAGTGAAACTTAGACCAACTGAAAGTGTACATAAAACAAACACGAAAACGTATTATATTTGACCTGACTTGCTTCCAAAAAAAAGTTTACGTTCAAATGTAGAACAACTTTAATTTATACCAAAATATAAATAAAAATACGCACGTAAAATAGTTTTTTGTGTAAAGGAACGAAAGAGGTAAACTCGGAACCTTAGAAAATCGAGTGGGTCAAAATGATTTTTTACAAAGTTCTTAAACACGACAAATTGGTTTTTTTATAGGTAGAGATTAGTTTGGGTTAGATAAAAATTGCAATTTTCAAAAGTTAACTGGGTTGTAAAATGAAGTAATAATGTAGGGGTTAAAACCGTGATTTTTAGAAGTTGAGGATTCGTATGATGGGTGGAAAAAGAAAGGACCGTTTTTGTAAATTTCACGGACTTTTGAAAGGTTTAAAATGAATTAATACTATATAGAGGTTAAATTTGCAAATTTTAAAAGTTGAAGATTGTATGATGAGTGGAAAAAAGCAAGGGCTAAAATTGTATATTATTGAAATTGTATATTATTGAAACTGTTAGGAGGTGCCAGTGGAAAAACCACGGACACTTCTATTTAACATATAAATAATATACTTTAACTATAGAATATTTTTTTTATATAAAGGGTATTTTTGTTCTTTTACACAAACTTAACTGAACAAGTTAACAATCATACACTCAGGAGGACTATTCAAGTAACAAGTGAGGTTTTTAAGGAATTTTGAAAATTTGATTTGACGTTAAGATGATACTTTTTGTAAGTTTGAAATTTTATACATTGTGAATGCTCGGACCCCTCCCCAAATTAGCTAGCTTTTTTTTAAAAAAAAAATTAACAATGATATTTTGTATTAAAGTATTTTGTATAAATAAATTACTTATTTAACTTTACTCTAATCAGATTTTTGTATGGTTTATGGTACTTTTTTTTTGTTGTTTATAAGGTAGTAACTTTTTCTTTTTGAAATCAACAAATTACTTTTAGTTACACTTTTTTTATAAGTTTGTAACTTTTTATTTTTGAAATCTACAAATTATTAGTTTCCATAAAATTCCATAAATTAAATACTAAATTTTATAAAAATTAAGATTACCAACAAATTAACATCAACGATAGGCTAAGCTGTTGGAATAAAACATTTTAAGACATGTTGCAAAAGTTGTCGGTAATCCGTCAATGATTGGGCTTTAAATAGCGGAGTTAAAATAATAATTATTAAGGATGGGGAAAAAAATGAGAGGATGGGGAGGGAGAGGAAAAGACTGGGAATGGACGGAGGTAACATACAAGAAGAACTGACGAGGAGGCAGAAACAAGGAGGAGGTGATGTTCTACGTTGCCAATCTCCCGGAGGGGACTACCAAGACATTGATGTGGAAGGCATTCCAACCTTTCGGGGTGGTGTCGGATGCTTATGTAGCAAGGAAGAGGGATGCCAGCGGCATTTGTTTCGGTTTTGTTAGGATGGTGGATGTGATGGACATGGAGAGAGTGCTGAAAGGTATGAACACGGTATCGATCTTCAATGCAAAGCTGGCTGTCTCCTTGGCGAAATGTAATAAGAGTCATTAGAAATTTAATCCCCCCCACGGTGATGAGGCGGAACCAGGAATGGAGGCCGAAACCTAATCCTACCCAACTCATACCTAGTGCCGCTAAGGTTCAGGCTGGTAAGACTTACTCCGATGTTGTCAATAATGAAAGGAGCCAAGTCAAGACCATGACTGGGAAGAGCATTATCATTGTCGGGAATGGGTCATTGTACTATCAACACTGCCTTGGGAGATCTGTGATTGGGGTTGCTAAGGACCTAAAGGCGTCGGAGAAGACTAAAGCAATGTTGGACGCGGGGTGGTTCAGGGAGGAGCCCATCTCCTATGTGGGAGGGCTTAGGGTCATGATAACTTTTCGAGATCAGGGACGAGCCAGGGACTTCGTAGAGGGGTTTTCTGAACTGTGGTCGGAGGCCATGGTCTGGAATGGAGAAGACATACCATCTGATCGTATAGTTGGACTACGGACTACAAGGGTCCCAACTCAACTAAGGGAAGATGGGTTCTATGACAAAGTGGGCAAGTTGTTTGGGCATATTGTGTGGTCGTCCACTTCTAATTGGGATGGTACAGATATCTCGGCAGGGAACTGCTATGTCGTTAGGAATCACGGGCAGCGGATAGACGAGGAGATGTCTGTGGTTTGGAATAGAAGGGAATACCGAGTTTTGGTAACCAAAACAGTGAGTAATTGGGCGCCATCTTTCTTTGGCAAGGAGTTATCAGAGAAATTACCGGCGAAGGGTAAAACATCGGAGATGGTACCGGAGGAGGAAATGGAGGAGGGTGAGTGGAGAGACGAACCGGTGCCGGAAACTAAGTCCGGGGAGACTCTGACGGGTAACGAAGGGTCTCGTAGGCAGGATTGTGAATCGTCGCTGCATGGAATTCGAAAAGATGCGGAACCGTTGCATGGGGAAGGGGTTTACAATAATGATTATGGTGGCAGTGGTGTTCCTCACGTGGGACCTGTCAATGTTGAGTGCTTTACTCCAACTCCAATTTCAAGTGGTAGGCCCATTGATCCTGGACCTTCTAACTCTAAGGCCCAGAACTTATGAACACTTTAGATAAGAGAGGTAGGGCCCAACGAAGCCCACCTTCGGTGGTATCAACAAAGGGGCCAGCTAATAGGCCTTTTACCTCGGACATTCCTCCTCCCATTAAAACAATCGACCTAAATCTTCATCCAGCTTCTTCAAGAGCAAGTGGTAGAGGTTCTGTCGAGGACTCGGTGATGGCAAATGGCGGAGGAATCCCGAAAGATACGGGGGATAATAAAACACAGGTCCTGTTTTATTTAAGCAAGATGGGATAATAAAACACAGGTCCTTCCTTATGGTGTCTGGACTTTTGGTGACCACTGGTGACAGGGTAAATATTGTCAATGTCTATGCGCCCAATGATCCGATTAGCCGCAGGAGTCTCTGGTTGGAGCTTATTCAGATTAAGGAGGCATTCACGGGCATGTGGGTGATGTTGGGAGACTTCAATGATGTGAGATCGCCGGTGGAGAGGAAAAAATTCCTAATACGTTCCGCTTAACGCTTCGTATTTCAATTCCTTTATACGGGTGGCGGACCTACATGAGTTTCATATGGCGGGGCACAATTTTACCTTTGTTTCCGATTCAGGGGAGAAGTTTAGTAAGCTAGACAGGTATTTGGTCTGCAGGGGTTTTAGGGATAGGTGACCACCTGCATCCGTTACGGCCCTTTCGAGGTACGTCTCGGATCATAGGCCCATCATCATCTCTATAATTCCTTCCGACTACGGTCATATTCCTTTTCGTTTTTTTTAACTCGTGGCTGGATATGCCTGGGTTTCGGGAGTATGTGGCCGGTTTGTGCAGTTCTTTTTCTTTCAACAGGCCAGTAGACTTGGCCTTGGCAACTAAGCTGAAGTTTCTCAAAAATCGTATCAGGTCATGGATCTCAGCAGAAAGGGCGAGGTTGGAAAGTACTTACAAGGATAAAAAAAACTTGCAGTGGATAATCTTGACAAGGAGGCTGAGGTTAGAGACCTTACTCCGGAAGAAGCGCAAATCAAGAATGAAGGGAGGAGTTTTATTCTAGATTTTGATAGGTCGAAGTTACAGGACTTACAACAAAAAGCTCGCGTTAGGTGGGCCTTGGAGGGCGACGAGAACTCTTCTTTTTTTCATGGACTGATGAATGCAAATACCGCAAACATAGAATAAATGGCCTTATGGTGGATGGGGTTTGGATAACTACACCTGTTGTGGTGAAAGATAGGGCATTCGAGTTCTTCGCCAATAAATTTTTAGAGCCGATGTCTATCAGGCTTGCCATTAACTGCCCAAATCTAAACCGGCTAGCAGATTATGAAGCGGAGGCTTTGGTGCAACCGTTTACCTTATCCGAGATTAAATCCACCATCTGGGACTGTCATGGGGACCGCGCCCCGGGTCCCAATGGGTTCAATTTCAGGTTCCTAAGTGGCTGGCCGGAACTTCAAGGTGACTTTCTTGCTTTCTTTAATGAGTTCTTTGATAATGCAGAATTTCAGCCCGGGTTGTGCGTCATCTTTTATTGCACTCATACTAAAAGTGAACGACCCAGCTTCTTTCTCATATTACCGTCCGGTGAGTTTGGTGGGTTGTATTAATAAGGTGGTGTCCAAAGTTCTAGTAAACAGGCTGAAAGTTGTGATTGGTAAGCTTGTTTCGGTTTAACAAACCGCATTTTTAACTGGGAGGAGTATCATAGACGGGCCGTTAATGCTAAGTGAGATAGTTGGTTGTTGAAAAGGGTGAAAGCGAAGGGTATGTTTCTTAAGGTTGACATAGACAAAGCATACGATTCCATAAGCTGGGGATTTTTGGACTCACTTTGGCAGCAGATGAACTTTCCGAGTCTGGAGGAAGGGGGTCATGGCGGTGGTCTCGTCAGCGCCTGACTCGGTTCTGGTGAACGGCTCTCCTACACAGGAGTTCACGTGCTACCGAGGGTTACGCCAAGGAGATCCCATTTCACCGTTTCTGTTGGTTCTCGCTATGGAGGCACTAACTGGAATAATGAAAAGGCTTGTTCTATCAGCTTCTTTCATGGTCTTAGATGTACGAACACGGGGCCGATTTTATCTCACCTTACTTATGCGGACGATGTAGTATTCTTGGGTGAATGGCCTCGTGCCAAAGTGCTTAATTTACGAAGAATCCTGTGGTGCTTCCATCTGGCCTCAGGACTTAAAGTAAATATGGCGAAATGCAGCGTTTTTGGCATTGGGGTTGGGAATGCAGAGATCCCAGGTATGGCAGAATTACTAAGGTGCAAGGTCAGGAGGTTCCCATTCAAGTTTTTGGACTCCAAGTTGGAGCCAATATGAACCGGGAGCCGGTTCTGGAAACGGTTCAAAACAGGTTATCTATATGGAAAGCAAGAACTATCTCGTTCGGAGGTAAGGTAAATTTGATTAAGTCGGTTCTTAATTCACTACCGACGTATTACTTCTCATTACACCGGGCACCTGAAAAAGTCATTGATGCATTGGACCGAATGAGGCGGGTAGTTTTTTGGGGAGGCTCGGATGAAAAAGCTAAAACGAACTGGGTCGCATGGCAAAAAGTGACGGCTCCGGTTAATTATGGCGGATTGGGCTTTGGATCTCTAAAAGACATGAACTCGGCATTGCTAGCAAAGTGGTGGTGGCGATTCAAACGAGAAGAGTTCGGACTATGGAGGAGGGTAGTTTGGGCTTTTCATAACAACTCACGAGCATGGAACTTTACTCCAGTGAAGTTGACGTTGGCGGGGCCCTGGAAACATATTTGTAGGTCGGCTAATGAACTGTTGACGGCGGGTGTGGATCTCTCTAGGGCCATTAAAGGGGTGGTGGGTAACGGCAAAGGCATCATGTTTTGGTTAGACTGCTGGTGGGATGAGATACCGCTAGCATCTCGATTCCCATCTTTGTTCACCCTAGAGGTAGACAAATATTGTAAGGTGGCGGATCGGGTTCAGTTCGGGGCCGCAGGCGCTGCGTGGTATTGGGTTTGGAAACGAGTTTGGGAGGTGTAAACGAGTTGAATGAAATGCAGCAGCTGGTGGATTTTTTTGGTCAACCAGTTCTCACAAGTGAGTCGGATAGATGGAACTGGACACTAGAAGGGGATGGGTCATTCACCGTGCGTAGTATAAAACAGGTGTTGCAAGAGGCTCAACATTTTGTACCAGGTCGAGTTACAAAGTGGAATAGCTGGGTACCCAAGAAGGTTGGAATCGTGGTTTGGCGGGCTGAAATGGACCGGCTCCCAACAAGGTGCATTGATAAGGAGACACATAACCGTGCCAACAGATCTAGGTCCGATGTGTGGGGAGTGGCCGGAGACTGTGGAACACGTATTCGTATCCTGTGGTTTCGCTCAATTGATATGGTCGGTCATCGGACAGTGGTGCAAATTTTCGCCAATATATGCCTTTGATGTAAAGTATCTCATTGATTTGGATGTTTATATGCCCGGGTCAGCGAAATACAAAAAAGCGCTACAAGCGGTGGTTTTGTCAACATTTGGAGCATATGGAAACATCGGAATGAAAGAGTGTTCGATCAAGCGCCTGGCTTGCTGCAGAAGGTAGTTGGGGATGTAAAGTCCTTGAGCAACGTATGGGTCAAGAACCGCTCGAAACAGGCGGGTCTAGATTGGGAAGTTTGGAAGGGTTTCAACTTGTATAAGGTGGGTTGGTAATGAATTGGGTGTAGCCTCTGTACTGAACGAAAAGGTGGCTTTTTGCTTTCTATTGTAATGTTTGTATGTGACTAGCTACATGCTAGTCCTTGTGTTTTTTAATAATAATTATTCCTTGGACGTTAAAAAAAATCCGTCAATGATTGCCTCATCAGTAACCAATGGTAAATTTGTCAGCAATTTGTCAGAAATCAAATTACCCCCTGCTTTATTTCCCTAAGAAGGATCATGACTAATTTCCATTTCACCCATGAGTTACCGAGGGATTATGTCTTCAGTAATACACGTGGTGTTTCTTTATAGCTTTTCAAGTCTGTTTTGTATTTTTTTAGTTAAATGCCATTTAGTGCTTGAGGTTTGAGTCATTTTGTCAGTTTAGTCCAAACGTTTCATTTTTCTCATGTGTGTCCAAAAAGGTTTCACCATTGCCATTTTAGTCCACTTGGTTAGCTTCATCCATCTTTCAGTTAACGGAAGGGCGATTCGGTCATTTTATATGGCGTATTTGCCCTTCTAGTTAACAGATTTACATATAAAATGATTGAATCCCCCTTCTCGTTAACATAAAAAATGAATGAAATTAACCCAGTGGACTAAAGTGGCAACGGAGGCGAAAAATGAAACATTTGGACTAAACTGACAAAATGACCCAAACCATAGGGACTAAAATGACATTTAACTCGTATTTTTTAATAATATTTTTTTATTAGAGCACAAAATAAGAATAAGAGGAAATACATTACTCATCTCCGTTGTGAATCTCCTTATCAATATATGATCATAGAGTGATTGTTTCAGGGTTATCGTAACGCTCCATGGTATAGAATAAGGCTTAAGGGGCATTATTCTGCTATATTAACGTCAACTGGATGTTACAGTTTTATTCCTCTTTGTCAATAACCCTCATGGTATAATAAAGTCCACTCAATTATTACTCAGTCATTTAATTTTTTATTTAATTATCCATATATATTAATTTATAACATTTGACTGACTCTTTTGTCTTTTACGGTTGATTTATTATTTTATTTTTCATAGTAAAATTTAAGATTCTTTTGTTTTTTAACAAAACTTTGTATTTTGTAACAAAACTTTGTTTTTTATAATTTTTTCCATGAGTTTTTGCTATTTAGCATGGTGTTTGAAAGGCACATTTGGTCTCCTAAGTTGTTTTTTTACCCTTGACTTTCTTATATGTGTTGGAATAAATTCATCTTCGTCTACATTTTACGTCACGTGAGTCACTTGATGTTAAAACGTTATGTTTTTAATTTACGCATTTTCTCAATTTTGGTCGTTATTAGGTTGGTACTTAACATGGTTTTACACCCTCCGCCCCACAACATTAGTATCATGGTTTTACGCCCCTGTAACACAACACGGGGCTTAAGACTAGTTTATTACATATAAACTAATATATATAAAAAACATAACACTAAAAAGTACATAACATTTAAATGAAAAAAAGCATTACGTTGAAAATAAAACATCACATTTAAAAAAACCCATAGCATTTAAAAAAACATAACATTCAAACTTAAATTGTCATTTTAGTCTCTGAGGTTTAACAAAATTGTCACTTTAGTCAAAATAGTTTTCTTTTGCCATTTTAGTCTAAAAAAAATTTTATCCTGCCATTTTAGTCCCCGAAATTTGTCAATATTATCCATTTATATCTACCACCACCACCTCCGACCACCCACCCCATCACATCCTTCTATCATCTCAACCACTTGTCTGCACCGTCACCGCACACCCACCCACCCCACCACCATCACCACCCACCATTTCCACCACCACCGGCCACTTTCCACCACCCACGTCATCAACCAAACCACTACCATCATCGTAAACCTGCAACCACCACCATCATCTTCACTGTAAACCGGCACACCACCATCCCCACACCATCGCACCTGCAAAAAACAAAAAAGAAAGAAAAATATGGTTTGACCAAAATTCACCTAATAAATTTTTTGAATGGAGTTAGTGCGTTGGATGGAAATGGCAAAAAATGACAAAAGTCAGGGACTAAAATGACAGGAAAAAACTATTTGGACTAAAATGGCAAGAAAAAAACTACTTGAACTAAAGTGACAAAAACTTGGCAATTTACTCTTTAAACTACTAAAAAAACTTTAAAAAAATTACTACTTGTTGAGATATTTAGCTCAAATAGTTTATTTCTCAAGTTCCATGACGATACGGTCCTTCTCTGATAGACGAGAGGGAATGACTTTTTGGAGGAACTTTATGTCGGTTGCCCTTTGCCAATCCATTGCAAATTGGATCTCTTATTACTATAGTGATGGAACTCGAGCAAGTTTCTCGTCTAATTTGGAGAAGCCACCCGATCCTCCTTCGGTATTTGTTGTCATTGTAGAAATCGATTTGCCTTTTTCTTGCTCTTGCAGTAGCTATCTTGCTTTTGTGACGTTTGTCTCTATCTGGTGGGAGTTGCAATTCTTGTAGTTCCTCAAACTCTAGCTAGTTGTTGAAGTCGTTTAGGTCTAAATAAGAACGACCATCGAATCCACTAGCGGACGAGCGCGGCTCAGGCATGCCTGAAATAGTCTTAGAACGCTTTGATGATTGGTCAGGTTTGACTAGTTGCACAAAATACCACTTTGGAGAATTTTTAAGCACCTCCCAAGCTTTTACTATGGTAAATGGGTAACTGTATGTTGCTCTAAACTCATCATGGGCGGCCGACATGGCGTATGTGTCCCTTGAGCCGCTACTTCTGTTACAATGGTTTATATGGCGGTTCACAAAGTTGTTGAAGTTGTTGCATTTCGTTCTCATTGATGAGCGCTTACCCAAGAACAAATTATTTTGTATGGTACGGTTCGCGTTTCATGGTGACAAAAAACATTCACGAATCCACCTCATAAAAAATGGCGCATCTTGATCGTTGCCTATTTTAACAATTATATATTAAACACGTATTCTAAAGATTAATATATTTAAGTATAGAATTTTAAATATATTAATAAACAAATAAAAAAAATTTAAAATATTACAAACAATGGGGTCTTCGAATACGTCGACATGCGCTCGTGCCAAGGCCTTGCATATGCCAAGGCTATATACTCTTTGCTCATCCCCTTTCGTGTGTATTTCGAGCTCTTGCCTCTTCCGATTGCTTTCTATGATATTTACGCGAGGATGACGTTTGGCAGGTAGCGGGTTAGGTTTTGGGAACGGGTTGGGTTTCGGGTACGGTTTGGGTTTCAGGTGGAGATATAGGTTGTGACACGTATTGGGCAAATGGGGAAACATGAAATAACCGGGCATATGAACGGGTGGGGTGTTTGTCGAGGTTGTGTGGATTGCATGTCCTATCTTCATGAATTTTCAGTCGGTAGTGGTCCGTATTCACCTTTCCCGGCATTGATGTTGACGGTCCATGGCTTATCTTGAGTGCTTGCGTAACACGGGTGATTAGGATCAAACATGCCCGGATCATTGTTAAATGGAAACATGATGAAAGTAGGTTGTGAGAGATAATATTTGTGTGAAATTAGGTAGTGAGAAAGCCATGTTGTGTGTAAAAAAATATGGGTAAGTTTGTGTATATATATATAGTTAAATTAATCTTTTTAAAACAGAAAACTTTTTTTCTAACAGAACCATTGTCAAACGGTCAAAAAGCATGGCCCCACCCAAAAAGAGCCCTTTTCCTTCGCTATTGTAGTTGCGAGCATTTAATATCGCCTCCAATAGCGCTTAGGATATAGTTTCGAAGAGAGTGCTATTGATAAAAGCTGAGGTGGAGGGTTGGTTAGCGCTAATGATATAACGCCAATGTCCTCCATAGCATCGTATGGCTCCTGCAAACACCGTCGTAAGGGGCGCTATATTCCTCCAACTCGATTCCCTTGTGAAAAATATAACGACACTTTTTTGATGTTCTCTCTCACACACATATATATACATACATATATAACCCACATCTACATCACCTCCCACTATACACTCAAGTTATGTAACCCCCTATAACCCTCTTTTCTTACATATTTGTCACGTGTCCAGGGGCAGACCCATGTCTAGTGGGTCGGGGTCCACGGACCCCAGTGTTTTTAAAAAAATTAGTAGATTCGGTATATTAAATTGTCTAAGGACCCCATAAATACAATTAGGTGGACACCATATGAAGAAAAGGAAAGCTGGTGTAGTGGTAAATCCTGCTCTTTTCAACAAGTGATCATGGGTTCAATCCTTCTATAGCCCATTTTTCTTGATTTTTTTTAAATCTAGTTCAACCCTTGTTATAACCCGACCCGAACGAGGATCATCCGAAAATTTTAACGTATTGTTATAAAAATTTTGAACACCGAAAAAATAGATCCCATTAAAAAAATCATGAATTCACTATTGCATGTGTCTTATAACCCCTCATTTACATAACCCACTACACATGCCTCACAGCCTAAAGCGCTGAAGCACGGCCTTGGATAAAAGCACACTGTTTGATGGAGACTATCATTATTTGAATGAGACTAGCACTATTTGATTCAAAATTTAGGATAGGATATGCACTATTTGCCAATTGACGGATTTAAGATGTCCAATAAAAAAAGTAGGGATGACAAAGCTAGTTGTTTATTTTGTTTATTTTTTAAATAAGTCGGGGCCAGGATGAATAATAATGAGAGGATGCAATTTTTTCATACTACCTAAACGAGTTGATGTTTCTCGTGTGTTGCGATCGGATATTCGTTATAAAAGTCATAAGCATGTATATGAGATGCAAAACTTCTTTAGTTATGAGATAACTTATTATAATATGTACTATTTTGTTACTAAAAACATTAATTGTATCAAGTTATATAAAAGTTAATATCAAGTGTATTTTGTTTAGCAAAAAAAAATACAAATTTTAGGTCAGTGGTGCAAGGAAAACTTGAGTACCCTTGTATAAATTTTACCCTTCATATTATTTTGACTTAAATGTTTTGTTGGTCTCTACGGTTTACGAAAATTGCAGACTTAGTCCCAATGATTCATTAAATACACGCTTGATCCTAATAGTTGGAAGTATTATTTTTCAAACCACAAGAGCCAACCAAGCATTTAACTCTATTATCTTTCTTAATGTTGCAAGTATATAACAAATATAAGTGCCGCTTAGTCTTTGGCTAAGTAGCCAAAAGGAATTAACTTTTGTAAGAAAACTTCAATCCTTTGAAGATGCAATTTAAAATAGGATTTATGGGGAGAAATCTTAGTCATTCAATATTAATATATATATATAAATATAATATATAATATATATATATATGGTAAGGTTCATGCGAGAACCACCTTTATTGCGAGAACCGCGAGAACCACCTTTATTGCAAAATAAAATCTAAAAAAAATCAAATAAGCACTCAAGATTTTTTTTTTTTTAAATTTAAAAAAATCGCTATATCTAGTTTCCAAAAAAAAATAAAAAAAAACTTTTTTTTCGAGTAACAGTTATCCATGCACATGTGCATATGTATCATAACTTCGACAAATTCCGTAATACATTATCAGTAGTATACAATTGCACTTTAATTTACAATATCATCCGTAATACACTACTTTTTACATTAGCAATATTCAAAATGCAAATATACATCTTTATGTATAACCATTATATAACGTGTTTTAGTACAAAACGTTTGTGATTTTGAATAATGTAGTAGGCCCATATACATGTTTTTTGGTTAGTTATATCTAGTGGTTGATGATTTTTATAGTTGTCACTTTATGATGTAATATGTTGATTGGATGGTATAAATGGTTTTGATATATATGTAATAAAGTGAAAATATGGTATTGGTATTGTATTATAGATGGTATTGGTAAGAGGTAATTGTATTGTATTATGGATGGTAGGAGCTAATAGAAGTGTATTATGGATGGTATAATAGATGAAAGAGAAAGTGTATTCAAAGTAGTGTACCAAAACACCTTATTTCACGTTGATACATATAGATGCACATGTGCATTTATAATATTCGCAACGTAAAAATTAGTGCATTACACATGGTAGTGTAAATGAAAGTACAATTATCTAATATTTGTAACGTATTACGGAATTTTCGAAGAAATGATACATATGCACATGTGCATGGTAGTGTATTATGGATGGAATGATAGATGAAAGAGAAAGTGTATTCAAAGTAGTCTACCAAAACACCTTATTTCATGTTGATACGTATAGATGCACATGTGCATTTCTAATATTGGTAACGTAAAAAGTAGTGTATTACACGTGGTAGTGTAAATCAAAGTACAAATGTTCAATGTTTGTAATGTATTACGGAATTTGTCAAAGAAATGATAAAAATACACATTTGCAAGGATAACTGTTACTAAAAAAATTCTTTTGTTTTTGAATTTTTTTTGTTGACGAAATATAGCGAATTTTTCAAAAAAATATTAAAAAAAATTTGGATGTTTTTTAGATTTTTTTTAGGTATTTTTGGATGGTTCTCGCGGTTCTCGCAATAAAAGGTGGTTCCTAACAGACCCTTCTCCTATATATAATATATATAACAAATATAGAGAAGAGATACTTCACAAGACAATAAACTTTTCGTAACTCATCCATTCCCAAAGATCAAAGGCAATAAATGAAGCACGGGCAATTACGAAAAATAAGGGAAGTTTACTATTGGAAAACAATTAACAAAGGGACATTTTCGTCATTCAATCAAATACACATAAATTTTCAAACGACTATAACTTTTTCATACATTAATATTTTTTTAAATAATTACACTGTATTAACGAGCATTTTATTCTCTTTACTTTGAGCACTCTATTGCTATAGTTTTGTTAAAAATTGCATTTTGAATACCCATTAGTTATTACATGATTTTGAATACCCAACACATGACTACAACACATGAATACATGATTTTGAATTGTGATTACATGATTTTATTATAGTATGTGAAACTCCACTAAGTGATTACGTAATTACGTAACAATAGTGACTATGTAATATTCCGTGAATTCGTGATTTTATATACCCATTTCGTGATTACGTGATTTTATGTATAGTATTTTATGTGAAACTACACTAGTGATTACGTAATTATATTAAAACAAAAACATGTAATACATAATATTTCATATAGTATACCTAATATTTCAGGAATCATGTATTAAGAATAAATTATACACAAAATATTAATCAATTCAACCTATAATAACCATATAACATATATTAAAGATTTAATCACATAATAAAGCATAAAAATCAAGTTCTTGTTATTTTTTAATGTGTAATCAAGCTAATGGATTTATTATTAAACGTTGTAGTCACGTAATGATTTATGTTGAATGTCTAATCACATAATAACAATTCAAAATCTCGTTAGCCGTGTGCTGGGTATTAAAAATCACGTAATCCAGTAAATGGACTATTGGTAATTCAAAATCCTGTAATTTTTTTTAAGAAAACTATAGCAATAGGCTGCTCGAATTAAAGAGACATGAAATACTTGTTAATACGGTGTAATTTTTTAAAGAGAATGAATTGATAATTTTTTTAAAGAGAATGAATGATCATTAGCATTCCATGTCTTGTTTGGTTACCATGTGAGAATGGAATTAACCATTACTTTTTGTTGTTTGGTATGCGAGAAAAGACGAAAGAATAAAATCACACGACGTGGGCAATGATATGCGGTGATGGTGGGTGGTGATAGGTGGCAGTTGTAGCGGCATCGATGGTGGTGTGTGGCCACAGCGGCGAGTGGTGACAACGGTAGTGGTGGTGGGGGGAAGGCGAAGGTGGGTGACAATGGTGGTCGGAGGTGGTAGCAGCGGCGACGGTTTGTGGCAGGTGGTAGCGGCGGTGGTAGTGGGTGGTGGCGGTTGATAGCGGTGGCGGAGGTGGGTGGCAATGGCGGCGGTGATCAGAGGTGGCCGCGATGATGGTAGCGAGGATGATCGAAGGTGGGTGGTGGCGGTGACCGGAGGTGGCAGCGACGACGGTGGATGGCGGCAACGGCGGTGGCAGGGAGGGATGTGGGTGGCGGCAGCGGTGGTGGCGGGTGGCGGCGGAGGCGGGTGACGGTGGCGGATGACAGTGGTGGTGGGTGGTGGCAACGGTAGTGGGTTGTGGTGTTGTTAATGAAGGGTGAAGAGGGAATGGAATGGAAAAAAACAGTGGGGCGGATGGAATGATTTTGAAGGGAATAAAATGCATTTTGGAATGAGCGATTTCATTCCATTAACCAGCCAAACACCCTTTTCTTCATTCCCTCATAATGGTCCATTCTATTCCATCTCTCATTCATGTATACCAAACGCTACCTTATCTCTCTCTTGTCGCGTATGCTTCGTGATCCAGACACAATAAATCTAAGTAATATAAAACGTTTTCAAAATCTATATTAAACACTAATAAAGAAATAGTCAAATCTGTTAAATTTAACAGATGGTTTTCTGAGTTATACGTATTACTCATTTTGTTTTTCAGTGTGCACATTTAGTTGTTTGTTATGAATTTCCAATAAATTTTTATCATTAGTTTACCGAATTTTTAGTTTTTCACTTGTATATATACACACATCATTGAGTTACACTTAATATGTTGTATTTTTTATATGTGTACAATTTTTTATACTTTGGACCAAATTCTCGAAATCTTGGAATGTAAAAAGCCCATTATAATATGTATAATATTATATGAGATGAGATCGTGTACAACATAAAAATTGTGTATGAAGTGTAGGAGACAATCTTAGCCAATCTTCTTTCAAAATCAAGGCTGAAAACTAGTCGATGGTATTTTTATAAATATGAGATTCAACAATTGAAGAAATAAATAGAAAAATGGTATTCTAGTCCTTTCTCACTTTAACGTCTTCCTTTCTTGATTTTCAAATGGCTATAACTTCTCTGTACCTTGATATTTTCTAATAAATTATACCGTATTAACAAGCATTTCATTCTCTTTAATTTGAGCAACCTATTGCTATAATTTTCATTCAAAAATTACATGATTTTGAATACCCATTACGTAATTACGTGATTTTGAATACCCAGCAAATAACTAGTGACTTTGATACCCATTATGTGATTACGTGATTTTTTTATAGTATGTGAAACCACACTAAGTAATTACGTAACAATAGTTGACTATGTATTATTACGTGACTACATTATTTTAAATACCTATTTCGTGATTATGTGATTTCATTATATTATTTTATGTGAAACCACACTAAGTAATTACATAATTACGTAAAAACAAAAACTGTTGATGCATATGTCTGTTGCCTACGTCATCGTATAAAGTCGAGTATGTATTTACGAGCGAAATGTCGAAGTTTATGTATGTCTAGGGACAAGTTCGCCCTAAATTATCATGCCTAGGACAAGTTCGACCGAACTTGTCATAGCTAGGACAAGTTCGCCCGAACTTGTCCACGGCACAGTTCAAGCGAACTTGTAACCCTATATATATGTGTCTTGTGATTTCATTTGTAATATTCAGAGATTTTGTAACCTGGACGGCGAAGCTCTCTCCAAGTGTTTCCAGGAGTTGTAACGTTTATTCATTAATGAAACAGTGATTAATCAGTAAAGAACTTGTCTAATATGTCGCCTATGCAAACGGATTTCGTACGTTTACCTTAGGTTTGCCAAATTAGGACCTGAACGATCCGTACAGCGATCCTATAAAAAACAATCAACTTATGATAACCACATAATGTTGTATATTAGAGATTTAATCACGTAATAAAACATAAACAATCAAATTCTTATTATTGAATGTGTAATCAAGTAATGAATTTATATTCAATGTGTAGTCACGTAATGGTTTATGTTGAATGTCTAATCACATAATGATGATTCAAAATCCCGTAGTTGTGTGCTGAGTATTCAAAATCACGTAAATGGGCTAATGGGTTTTCAAAATCCTGTAATATTTTTAAAGAAAACTATATCAATAGGCTGCTTGATTTAAAGAGAATGAAATGCTCGTTGATACAGTGTAATTTTTTTAAAATACCAACGTATGAAAAAGTTATAGCCATTTGAAAATCAAGAGAGAAGTTGTTCACTTGAGAAATCACCAGAATACCTCACACTTATCCTCCTCTCACTGTCGCGTATGCTTCGTACGTAATTCTTGTGTTGTACGTGATCGAGCCACAACAAATCTAGGTAATATAAAACGTTTTTCAAAATCTACATTAAACACTAATAAAGAAATAGTCAAATATGTTAATTTAAAAGATGGTTTTCTGAGTTATACATAATTACTCATTTTGTATATCACTACCACCCACCACCACCGTCCACGTCCACCACCCATCACCACTGTCTGTACACCACCACCAGTTTATTTTAGAAGTCTACATACGTTAAAAAACAAACAACCTTCTTCTTGCAGACTGTAGAGGTTTGGTCTACCTTTTCTTCTACAGATGTGGTCCGTAGATTGCAGACATTTTACCTCTTAAAAAACAAACTGCACCTAGGTTTATCTCTCTCTTAAGGAGCTTCCATCCTTATGCGGTCCCAGTGTTCTTGTTTATTGCCATGTCATGAGCCTACACAAGACAAAACATTCATATATATGATCATTTTAGGTCATCATTCAGAATATAGAAAGTAACAATAGACCGCTTACATCGTGAATCAAGTGCAATCGGTTGTCTAAGTTATTGCTCATGTTCTAAACGTTTCCTAGCACGATCACAATAGTATTCTACCTTCCATAGATAACTATTACCGCATTCAAGTAAAGAATTTAACTACACACATGTAACTTGTGAAATGTACCTCTTGGATCGCGGCCAGCGGCGGACCTATAACCAACCATGGGGAACGACCCCCTTAATAAAATAGTGTATTATTCAAAATCCTAAACGCACCCCTTAAAAGTGTGGTTAGGTTTTTCGATTGCACCATTGGAAAATAAATCCTTGTCTGCCACTGCTCACTACTACTCGTGGTGACATTCATTACTTCGATTCCATTAGAGTTTAAGTTTAGGAATCCAAGAATCGCCATTTCTCTCAAACCAGTACTCTGATACCAACTTGTAAGGCCCCCAAACTGGGCAGCCTACGGTTGGTCACGTCACAATGTACTGTTCGAAAAGTAAGTATTTTTTTTTCTCAAATCATGCAACAGAATTTAAAAAACAGTACATTATAATTGAAAAAAGTCAAAGTTATATATATTCAACTCAAACAAAATGAATGACTTAACCCAATCATAAGTAATCCCATCCGCTAGCTAAGAGTATATGTTAGGTGTCGAATCCAGCAAATAAATATAATATAAACCCACTAAACACACTAAATATAGTAAGAATGGAAGTAAGGTTCGTGTCCTCAGGGATACAGATTAACTAGTTATGCCAAAACGATTTTATTCAGATACACGGTTTTTTTAAAAAAGGGGTTTTTTTATTTAAACTAGAATGTAAAAAGACAATTTTTATTTTTTATAGATTAAAAAGAAATGCTAATTGAAGTGGTTGGAAAATTCAGATGTTAAAGACTAATTTCAACACCAGGGCAATTTCTTGATTCGGTTCGACTTACGATCATTAACGGTCACGGTGCAATGATCCTTTTAAATAATAGTTTGTATCGACACTAGACATCACGCAGTTCGGACGTCCGCTCCGTTTATGTCTAACCAAACGCCGTTTGTTGATTAGAGCCAACCCGCTACTCTAAGCTCACGCCGTTTGGATTTTAGCGTGCGGGTTGCGGGATAGAAGTTTGATTATAATTAATTATATGATTAATTATATTATATGATTCTATAATAAATCCAAATTCATAGACAAACTTGAACCATTATTTGTTCCTTTTATCAAAACTTAAAATCTGATTAGAGTTTTAAATCTTGATGAACTTTATTTGAAAAATTAATAAGTTGATCAGGTTTATTAACCGTCTAATATTTTCCGGATTGAATCCGTATTAAAAGCAAGAATCACACAAACAAACCACTAAAATAATTGAATCTAACATAACCGTTTCACATAAGTTTATGAACCAAATCAAAGAAAATACACCTCGATGTCGAAACTATAAAAGACTAGCCGGACATGATGACTAGTTCAATAAGTATAAAATAAAACAAAACATTAAAAGCTAACAAACCAAAACAGATTAGTCTTCAAAACTCCAATGCTTGTTGCTTCCAAAAAGTTGCAGCCGTCAAAGATGTCCCCTTTATGTGCGTCCAGGTTGTTTTTTCTATATTCAGATTGTCTATCTTTTTAATTGCCTCCCCTCTAGAACTGTACGACCTGCCTTATCTTTTTCCTGCGATGGCCTAGCCCAACAGCAGCCCATTTGCAAAAGCCTAAACCCATGTAAGTTTTGTAATTTTTAAGTTGCAGCCCAAACAACTTATACATGTTGCTGTTCTTCAAATATTGATCCACAAGCTTGTTTAGGCTTATTAATTAATTATAGCCCACCTCCAAATACTTTCCTATTCATTTAAATCGGCTATGAACATGCCACCTTTCTGAGTCCTTGCAATCGTTTTGAACAATTCTTGTCATTCCTTACAACCGCTCCATGCCTATAAAACCATTGAAAACGTCCAAAGTAGATTCCGTTCCACATAAAGACATGTATTTCAAAATTATGCAATATCGATGGTCTAAATGCCTAATATGCAATGATAATAGATACTAAAAGCATGATAAAATGCGCCTAAAAATGTAACTAATAGTATCACTAACTTGAATCACATACATGCAAAAGTTAGTTAAGCTGAGTGAGTTCTAAAAGTTAAGTAATCTCTACATCAACAATTATCCTCATCTAGCTAAAAAAAATCAAAAGGATTAATGATCGAGTCCAACATGCCGGTTAATGCATGAAACCTCTAACCATTGTCTGTTGTCACTCGAAATAGAAATATGGTTTCCCCTACGTTGGCAGCCACCAAGCTCGAACCAACATGGCCCGAATCACATATACCGTAATGTCAAGCTCGATCAAACCCAACTTAGAACCTACACCCACATCACAGTTCATGAATCTTCCAAATCGTGACCATTACACACCCCATTTTTCATTACTTAATCCATGCATGCAAGGTACAAACAAGCCACCATGGGACAGTAAGTCTTCATGCAATTATACTTAGCAAACCAACATGCATGATTATCACCATCATCGCTATTAGGACAACCCCATCCTCAACCGCAAACCCTGTCGATTTTTATGTACAACCAAACTGAACTTGATCATAACAATTCCCATGCATATATCTGTTGGAAATTTGGTGAATAGATATTTAATATATTTACAATTTAATGAAATTATAAATATTAATTAGAATCTTCATGTGGTGAATAAAAGAGAAACTCTTAAGTAGAGTTTCTTGATGACATTTAATTAGTTTTATTAGAGTTTTAAGTCTCTAATTAAGTGAAAACTTTCACTAATCCTTAACTCTTGTACAATTAATAGGCTATGTGCTTCATTTTGTGACCATAAGAATATTGTATTGCTTGGTACATAAAGGATACTAGAAGGAGGATGAACACTTGAAAACCAACTAAGAGAGAGGAGTACTCTCTACTTGTTTTTCACCACCATCACATCCTTATTTGTTCCATAAGTTCAAACACTACAATTACTGATGTAACTTCGGGCGCGTGAGCCATCTTCGGCAGTACATACTGCTTCGGTTGTTGTACCCTGGGAAACAGTAGCGTCGTCTTCAGTAGAGGCGCGAAATCTATTTTAAAGGAAGCTTGTTGAACACGTGCCTCAACCAAAATCGTCAATGTGTTAGTGTGCTCTTTGTTGCAGTCAAGGAGTGTTTTCAAGACTCAAGATGATGAATCGAGTCTATAATGCTATCAAGTACGCGTGAAGGACCCACCAGAGATGCGGCTGGAATCAAGATTGGTATCTATAATTATATTTATATTCTTTTTATTTAGTTATTGCAACCGGTATTGTACTATGATGTTTCCTACGAATAATGAGAGTCTCGTTATTATATATTTTGTAATTATATTTTATAAAAAGTGTATCTAATTCCTACAAACTTAAAACAATTTGTGAGATTGTTGATACAATCTTAAAACCTTATTTATAAGGATTTGGGTTCACAAAAAGATTTATAATAAAAAAAATTAAAATATAATTTTTAGAGATTATGATTTTATAAATATTTTTTTTGGGAAATATGTATGTAGTACAACTTGTTGTGTTTGGATTTCTTGAGATTGAGATACAATCTTAAATCTTATATTGTGGTACAAAACGAATAGTTTTGGTTCAACCGTTTGGTTTTTTGAAACGATTTTGGAATCGTTAATTTTTCTAACCTTTGTGTTAGATCGGGTTTATTAGTGTAAACCATATGTTTTTTTATAAACGTTAAATTCTCTAACGTGTGCGTTAGACCGACTTTATTTTTATTAACAATACGTTTTTTTTGTAACGCTTCATGTTCTAACGTGCTTGTTAGAAATGATCATATTATTTATATAGTATGATTTAAAGAACGAGTGTTAAAAAATAAGTTTATTTTATATAAACTAATAAGCCATATATGATTTTTGTAATTATTTACGTCTAACATGTGTGTTAGAAACGCTCATGGAAAGCGTTAGTTTGGAAGAACTTTTAAATTGTTCATTTTCTAACGTGCGTATTGGAAATGACTTATTTATTTGAACCATATATGTGTTTATAGAAAGTCTAATTAACATTTTGTGGAAATGTTAATATTTCTAACGTGCGCATTAAAATTTCTTAATTTTAACATGATTGTTAAAAATGGTTAAAACACAAATACTTTGAAATGTTTTATGTAAACATTTTATATAGAGTAAGTATAAGTTTTGTCTTTTATATTTACACCAAATTCCAGGCGCTGTCATTTTTTCCAAAAGTTTACAGGCAGTGTCCTTAACCTTCCAAAAATCTTGCACGTTATGTCCTTTAGACCAAACCCAGTTAGATTTTTGGTTAAATATGATCACTTAGGTATTTTAGTCTTTCTAACTATTTATTTATTTAAATAATTTAATAATAAAACAAAACTGAAAATAAAAGATATATAAAATAATATGTCACCCCCTTTCTTTCTGTCTACCCCTATTTCTCGAACCAGCCACCACCGACACCACCAGCTACCATTGCCTCCGACTTCACCACCACACTCGAGTTACCATCTCTCCTTCCCCATTAGACCATCGTCCACAATCATTGCAAACACCCAACCACCACCATCCACCATCGTCTCAGATCTGAGCCGACCACCCATTTACGACCTGCCACCACCATCGCCATCACTGAAACCCAGCCACCGTCTCAGATTTGATCCACCGTTGATACGAAACGAGAGAGAGAGGAAGTGGTCTGGAGATTCATCTCCCTCAGCCCCACACCAATTAAATTAACCTAAAAGACTTTAAACGATTAAATATCTAAAGCAATAATGGGTGTGCTGGAATAATGGAGACCGTGGTGGTTCTGAAGATTGAAGATGGCCGTAAAGAGTTTTGGGTATGCTAGTGATAAACACAATTTACTTAGATCTTGAAATAAACAAGTAAACATGACAGATCTGTATATGGTAGCGATCAAGAGAGATATTCAAGAGCAAAGAGAAGGTTTCTTGATTCTGGATCTTTCCATACAAACCAGTTACAATTCTTCATGATGATGCATTCAACATCAGGTTTTTTTCTTGTAGTTGAGGAATATAGTAGATCATGATAAGCTAGGTTTTTAAAAGGGAACAGGGGATGTGGATTTGGTTTTGATTTTGGGAAGAAAGGTATTTTTGGAATTAACATAGATAGAGTGTATTTTTATAGTGTTTTATCTTTTAAGTTTGTACAAGATGGCCCTTTAATAAAAGTTCTTTACAAAATAGCCCCTAGGAAGTTTAAATGACAAGAATGCCCTCATGTGCAAGGCACATGACCAGATTTAACCAAAAAATCTAACTTGGTTTGGCCTAAAGGACATAACGTGCAAGATTTTTGAAAGGTTAAGGACACTGCTTGTAAACTTTTGGAAAAAAGGACAGCGCCTACAATTTGGTATAAACATAAAGGACAAAACTTGTAATTTACTCTTTTATATAATTAACTTTGTTGTAGCATTGATTTTAATGAATATAAATACTTATATTATGCTTTGTATAGTTTAGAAATAAAAGGTCATACATTGAAGTTGATATTTGATTGGCTTCAAAATTAAATCATCATAAAGTGATGGTGTTGTTATTTATATGAATTTAATGAAATTATAATTATTTACTAGACTCTTCATATAGAAGATAAACTCTTAAGTAAAGTTTTATGTCAATTTATTAGTTTTTATTAGAATTTATGTCTCTAATAAAAATCTTTAATTAAGTGAGATTCTTTTCCACCTCATGTTTCTTGTATTAAAAGTATTGGAAAACTACAAGAATAAGAATACAGGAATTAAAATCACCACTTTAATTTGTGATTTCTAAATCCAAATGGTCAGGTTATATATATATAAAATGACTTAAATTTTTCTAACATGTGTGCTAGAAAATTTGTATCACAAATACAATGTTAGAGATTATACATTGAATAAGCTATAATGAATGGAAATTTTTTATGCAAACATTTAATTGCCTGTGCGTGCATTAAAAATGATGAGAAATTGTTTATTTTATAAACTTTATCCTTGGAAAACGTTTTATGTAAACGTTCATTTCTATAATGTGTCTGTTATAACATATCTTTCTAACATGCGTGTTAGAAAACGTTTAGTACATACGTAGTAAGACTAAACAATATAACCTTTGATATTATAGGTTTTGATTAATTTATCATAAACTCTAATTGATATTATTAATATTATACATTGCAAAACTAAGGAAATATCTTGAAATGATTTTTAAACAAAGTTTTACATAGCGTTTAGAATTCAAATGGTTTGCTAATCTTGCTAGAAGTAGCATTTGTTGAACAAAGTAACAATCTCGTGAATATTATTGGATGGAAAACCACTTGGCGTTGTTGTGAACAAATTTAATTGTTCAAGTTTACTACTTAATGTAGCCTTTATAACAACCTGGTGTTGTTTTGAGCAGAATTGTCCAAGTTTAAAGTTTCAAGATGAAATGGGAAACTTTTACTTACGGTGCATGGAGTATTATTGAGGCAATACATCAAGACATGCCATTGGACGATATCGTTGAGAAGATTTCAAACATAATATAAAGTGTGGAAGATAAACGCACTTTGATATTTGATGTCTACATATCGTCTATGCTTCCGTTTAAATTTCAAAAGTGTCTGGCAGTTATGATTTAGTTTTAATGTATTTTATTGTTTTGTGTTCAATATCTTCGAATAACATAAGCAATTTTTTACAAAGAAATAAATCACTAATGTTTGTAACATATAATTTTTTTTGAAAAGTAATTATAACGTCAAGTATACATTGTTTAAAAGAATATGGTTTTAAAAGGATAGTACATGAACATAATTGGACATAAACAATTTGAGAGTTGTTGCATTGACTAAAAGTCAAAGACGAAACATCAAATGTATAACCACATCATGAGAGAATAATGAAAGAACGTACTCAGTTTATTGAGATGAAATAAACAAACGAGATCCATGTCGACATACTTCGTTAGAAGTGATTGGAAAATTCACAAGTGTGAATTCTAACATATGAAAGAAAAGGTACTATATGTTATTGTATACCTTTGATAAATCTTGCTAGATTTATTCCGAATGATCTATACGTAGATACGTCTACCACTTGATTATTGTTAGAACTATATGGAGATTTTATATTCGTTTAGGAGAGCATCCTAAATATACATCTCACCTAATGAATAACAATAGATGGGTACAAATCACTTATGGCAAAATTATGAATATCATGTTGTTGAGTGTCGATCTAGTTGACTCTATCTCACACATAATAGTGATTGGTAGACGAGGAACACTCATCTTGTCGGTGATGAATGTGTTCGCCAAGATTAAGACTTATGTTTAAGTCCTTATGAGTCAATGGTAAAGCGTTGGAGATCAAAGGTAAACAAGTTATGTTCCTTAATTAAATGATAAAAATTAGCTATGTGCTATATACAATAATTTGTGAGACCTTCCTAAATATTGATGTTTTAGGATTATGAATAAGTCTCATTATTTTATCTTAACAAGAGATGAATGTTGCTAAGTGATATTATGATATCCTTAGGGCTGTGAAGAATCAGAATGATGCATCTTCTATTCACATGTTAAAGTATTGTAGTCTAAAGCATGCTAGACTAGTACTTGGTTAATCATGGGTCTTGACGGAGACTATATAACTCTAAACATTCAAATTGTATGAACACAAAACGAATTTTTGTACGAACAAAGTTGAGGGAGAATTTTTCATTCATTATAAGGTAAAGACATGTAACTTTTGAAGAGTTTGTTCGAAAACCTAGCGAGGAGAACTCATTGTCTAAGCTTATTCTAGATGTTAAATTAGAATTATTCTAAGTTGGTGACAAACTAATGACAATGGTATGTGTTGTTTTGGTCAGCTCGGAAGCTTATGTAAGCTAATGCAATATGAATTGAATTCATTGAGACAATAAGGTTGATCATGTTCAATCATATGTGTATAAATGTCGTCATAAGTGAAGTTACAAAATGTTGATCAATTGGCAAGAAATGTGGGGGATGATCCATTTAGAAACAACCCTATATCCTATAAGACTTAAATGTGGGGTTTGTATGATAAAAGTTTGGCAATAAGGATTTTGTAATCCAATCTAACATGGCAAACATATGACTAAGTGGAGGACACAAAGGTCGTAGTGGATAATGGAGATGTGTTTGCCTTAAATTATACGTGTATCTTAGAAAGACATATATTATAACCAGATTCAGATGGCCAATGAGGTTATAGTATTAGAAGTTGACAATAGGCGAAATTGTATTGCGAGTTAGATGGCCACTGAGGTTATAGTATTAGAAGTTGACAATAGGCAAAATTGTATTGCGAGTTAAGAACACATCATGACAACTGATCTCAAATAAGTAAAGGTATTTGTAGTGACTAGACAAAGTCAAAGATAACGTTATGGATCCAACAACCTGAGGGTTTATTAGAGATCAAGTTGTGGAATGAGACTAAAGCCCATGAAAAAGGGTATGCGAAGGAAACCTAACTTAGTTGACTGGAGATCCCAAGATCTAATTTCAATAGGACAACTAACTCATAAGAATATTGTGGGGTATAAATGATATGCATAAGCTAGGTTTCCATGTGCCTAAGGGTGGTCACTGTGGAGGTATAAATGATATGCATAAGCTAGTATATATGGTTATACAAATCCTCAAAGTATAAAAGGGTGTTTAAATACGTCCTAGTTTAAATACGTCCTAGTCTTTTTGTGACCATAAGAATATTGTATTGCTTGGTACATAAAAGATACTACAAGGAGGATGAACACTTGAAGACCAACTAAGAGAGAGGAGTACTCTCTACTTGTTTTCCACCACCATCACATCCTTATTTGTTCCATAAGTTCAAACACTACATTTACCCGGTGTAACCTCGGACGCGTGAGCCATCTTCGGCAATACATAATGCTTCGGTTGTTGTACCCTGTGAAATAGTCGCGTCGTCTTTAGTAGAGGCGCGAAATATGTTTTAAGGAAAATATGTTGAACACGTGCCTCAACCAAAATCGTCAACATTTTAGTGTGCTCTTTGTTGCAATCAAGGAGTATTTTCAAGACTCAAGATGATGAATACTCGAGTCTAGGATGCTATCAAGTGCGCGTGAATGACCCACTCGATATGCGGCTTGAATCAAGATTGGTATATATAATTATATTTTATATTTTTTTTATTTAATTATTGCAACCGGTATTGTACTATGATACTTCCTACGAATAACGAGGGTCTCGTTATTATATATTTTGTAATTATATTTTATAAAAAGTGAACCTAGTTCCTACAATATCCATCTTCAGTTTATTTCCAAAACACACAAGTCACCCACCCCATGCATGCATACTACTTTAAACCATCCCTAGTGGTTCGTCCAAAAGATTAAACAACACAAGAACTTACCTGCTCAATCTTGGTTCGCAATGAAGATCTGCTACCGGTGTCAAGCTGATCCACTTCAAGAACACGACATGGAACACCCGAAACTCTTCAATGATACGTTAGTGAGATTAACGGAATCAGGTTGTCAGACAGAACCTACGTGTAACTGCTCATCTTCCATGCGACAATTCGGTACGCACATGTAAACCCTAAACAAAACAAGCTACCTTAGGATCACAATCGTCAAAGACCGGACATTAATGGGTTTAGGGTTGCAAGAGTTAGCTGGGGTCCGTTGCGGTATGGTTATGATGATGATATGTTGGTTTTCGTGAGAAAGGATTTTAAAGAAATAAACCAACCACAAATTTCACTTAAGTCTAATGGGATTCTCCGTATAATAACTTATTCCCAAAGTTAGAAGTTATCAAAGTTGCTTAGCCACCTAAACTACAATTATAGTCCCTTGGTTATATATAATGAAGCCATCTGATTCATAAAACAAACCCATCCAACTTTCTTAATTACTGTTACATTCGCAAACACAACTATAAATTATTATAGACGCAAAATTGGGACATTACATAAACTTAAACTATGCGTGGCAAAATGGGTGGGTTGGGCAAGTTTGGGTAACGTGTTAGGATGGGTTTGGGTTAAAGATGAGATTAGTTTAGGATTGGTATATTAAGAAAAAAGGTAAGGATTGTTTGGGTTAAGATATGTTTAGGTCAAGATAGGTTTCAATCATAATAAGCTAAAACAAAACAAAAATTTTAAAAATAACTATTGTTAAAAACTATATATTAAAAAAATCAAACAATTCTAAAAAATCAAAAAATTAAAAAAACTCAAAAAAATAAAAAAATTAAAAATTCTAAAAAATTATTAAAAAAATTTCAAAAAATCAAAATAATCAAATTTTTTAAAAAAAAATCAAAAAAAATATCTCAAAATATTTAAAAAATACAAAAAAGTTCGAAAATCCAAAATAAAAAATAAAAAGCATTCTAAAAATGCAAAAAAAATAAAAAAATTCAAAAACATTCTAGAAAATAAAAAAATCTCAAAAACTCAAAAAATTCTAAAAAAATCAGAAGAATTATAAATAAAATTTAGATTTTTTTATATTTTGGAATTTTTTGATTTTTTAATTTTTTTTGAATTTTTTGTTGATTTTTTCTGAATTTTTTGAAATTTTTAAGAAATTTATATTTAAAATTTTTTTGAGTTTTTGAAATTTTTTCACTTTTTAGAATTCTCTTTGAATTATTTGAATTTTCTTATTTTTATATTTTTTGAATTTTTTGAATTTTTATTTTTTGTAATTTCCTTCTTACTTTTAGAATATTTTGATTTTTTGAATTTTTGGGATTTTTATTTTTTTAAATTTTTTAATTTTTTGTATTTTTTAGAATTTTTAGTATTTTTTATATTTTAGAATTTTTTGATTTTTTTAATTATTTTTTTTGAATTTTTTGAGTTTTATGAATTTTTGGAATTTTTTTCTTTTTAACCTTTTTAAATTTTTTTGTTTTTTTATTTTTAAAGTTTTTTTGAAGTTTTGTATTTTTAAATATTTTTAGAATTAATTTAATTTTTGACTTTTTAGAATATTTTGAATATTTTGATAATTTTTTTGGTTTTTTATTTTTTTAGCATTTTTTATGAATTTTTAGAATTTTTTGAGTTTTTTGGTGGTTTTTATATTTTTTGAGTTTTTTTATTATATTTTTTAATATGGATCGATCCGGGTATGCCTACTCACTTTTAACCCATCCTGACTCGCTTGGTTTTATCTCATACCAATCCTATCCTGACCTACTCACTTTTTTAATCGAACACTTAACAACCTATCCTAACTTAGGGGATGGGGGATGAACACGATATCAGGAATGCATATCACCAAAAGGTTCCCATCCGGGAAGCGGTTCAAGTGTGCGAACGGCCAGCCTTACGAGCCTACTCAGCTGCCGGCACAGTTCGAGCTGATATATCCCCCGGTCGATCCGGAGGTGCCGCAGCATGAGCCGGATATGTACATTCCGGAGCCACCACATCCGGGTGGACCACCCGGGGCACCTCAGTTTCCGCGACATGTTGGGCCTGGTCCGGCCCCCTCATACGCGGGGTATCAGCAGCTACGTCACGACGTCGACATGCCGAACTATGTGATGGAGTGGGTGGTTGCGGAGCTGCAGGAGCGCCGGCAGCGTGACGGGTTACCTCCACTCACTTCGTTCCGGCTACGGAAGGGCATCAGCAGCAGCAGTAGTAGGAGCAGTAGGACCCGCTACCATAGTTATATATCTTTTGTTGTACATGTACAAACTTTTGCTATATATATCAAACTTATGTTGTATATTATATTTAGTCGTATTGAAACAGTATAGTATTTCACTTTAAACGGTATAGTATGTAAATGTGTAATATATTCGAACAGTACCCGGGTGTTTCAAAATATTTAATTCTATAATATTTTAATGTTATAGTATTAGAACCGCATCCATACTTGGTATAGTATATTAATTTAAACAGAGTTTTTAAAAATAATTAACGGTGTAATATTCAAACGTTTAAGCGAGTTAACGTTTTTCGACGCGTACCAACGACATCGACTAAATAATAAAAACATTATATATTTTAAACGAGTTAACGTTGTAACCGGGTGAGAATTTATACCACAAATAAGCGAAATGAACAAAAAAATTATGAGGGTTATATACGCTACGTATAGGTCTATACGCAGCGTATATAAACTTTGTGAAAAAAACTATGCTTCAACCCTACCTAAATGGCCCAAAAAAGTATGATGGTTTATATACGCTGCGTATAGACCTATACGCAGCGTATAGGTCTATACACAACGTAGGTAAAGACATGTTTGATTAGGGTTTGGTGTGCGTATAGGCACATTCCATTCTAAAAAGAAAACTGTAACAATCTGCACCAAATTTAAAACAATCTGATTTGATACAACATACAATATAAAAATATATGTATTCATTCAAGTATACAACACAGATGTTTGAAAAGAGCACGAATTTTTAATTTCTAGAACTTAAATAGTATGAGTTTAGATAACTTTCCCACAACTGAAGTACTGAATTACGTAAGTCGTCGTTACGTTACATAATTTCATGACTATATCGTCTTAGTGGAAGAAAAAATGCTCCTAAATACAACATACCTAATTAAAACTATGAAACTCAAGAACCAAAGAACAAGCGTGAACGAATAAATTGAATTTTAATTTCTTGAACAGAAACCAAGTTTCAACACTGAAGAACTTGTCGAGTAGATTGCAGGATGCCGAAGAACATATCCAAGAAGAGGTAGGGGCATTGATGTCGTGATTGGACATTGACCAGAATGAACGATGTCGAGCAATTCCGAGATTGAACGATGTCTTCATATTTAAGGAGAGGTTAGACCATCACCGTTGCAAGGAGCTAGATGCATGTCCAGTCAGCTGCCACATCGGATTTTCACAAATGCATCACAAACATTTTTTTTGCTCTCCAACCCTACAAACATACTTACAAATACTTAAATTTCTACATCATTACCGTATTTTACATTTATTTAATACTAAAACTCTATTTTATAATTGATACATTTCTTTTAGTTTAGTTTAAATAAAATATACTTAAGATATTAATTATAAATGTAATAATTAAAATATTATATATATTTCAGATAAGTAAGTAGAACTTTATCATTAGAAATTTTGAAACTAAAAAATAAGACATAGCGTAAATATACATATTAATCATTAAAATATATTTCAAATAAGTAAGTAGAACTTTAATCACCACCACTTTTACATTACTTAAGATATTAACTATAACTGTAATAATTAAAAAATTAAAATATTAAAATATATTTCAGATAAGTAAGTAGAACTTTATCATTAAAATTTTGAAACTAAAAAATAAGACATAGCATAAAATACATATTAATCATTAAAATATATTTCAAATAAGTAAGTAGAACTTTAATCACCACCACTTTTACATTACTTTTAATAATTAAGTTATTTCTATAAATACACATTTTTTATTTTCACATCATTTATATCGAAATTATAAAAAAACAAAATATTAAACTTCTAAATACGAACATTTATATATATATATAATCTTAAACTTTTGTATTATTTTAATCAAGTATCATTAATAAACTTATGTTTTTAAATAAAACATTACATTTTTTTTTATTTGCTCAATTACCTATAATACTATCTAAAGCAGATTTGATGTACATAAATGTAATTATACATCACGTACAAACTTTACAACAAGATGCACAAAAAAATGAAGCTTTTTTAGAGGGGTTGAAGTTGTATTTTCACCAAAGTTTTAAGACACCAAAGGGGTAATCTTGGTATTACATCTTTAGTGACGCTCCGACTTATAAAACGACCGATCATTTCTCTTCAAGAGCTCAGGAAACATTCTCTTCCAAATCGCCTGAGGAGTGAAACCGTCTTGGTGTATTTAATCGAAACCGTCGCAGTGTGTATCTACAGAATACACTTTCAAGGTAAAGATCGAGATTTGTCTTTTTTTTTTCTCTCGATTTTAATCTGCCAGTGATGGTAGCGATGGGTTTTGATCTGTTCTTTTGCTCGCAAGCTACTTAGATTGAACATCTCCTTTGTTTGATGACAGTTAGGGTTCATCGTAGGCGATTTAGATTGAAGACAATTCTAAGTAACTCCACACGAAATTAGGTAAGTATTGCTTATCCCTAATTGATTCAAGTTGTTTGTGTTCGTGATTTTGAATAGATTTTTTCGAATTGAATTCGAATCTAGATTTTTCAGATTCGTATAACTAATTCATTTAAAATTCTATTCAGATTCTATGTGGGTTTTGGTTATGGGTTAATCGATCCCACATTAATGTTCTTCATGGAATTAGCCATGACTATCAAGAAGTTGAATCAAAAGTGGGTAATGTTTAATGATGTAGATGAGATGATGTATGAGTCTGCTGCTACTACTTCATCTCAAGCATCATATATGTTAAAATTCACTTCATCTCAAGAAACCTCTAATTCA
Source organism: Scalesia atractyloides (assembly GCA_947069175.1). NCBI lineage: Eukaryota > Viridiplantae > Streptophyta > Magnoliopsida > Asterales > Asteraceae > Scalesia > Scalesia atractyloides. The sequence continues at coordinate 74,490,064 of CAMTDV010000024.1, forward strand.
GGATGCTTTTCTTTGTTGATTTCACTATTAACTGAAGTACGGTAGCTAAACCCACGTTGTGCCTCTCATGATTTAGTTGAAGGCAAATTAATATCTTTATTATTAGTTGAATACAAATAATATCACATCAATATGTAAGTATGTTTGTGTTTAATGCTTTTATACAAAGCAAGTCTAAATCATAACACTGAATGCCCAAACATACAGATGGTTTATGGACGTTTGTATTTCTTTTTTACCCGACCTCTTTTGCTCCGACTCTATACTGTCTCGAATATGTTCTAAAATGAACATATATTGACCCGGACACATTTTAACCTAAACCAAATATTTAAGGTGGGAGATATACATCAGCGGCTTCCATCATTTTTCATCCCTAATGACTTCAGTTATGACAATTCTTGATCCCCGATTACTGGTGTGGCTATACTGGTAAAGTCGATTACTCTGTAATGAGACATAGTCATCATTTACTCTTATTATATTTAACCATGTAATGACTAAACATCCACACTGCAGGAATCTGTGGGGATTGCTAAAGCCCTATCAGCAAAGAATGGATATAACTGGACTCAAATCAAGAGGTGTGATTTATAATAGAACAAACATCAACAAGTTTATATTACTATAGTTTCTTAATTAATTATATATAACCATAGTGGCATAAAAAATTGATAGCTGATTAATGGTTCCTTTCTAACAGTTATTTGGCCTTGCTGTGGCTATGTTTTCATCATACCTGTCAACATGTGAGATCAGTGCAATCTGGTAACTACTAGAGTACGCGTTATACTTTTTATTAGTTCTCCTACTGAATATTTGTATTGCTGTATAGGTTTTTTCTCAAGGTCAGCAGTTAATCATGAAAGTGGAGCGAAAACTTTATCTAGAATCATCATGGGCGTTATCAAGGCCTGTGCTCTACAATTTTTGACACCATTATTTGAATTTTTGCCTCAGGTATGTTATTTAATTATGACTTCATTGTTATATTTTTTAATACTCCTTTAATCCTAACAACATGTTTGTAATTTAAGAACCTCTTGTGTTTTTTTGTTCACTTTTGCAGTGCGCTCTTGCTGCTATGGTCATCTGCTATCATTGGTTTAGTCAGTATTATAAATAATTGAACTATATGCATTCTCCTTCTGGTCTTTTTTTCTTTGAATAATTTATTCTCATTTTCATTATTCAAATTATCCGAATTTTTGTTTATGTTTTTAAAGATGGATTATGACGAGGCTATATTTTTATGAAGGGTGGACAAGAAAGAATTTTCTCTTTGGGAAGTTACGGGTGTAACAACTTTGTATATTCGTATTGAAATCGGTGTCCTTGTTGCAGTGTGCTACTGTTTCTGTATTTGCATACTTCTTTTTGCGAAGGTTATCAAGAAAGCTACATAAGCATTTGTGGGTCCACCCAACCGCCCCCGCTACATTCTAAAGTTATTGGTTTTGACCGGTTAACATGCCCACAATTTGTCCACCTCTGGACAGTACTGTGCTAATCTAATCGACTCTTCCGTGTTGTGGTATGAAGGTTGGTTTTTGTCTGGCTTTCGTGATCCATGAGTCGCCCAATCCGCATATTTGTAAGCTTATTATTTATATGTTGATTTGTAAAAAAAGATGCATGAAGATGTTTTTCTGATTGATTAATGATTATAAATTTGTATGATTGCAGCTGTGTTGGGACGACTTCCTGGGACTACCATTTACAGGAACACCCAACAGTATCTGGAAGCATACACATACAAAGGCAATCACAACATACACATACAAAGGCATTGTGATTGTTTGAATCGATTCACCTTTCTATTTTGCCAATACAAGCTGCATTAAAGATTCCGACCCGCATTTGGAACCGTTGTTAAGGAAATCTCATCAAAGATTCATTTGCAATGAAGTTTTACCATATTTTTGTGATCCGCCGCAACGCGCGGGTTCCCCACTATTATATTTGAAATAAAAAATGGTATACAAGTCACTAAAGCTTATAGTGTACAACTTATTTATACATATCAAATAAATTAAAACAAAAAGAACAAAATAAATAAAAACAAACTTAGGGGCCCATTATTCCACCAAATGCACCATTATTCCGTAACAACACTCCACCCAAATGCAAGCCTCTCCAATCCACTCCCCCTTAAATGCTAAATCCACATAAGCTAAATGGAAGCTAAATGCTTTGCATTGGCCACGGTCTTAGACTTCAAAATTCAGAGACGCCTATCAAGAGGAAAGGGGTGGAAAAGAAAGGAGTAAGGTTTTCTAAGGAAATAGGGGAATATATATTTAATGATTAAAAAAGTATTATCTAATATTCGGATATCTGAAAATTTTCAACGTCACCATCCAAATCCAACCATCACTAGTGCTCTAGTGGTGGCCACGGGTATTTAAGTTCCACCTATGGTGGGCCCGGGTGAGTTTTCCCCTCAAGGTCTCAAGTTCGAGTCTTGGTGATAGAGGTTTCTCATTGAGGGGTTTAAATTGGGGATCTATTGTGCGAGGGGGCTCTCTAGCGCGGACCCGTTTAAGACAATGTATGCTAGCCCTCCCGACATTCGCGAATAATTCACACCTTTCAAAAAAAAAACTATCCGAATCTGAATTTTCGGATATCCGTGATTCCGATTCGGAATTTCGGATTCGCTTTCTGATTGATTTTTTTGCACACCCCTAACTTATACAATCATGTTTTTGAATCAAAACATAATATCTGTAGCTGTTGTTTCAAGACTCACCATTCATCAAGAAGTTGCTGCTATCAGAATGTAATTCAAAAGATGTAGTAGAGATCAACTATGTTCCATATTATAATTTATTTAATAAAAATGAGGGAATAATCAAATATAACCTTTCTCGTTACTTTCAATCCAAGAGCCAAAGCAGAGGCTTTAAAGTTCTATGCTTCTTGTCTTAATTGATGCAACTTTCATTCGTATACATTTTGATAATATCATTTGGCAGCAAACAAAGTTACAAATCTGAGGTCAAAGAAAATTCTTTTGGGATAAGATATAATATCGATTAAAATAAAGTGCATGTTGTTTGTACCTAGTGATATGACCAATTTCTTCTCAATCCTTGCAGCTATAGCATTTAGGTAGTTTTGCTACTATCTGTAAAAGTTCAACAAAACAATATAAGCTTAAGAAACAAAGTGAAAACAAAGATCAACTTATTATCTGTACACGAGTTATACACATTCCACAATATGAAAAACAATTAAGGATTCATTTGTAGGTTTGCAATGTATCGCTAACCAGAAATGAGAACCCATAACAGCTACAAGAGACATCAGACAATGTACAAAAACATAAATAAAAAAAATTAACCAAATCAAAACATATATAAAAAATAACAAAATTAAAACATCAAAGTTCAAATTAATCTGTCATAAAAGTGGAATCGGGACAAGATATGAACACACCTGCAGCGACAGAAACATTTGGTTGGGACTTCGATACACATACAACAAACCACAAACGCTTTGATTTTCCTAATCCATTTCTATCGACGAGGAATGGAACGGATTCGACACCTCAGACCGAAGTTACTCGCTTAATCGCTTAGGAATGGAATGCTTACACAGCAGCTCACCTTCAGATCCATATATATATCAATCAAGATTGATAGATAATGAGCATGAGGACAAACCCATATAGACATGAGCCATGGGGGCTCCATGTCGACAATCGCGCCTATAGTGCGGGGAACTCCCACCTCACCCCCCCCCTATGGGTTGAAGGGGTGTAACCCCACATCTACATAACCCCCACTACACACTCAAGTTATATTTTTTTGACATGACACACTCAAGTTATATAACCCCCATTTCTTACAAATTTTGCCACTTGTCACATAACCCCCCATGACACTTGACCACTACACATGGTCTTAGAATTAGACTACCGAGCGTTGTGGCTTAAGTGAGCGCCAGGATTCATCCTGTGATATTGCTCCACCGAGCACTGACAGGACGCTGACTAAGCACTGGTTAAAGCTACTGTTGAAGCTTCATCACCCTATTGTGGTCCAAGTGAGCAGTGGCCTTAGCGAACATTTTTTATTTTTAAAAAATGTAAATAAACAATATAAACTAAAAAGATAAATCTTATAATAAAACATAGAACATAAAACTTAATAAAGGGAAACATCAAGCATATTTTTTTTAAAAAGCCACACATAAAAAAAAAACAAATCTAGTCCCACGTGCTTTGATCTTTTTCTTTGATCTTTTTCGAGCTCCTTTGTGATACGTTTCTGCTCCTTTTCAAGTATCACTCAGCGACTCGGTGATAGGTTGCTGAAGTCCTTAGTAAGAAAGTCCAAGTTCCTCAACCTTTGTTTCTCAATTTTCACTTGCGTCGTCACCACAATACTACTAGATATTTTCAGAATCTCGGCACATAATTGTTTTTCCGCAGGTCCCTTCCAGCTTGACACATAGTGTCTCCTCTTCCGCTTCATACCCGTCGATGTTTAGATCAATCCCTACATCCCTACATGAGCATCCGAGCTACTAGAGGAGCAGAATGGCCGGACGAATTAGTTTCCATACGCTATGACCCCGAGTTGCTCAATTCATTTATGCTAATAAACTTGGTCCATTTCGAAAAATTCCGTAGAATGTTACCACAAATAGTCCTCGTCAAACATTTTCCTAACCTTGTGCTTATGAAACACCTCTTGCTTCCATTCTTCGCAAGTGAATTGGTAAATTTGTTATCAGCACTCCCACTTGGTGGCGTTTGTTGATTGTTTCTGTTATGAAGATACGTATTTGCAAATTTCGGACCACTGTCCTGATATCATATCTTGATTACGAGCTTTACTACCCTAGCTTGTAGAACGCCTCTCATATTTTTTCCCAAAACAATATAGCTTTTTGGGAGCCCGCTACATAAAATAAAATATATAAAAAAATTTACGAAACCTAAAAAAATATATAGTAAGTGCACGAAAGCAAAAAATATATATAAAAAAGTGTACAAAAGGAAAAAAACAAAATGAGATAATATACCGGCACGTCGATCCTCCGATATTTCAATCCAAACCCGACACAATGCAGTTTTCTCCTCTTTCATCTAAGGAGTCGTGACACGTCTTGTTCCGAACGCTTCTCCTCTTTCGTCTAAGGAGTCGTGGTGCTCGCAAGCCATGATGGCAATGACGTGGCTAGCGGTGGTCGCTCACCCCTTCCACAACTAGGGCTGTGCAACGGTTTAGAAACGGACCGGACCGGACTGAATCGAACCAGGACCGAACCAGAACCAGAACCGTTTAATACTAAATATAAGAACTGGAACGGAACCGTATTCTAACGGTTCCAGTTCGGTTCGGAACCGGGTTAATCGGTTCTCGCGTAAACGGTTCTTGCCGGAACCGGTTGTCAATTAAATCCTTAAATTAACAACAAAATAAAAATAATTAAAACAATAAACCCATTTAAAACTATAACCAAGAGTTGCAACGTCCAAAATTCAAACCAATCAAAGTAAAACTAGCAACAATAAAATTTCTAAACCATTAAACGTAACTATAAACTAGAAAAAACAAAAGTTAGCTAAAAAGGTGTTTAGTTAACCATCACAAAAACTCCATTTATACATGCATTATGTCAAAACTATTTTTGTATTCTTTAATACTATAAACACTTTTTTAAATATAATATTTAAAGTTTAAATAAACTAATAGGGTTTTTTAATATATTATATTTAAGTTTCCAAACCGGTTCTAGCGGTTCTTTAAATGGAACCGTCGGTTACAATCGGAACCGAACCGGGAACCTTTTTCTCCCAAACATAAGAACCGGAACCAGACCCAAAATACAGCAATACAGTTCGGACTGACTGTTCCGGTTCGGTTCCCTGGTTCTAGCGGTATAGAATCGTAAAGTGCTCAGCCCTATCCACAACACCTGGTCTTAGGGGTGGAGGATTTGGTGGAGAGTCACGGTTAAGGTATAAAATCATAACAGCTAATGAAAAATAAATTTAGGGTGAAAATAAACGGGTTAATGGGCCACTTAAGTCAAAAGAATCACTCTTATTTGCTAATTTATGTGTGGGACAAGTCCCATACCTTGCAATGGCTTCAGTACATAACAATCGACCCTCCTTAAGGCCCAACGTCCTCGTTGGTCACGGCTGGCTCTCTCAAGGCCACCACTTCGAGTTTAGCTCTGATACCAATGTTACATACTAAACGAGAGAACCAAACCCCAAAGGTTAGCCTGGTGGGTGAGAGAGCCCATTTGATATATAAACCCCTCGTTGATTGCCGACACAATCGATATGGGATAAGTCCCATACCTTACAATGGTTTCGGTCCATAAACTTCAACATAAAAAATAATAATCACAATTATAATGAATACTTAACGTTTGGTGATGATTTCATCAGTATGAATGGTGTATTTCATATATTAAATGAGTTTGGTTTAGTTCTTTTACTAATATTATTGTATTCTTTAATACGATAAGACGCCAATGATCTAGATCAAGTGGTGGAAGACTTGCATTTCTCTTGGGAGATGCAGGTTCTACTTACACTTGGTGCAGAGGGAGGCACTGTTGGACAATGATAGGAGATACAGGGAAACCTGGGATCAATCCTTGAGCCAGGCGGGTTTTATCGGTAATTTCACCGTCGTGTCTACGGCCGATAGGTTACCGGGTTTCCCCAGGATTGGTGGTGAATTTGGGTTACTCTCGGAGTACTCCGTTTGGTCTAGGGGTGACCCGCGAGTGCTCAGAATTGATTTTGTTGACGGTTCAAAAAAATACGATAAAATATTAGTTTAAGGGGTTATTTGGTAGCTTCTTAAAGAAAACATTAAGAGGCTATATCTCAATATTAAGGCTTTTGGTTTCATAAAATTATAGCTCCTTAATGAAACTATCAAGAGGCTACATCTCAGTATTAAGGCGTTTGGTTTCATAAAACTGTAGCTCCTAATGATTCAGTAGACCTCTAAATCGGTCAGATTTGTTGTTTTCTTGATGTTTATGTTTATGTTTCTGTTTCTGTTTTCTTGAAACCAAATTCACCACTTTAAAACGAACGGGCTTCACATCTGAACTGAAGCGAATGACCGTTTTTAAAGCGACCCACATACTGACTTGAATATCTACAACAACAACCCAACAAATGGCAAGTGCTGCAACTCTTTAGTTCTTCTTGCAGATGAATTAGTTTTATTAATTCATTATTGAGCATACTGAGGTTTTGGGAATTTAGTTGTAGTAGACATTCTAACTGATCTTAATTTTGGATGCTACTATGGATGCTTGGTTTAATTATCAATATAAACTAGTTAGATGCGCCGCCCGCATTGCGGGGCGATAGCCGAATAATGAGCGAGTGTTAGGCAGCTCATTGACACGGGAAAAAAATTAAATCGAGTGAACCAATACATAACACTTTTATAGTTTTGCTAAAAAACTAAAACAATGGCAATACTGTTATTTTTAACTAATGAAAAGTTATATTTTTCACTGGTGTAAAATCGTAATTTGCCAAAAGCTAAAGTGATGCCAATACTGGAAATTGAAACCAGAAGACACAACCAAGTTCGGCGAACTTGAGTCAAAACCTTCAACAGAACACCACAAGTTCGGGCCGGAGGCAAAACCATATTTTTATTTTGGACCGAGGGCATAATCGTAATTTTAAGTTGGAGCGAAAAACGTAATTTATTTTGAACAGGGGCAAAAACGTAATTTTTATCTGAGGCCGAAATCGTAATTTTTTAAATGGGGAAGAATCGTAATTTTAAGGTGGGGGCGAGAGCATATTTTTTTCATTTGAACAGGGGTGAAAACGTAATTTTGAGCCGAGGGCGAAATTGTAATTTCGAGTCATGGGCAAAATCGTAATTTTTGGCTGGGGCCAAAAGCGTAATTTTATTTTGAGCAGGGGCAACATCGTAATTTTAAAGTGGGGGCAAACCTGTAATTTTACAGCGTAAACAAATAATAAACGGTTGGTCCAATGGGGGAGCGCCAGACAAGCTGCCTTGTACTATTCCGGGGGCAAACCCGTAATTTTACAGCGGAAAAAAATAATTAACGGCTGGCCCAATGAGAGAGTGTCAAGTCAAATGGCTGGTCCAATGGGGGAGTGCCAGGCCAGCTGCCTGGCACTATTCTTTTTTTAGGGAATATTTCATAGAATAGTAACCGAGTTTTAGATGTGTTTCAATTAAGTCATTCATAAAATAATTTGTTCTAATTAGGTCACTAAAGTTTAAATTATGTTCTAATTCTATATAATTGATCTGAATAGCAGGTAAACTAGGCATTTATTGTGTTTTCTTCTTTTTTAATATGCTGACATAATAAGTAGTATAAATAAATTAATAAATAAATGAAGTTATACCTCAATCGTTTTGACCCACCACGAGTTACCACCCACCGTACGTCGCAACACCACGCATATCCGTCGTCACCGTGTAGCACCACCCCAATTCACCACCATCGTCGTACCAGCACCCCGATCAATCTGTAATGTCTCGGCACTACTAAGTAAATTAGCAAAATCATAATTGAAGTGATCAACATTCAATACGATGGAAGAATCGATTCGAAAATGGATAAGAATATTAACTGAAAGAGAATGCAGAAGAAGATGATTAGTATGAGTGAAGAAGCTGCCATTGGTGCAGGTTCGTGTGCTTCGATGCAAGTTGTTTGCAATAATAATAATAATAATAATAATAATAATAATAATAATAATTAGTTCAAAACATGCGAGGCCTAATTATTTAACCTCTTTTAACTTAATTACCATTTACTTAACTCTATAATTGGATAGAGTTAATGAAAATATTTGATAGATACAAAATAATTAGATAGAGTTAATGAAAATATTTTATAGTTACAAAAATTTAAAGTTATTCACAATTAAAAAAAAATATTTTGCACTTTTTACTTCATTTAGACATTTATAAGCTATGTCAGCATATTAAAAAAAGCATAAATAAATGTAAAATAAGATGGATTTTATAGTTACAAAAATTTAAAGTTTTTCACAATTAAAAAAATATTTTTGCACTTTTTTAATTCATTTTAGACATTTATAAGTTATGTCAGCATATTAAGAAAGCATAAATATATGTAAAATAAGATGGATGTTCTATTTAGGTAAAAAGATGTAGGATTGAAACACAAATTAAAAGTTTAGTGACTTGATTGGAAAAAAATAAATTTATGAATGACCTAATTAGAACACTCCTAAAACTTGGTTACTATTTAGCAAAGTTATCCATTTTTTATTATAAAAGCACTGTTTAAATCGTTTAAAAATTAATATGTATATAATATAATTACGTAAAAACTAGAAATTGTTTGATGAGTCAAAATAGGCTCATTGTTCAAAGATGCAATTTTGATTTATATATGTGGTCCTCTTTAAATTCACAATAAAATAAGATGTTGAGCATATATCGTAGCATTATTCTAGTGATGTAAATCATGAATGATTTTTTAAGTGCTCGAGACTCGTATACAAATACATGGTGCTTTAGGTATATGACCAAACATATACATTTTATTTTACATAAAATACTTATAAGGATAAAATAATCATTTTGCATAGTCACTAAGATGTCCACCAAAACATCACTTAGAGTATGTTTGTTTTTTTTTTTCAAAAGCTCTTGTTGTCTTCTTATGTTTGTATCTGTAGATTGTTTATTTTCTTGAAAACACTTCACTAAAAAACCTTTACGCTTCCTTTTTTGGGGCGGATGTGGGATGTCCTCTTTTTGGATCTGCACGCTTTTCTTGCCCTAAATCTAAAGTCTAAACAAGTGAAACACACAAACTCTAGCACCTCTCCACCCCTTCTCCTCCACCCTTTCTCCTCAACCGCCGCCACCCTCCTACCGACGGCACCCTCCCACCGGAACCACCCTTCCACCGACGTCCTCTCCTCCCTCCTACCATCCACCTTTTCGCCAGCTTCCACCTCGTCACCAGCCGCCACCTCTTCTTCCATCCCACCCTCCCACTGTCCCAACCACCCTCCCATTGTCGCCGTCAACGTCAACAGCAGCCGACATCAACGTCAACAACAGCCGACAACATCAACAACCGCCATTAACGTCACCACCCGCCATCAACAAAATTCGTTCCAAACCAGGTATGTTTTAGGTTCATCTTCTGTTTTTTGGTGTTAATTTCAGAAATTTGGTGCTAGATTTAGATTTTTGGTGTTAATTTTCATAATGGTGGTCTTCTTTTTTATATTTTTTGATTTGAGTTATTCAAAATTTTGGTGTTAATTTTCAGAATTGTGGTGTTACTTTGCTGAGTTTTGGTGTTTGTTATTAGATTTTTTTTATTTCGGTTTATTGTAGCAGCTTGCAGAAGTTAAAAAACAAATAGATTTCTTCTTGCAGAATGTAGAGATTTGTTCCACCTCTTTTGCTGCTACATATGGCTGCAGATTAGGTCCGCAGACTACGGATATTTTACCTCTGAAAAAACAAACAACACATTAGTGGTTCAGTAGTACCTGCTCAGAGTCTCTTACCCGGTCAAACCTCTTTATTGGTTCAACACATATTGGCTCAGAGGTTGCCAAACAGCCCTTAAATGTCCGTCTTTTTTATGTCCATAAGATTTAATACACCAATAAAATTATGTGTAAAAACTAAAAAGTGAAGGAGTTAATATTCACACACCCCTCCACTATATCTCTCTATATACATAGATATATATAGAGAGATAGAGTGAAAAGGGATGTGAAAATAAGATTTAGAGGTGTGAAAACAATGAAAGCCAAAATGAATTCTATGTGGGTGTTTACTCAACATATTTAGGAATTAAGATGCATCAAACTAAATAGAAAAGCTAAAACTAATAAAAATCAATTAAAAATTTCAAAAATTAGATTCGTCATAGTAAGTTAGTAACTAAATCTTATGAGTTGTGATGATTTGGTTTATAAAACAAATATTTATAAAGTGGATGCATCAGATGTGACCTGAAATTTTGAAGGGTTTTAAGGAGGGAAATTTTTAGTGAGATGCACTGTCACTAAAAATCTAGGTAAGTGACATAAAAGCTAAGTGCCAATATGGTATACGTAAGGTATCATTAAAAACCTAAATTAGTGGTACAAAAGTTAAATGTCATTAAAGGTTTGTGCCACTAAATGACATTTTTTGTAGTGCGCTAATGGAAGTTGTACCTTTAGAGATTTGGCATGATTGACCTAGGAGATTTTGGATTTGTCTGATGGATGAGTTACTACACGCTGCTTCAAGGACAATCCAAATCTGTCTTGCAGTAATGAGCCCAACAATTTCAGAAACCGGCTCTTCAATTCGGTAAGCGATGCCAGGATAATGATGATTGCAACCAGGTGGTATAGGCTGGGTTAGGATATGATTTCCCTTTGGTAATGATTCTTTTGCGTGAGAAGCCTATGATGCAGGAGCATTCGAAGAACCATCACTGTGCGGCACTAAATTCTGAAAGGCAAGAAGCGGGAGTGATTGATTGTTCCAAAGCAAGTAGTTCGATGGCGACAACTGGATCGTGATCATATAAACAACCTTATTGAACAGTAGGGTAGAATCTGACGAGTAGATGAACTAGCCATGGAGGAACAAGAGGTTGAGGAAGACGAAAAGGGAAGAGGAAGAGGAGAGGATTAGCGAGTATAGGAAAATTTTGTAATAGATAGCAATTGATCTATTTTTACTTTGAAGGGCACTACAAGAATTATATACCATTAGCGGAGACGAACAGAATGGTCATAAAACTGGTTGATACCATGAATGGTATGAATCTCCTTTCCAAATGAGGAGGAGGTGAATTCAATATATAAGAAAACAATTTACAAGATAAGTACATGAAAATATAAATTTACAAATAAGTGTCTCAAGTATGTCTAATACTAAAAAATGCTTCTATTATATGGTTTACACAATTTGAGTTTATTAAATTTAAGTTCATCTATAAATTACACTCTTCTTGGGATGGATATTAGATGGTGTGATGACTGTATGCATCTACTAGAAGTACAAGGAGTGACTAGCTGCATAATCTTTGTATATAGGTTACAATGTTAGATGAGCATAAACTGCATATATGTTTTCCATCTTAGTATAACTCGTCTATAATTGTGATAAATATTAAATTGTATTTTTATTTTAAACAACCACATACAAGACCATACATTAAGAGAAAAATAAATTCGGTGAATATTGAACATAGAACCACAACAAAGCATGCAATCTTATTTGTGAAATGAAAACAAAATTATTATGGTATGTAAGTAGCTCGATGAAAGCTTAAATTAATTTCAATCCTTGATTCTCTTAGCACTATCTTCTACTGAGAAACCACGAGTAATATCCCTCATTGATGGCCTAGAGTGAGGGCTCTTATGCAGGCAAGAGAATGCAACCTCGAAAAGTGATTCTACTTGCTCAGCAATTTCTTCCCCAGGTGGAGGAAGACGTTCATCTAGAATTTCAGTAAGAGATATGCCTTTGATGTCTTGCGATGAAGTGAGGAAATCTCCTGGATGCTTTCCCATTATAACCTCTAGTGTTAGTACCCCAAAGCTGTAAACATCACACTTCTCATTCACTTCCATTGTGTATGCAAGTTCTGCACAGACAGTCAACGTCTTGTCAATACAACACTTAGTACAATTTCAATAATGATTATTATAAAGTACTTACCTGGAGCAACATAACCGAAGGTTCCAGCAAATGAAGTCCAATTGGATGAGTCTGGCTTTAATAACCTGGCTGTGCCAAAATCAGATACATGAACAACCCAGTCCGAATCAAATAAGACATTGCTGCTTGATAAGTCCCTATGGATGATTGGTTGTGAACAATCGTGGTGCATATAGGATAAAGCATTTGCTATTCCTTTAACTGCCATCACCCTCTTCCTCCAATCAAATTCAACAGCTTGTTCCAAGTGATTCAGTACCTTCCTCAAGTTCCCTCCTGACAAGAACTCATATACCAAAAATGAGTGCCGTGAATGTACACAAAATCCATAGAGCTTGACAATGTTTTGATGACGTAAATATGTAAGTGCTCGGATCTCATTTTCAAAAGTCTTGACATTGTGCGTCTCGCCATCTTCTGGTTTGTGAACTTTTTTCACGGCCAAAACTTTTGTTGGCAATTCTGCCTTGTAAACAGTTCCGTATCCACCAACCCCAACAATATGCTTCGAGTCAAAGTCCTCCAAGGCTTCAATGATCCTCTCATACACCATTTTCCCATCATAGCTCCAGATGGTAAAAGGGTTTGCTTCTGTGTCTTGTGTCCAATTTTTGTTATTTGAATTTCTTTTATGGAGAAAAAAGAATATGACTCCAATCAAAAACAAAATCAGCATGCATCCCAAAGCTGGAAGTATGATTGAACTCACCGTTGAAACCTTCTTTTTATCACCTTGATATGTTGATTGGATGGGACAGTCTAACCCTATGTTATTTCCACATAACCGCTTGTTATGTCCAAGTGCCTCCATTGGAGCCTCTTCAAAAGCTCGCATCTTTGGAAGTGGACCTTCCAGCTGATTGAAAGATACATCTAAAGTGGTCAAACTTATCATTTGAGTGAAACATGAAGGGATAGAGCCTGACAGATTATTATGAGAGAGGTTTAATGTTTGTAGAGTCTTTAGACCCTCAAGCTGTGAAGGTAACCTCCCAGTCAAATTATTTTCACTAAGGTCAAGAGATTCTAACTTTTCCAACTTGGCAATATGTATCGGAATAACACCCTCAAATTTGTTATTGCTTAACTTCAAGATCCTTAACTTAAAAAAATCTCCTATATATCCATTGATTGGGCCAGTAAGAGAATTTTTTGCTAAGTTAAGTTCTTCTAAGTTGTAGAGGTTTCCTAGTTCTGAAGGAATTGTACCGCACAATTTGTTGCCATCCAAGTACAACTTCGTCAGTGAGTTTAATCTTCCAAAGCTCTTTGGGATTTCACCAACTAAGTGATTTGATGAGAGATGAAGCTCGACTAATCTTGTTGCTCCTCCTAGCTCTGTAGATATTTTTCCAGACAAATTGTTGTTAGATATCTGTAAGCTGGTTAAATTAGGACAATGCCCCCAGTTACTAGACACCTCGCCATAGAAATTATTGTTGCTCAAATCTATAAATACCAACTTCGGATATATCCCGAAATCTTCCGAGATGTTTCCAGTCAGTTGGTTTCCATCAAGCCGAACTCTTTCTAAGGTGCTACAATTTTTAAAGCTCTTTGGTAGAGGCCCTGAGAAGAAATTGTTGTGCACACTTAAATGTCTAAGAAATCCCGAATCACAGATTGTGTTTGGTAAATGACCAGAGAACTTGTTAAATGGTATTTGGAACACTTCCATCTCATTTAGATTCATATCTTGAGGAATAGAGCCTATAAGATTATTTGAGCACAAGTTCAATATAACCAAGGCTGTTCTCTTTCCTAATTCTGGGGGGATGAGGCCACTGAATTGGTTCTCACCTAAGTTCAACTCTTTAAGATTGGTGTAATTTGCAACATAATCTGGAATGGGTCCAGACATACGGTTAACACGAAATGACATTGTTTCTAGCCTACTGAAATTTCCGAAGGTAATCGGTATGGTCCCTGTGATAAGGTTGTAGCCAATCTCAAAATCTATGAGATCCCTAGCACCAACAAGTTCGGGTGGGATGTACCCATAAAGTTGGTTTCTATACAGATATAGAAAATAGAGATTGGTTAAATTCCCTATTGATGAAGGAATGGCTCCAGTAAGATAATTAGAAGAAAGGTCAAGGTATTGGATCTTGAGTGAACTCATTGTCCCGATTTCTGGAGGTATGGGACCGGTAAGTTTATTGCCAGATAAATCAACTCGAACTAACTTTTTGAGGTTACCTATGCTATTTGGGATAATACCAATAAGACTGTTACCAGACAAAAGAACCTCAGTTAAGTTGGTGATGTTGCCTAAGCTATTTGGGATATGACCAATAAGACTGTTATTGGTCAAACAAAGCTTATCCAAAGATCTTAGCATTACTATCTCTGATGGAATCACCCCTGAGAAGTAATTATGGGACAAGTCAAGATATTTAAGTCCAGACATGTTACCAATCTTGGAAGGGATGTGGCCATAGAGTGAGTTAAATGAAATATCAAAAGATTCAACATTCCTTAATGACCATGTATCAAGATCACTAAGTGTACCTGATAAGTTTAAATTCTGAATTCTGATGCTTGTTACAACACTTTCTGCAGCTGCAGCGCGGTTACTGCAACCAATTCCGGTCCAATTATCATGACACGGGTTGCTTCCGGTCCATGAAGAAAGAAGTGATTGACTTTGTTTATCAAGGCTGGCTTTCCATTTTAAAAGCACAGATGCTTCATTTGTTGGTTGAGCAGCTGCAAGTGAAGGGACAAACAAAAGATTATAGATTGAGGATAATAATATTATTGCAACGGTGAGGGACATGAAAGATCCTTTGGTTATAGGTTGAACTGGGTGATGAAATTGTGTGCATTTCATTTCATAATAGAAATAAAAATGTCAAGAATATCCTCAAGATCTCTTGCTTAAACAATCAGGATTAAATGCTTGTCATATATACCAAAATGACATATGGCTTTATCATGACCCCAAATTGTATGTGCATGGAAACAGGTTTGCATATTACGACTGTCTCCGAGTTGTTTAGATTAAGACCAAGGGCGGCTCTAGGTGAAGTAAATGCTCTAGGACCCATATATATTTAATTAAGGGCCCCAGTTATTTAAAGCCTGCTATAATCTATTTTCTGATATAAATATATTACATCTTTGATTATGTAATATTTTTGTTCGTAGAGTGAAGAAAATATATTTTTTGAAACAGAAGAGATATAATAATATGTGGGTTTGCTCTGTTTTTGTTTTTGTAGGAAAATATTGTTGGGAATCTTGAGAAGATAATGCGGAGCTGAGATATGCTAAAAAAATTATTGATAAAATAATAACTATATTTCTTTTGTTTTCTTTTTATAGTATTATTATTATTATATATATATATATATATATATATATATATATATAGGTAAGGGATGATATACAAGAGAAGAAGAATTTTATAGGAGACAATCATAACCATACATTTGTTTTTTTTTTAATTTTAGAAAGAGAAGGGTATGATGGTCTTTTCTCTCTTTAACTAGTTTCCACCTTGATTTTCAAACGGCTATAACTTTTTCAAACGTTAAATTTTTTTAAAAAAATTACACCGTATTAACGAGCATTTCATTATCTTAATTCGAGCAGCCTATTGCTATAGTATTCTTAAAAATAATTTATAGGACTTTAAATACCCATTATGTGATTACGTGATTTTGAATACCCAGTACCCATTACGTGATTTTTGAATACCCATTACGTGATTACACATTCAACATAAATCATTACACAATCATTGTAAATTCATTGCGGTGATTACACATTTAATATGATTTGTTATAACTAATGTTAATACAATTATACTTATTACGTGATTACACATTCAATAATAAGAACTTGATTGTTTATGCTTTATTACGTGGTTAAATCTCTAATATATGACATTATGTTGTTATTATAGGTTGGTTTGGCTAATGTTTTATATATAATTTATCCTTAATACGTGATTATACCTTAAATATTAGGTATTCCATATGAAATATTATGTGTTACGTTATGTAATCACCCAGTATAGTTTCACATAAATACTATAATGAAATCATGTAATCACGAAATGCGTATTTAAAATCACGTAGTCATGTAATTTACATAGTCAACTATTGTTACGTAATTACGTAATCAGTTAGCGTGGTTTAACATAAAATACTACAATGAAATCAAGTAATCACGTAATGGGTATTCAAATCACGTAGTCACTTACTGGGTATTCAAAATCACGTAATATGGTTTAAAAATCCTTCAAAAAAGAAATTAATGTTAAATATAGCAATAGGCTGCTCGAATTAAAGAGAATGAAATGTTCGTTAATACGGTGTAATTTTTATAAAAAAATGTTAACGTATGAAAAAGTTATAGCTATTTGAAAATCAAGGGGGAAGTAGGTTTATGAGTTAGCAATATTGGATTTTCCTAATTTACTCTTTTCCCCACTTGGGGACCACTTAATCTCAACCATTGATCTTGCAAATCAAGAGTCAAACTTGTCTCCTACACTTCGTACAATTCTTTCCTCTTGTAGAATAACCTCACTCTATATATATAACGAGCTAACGTTAGCCCGTGCGTTGCGACGAGATGTTGATTATAAATGTATTAGTAGCTATATTATACGTGAAAACGTTTATTAAAAATATTCTTTTCTTGTTACTTTATCACCCTAAAACAAACCATATTTCAGCATGTGACGTTGAATTGTAAGCAAGCTAATAACTTAAACGATATACATAAATCAAATATAATAAATAAAATGACTAATTTATTACCATGAATAAAATGACTAATTTATTACCATTCTTGATTTCCACGAAACCACCAGTAAGAACAACTGAATCAACCACCCTAATGTTTGATTTGGTATGTGTATTGAATTGATACCCCTATCAAGATTCAAGGAGGGAATAAAAAAAGAAAATCATACGCTCTAATCGATATATGTATTATTGAATCAATCGAAGAAATTTTGAAATTCTTAGTTTTAATTGATATACGTATTAGTTTTGATGGGTTAAGTTATTCTACAAAGACTCCTAATTGTAATAAGTGTAAGAAGCTACCAGAGTGACAAGTGTCCTAAGAGAATTCAAGTGGGTGGATAATTTTGTCTACAAGAGGAGAGAGAATACGCACATGCAAGTCACATGCTATTTCCCCTCCAATTTTTAAACGTCCGTAACTTTTTTATACATCATTTGTTTTTAAAAAAATTATACCATAAAATCAAGCGTTTTTTTATCTTTAATATGAGTACCATATTGTTATATTTTTCAAAAAAAAAAGTTCAAAAACCCAGTTGTGTATGACACAATGGATATGACGTAAAACACAATGTAAACTAGAGTAAAAACACAATCAATGACAACGATAAAGACACAATGGACAACATATTAAAACACAATGACCATGACCTTGACGTATAACACAATGACCATAATGTATAACACAATAAGTATCAAACTAAATAAAATCACAATTGATGACAACAGATAAAAGACACAACTGATAACAGATAAAAGACACAATGGAGAGCATATGAAGACACAATGGAAAACAAACTAAAACACAATACACAACAAACTAAAACACAATTAACAAGAAACTAAAACACAATGGATAACAAATTAAACACAATGACCTGAACAAATAACGCATTTATAGAAAAACTCAGATATAACATCATCTTCATTGTGTCATATATTGTGTTATAGGTTATTATAAAACATACACATGCAAAAACCCGAAAACCTAAACCTCCCACTCCCACCCCAACCCAACCCAAAAACCTAAACCCCCCACCCATCCCCCCCAAAATAAAAAAAAAAACCTAACACCCCCCACCCCAAGACCAAGTTAAAAGATACAATGACGTAAACCTTTAACACAATGCAAAAAAGAAAAACCCAGTAAAAATGAAAAATTTTATTTTATTTTTATATGACAATATGGTGCTCATATTAAAGATAAAAAACGCTCGTTATTATGGTGACGTTTTATTTTTAAAAAAATGTCGTATGAAAAAGTTATTGACGTTTTAAATCGATGGGGGAATTGGCATGTGCCTTGCATGTGGAGAGAGAAAATCCATAAATGTATGATTCCTTTTATGTTCTTCTATTATTTTGTTTTTCCTACAATTAATCTCAACCCTCAAAATCTAAGATCAATAAACTAAAATCATTCTTCCCCTTCTTACAATAAAAGTCATTTGTATTTGATCATTTCTCTAGTTTTGATTTCGAATTACGAAAATAATTATAACTATCCAAGTTATGATCTTTTATCTGATCCATATAAAAAATAAAAAACAAATATTTTTTCAAATCCATATGTTCATTTTCTAAGGGCGCCATCACACGGCAAAAGAGAGCATATCGTCGCCGTACACCACTACGGCCGACGCTATGAGGTAATTTTTTTCCTCCCGCGATGTATATCACGGTGTTATCATTTCTTCCCCACTCACACACATATACAAACATACATATGTATCTGTCACACCCTCAATTTCCACTTGCGGAGTTTTACCGCGAGGCATGTGAACAAACCAGATTCTGAAACACTAGTACGTCGAACGACTCTACATGATTTGATTGTACGTTTTGCAAAATCGTTCATTGTAGATTTTATATCAATTACCAATATTTAGTAGAGCATTATTTTTAAAGTTTGAGCGGAAGCATAAATAAGTAGTGATGCGGGCGCCAACACAAACGCCAAAACAAATGAAAAATCCCAAAACAATATTAATAAATAAGACTCGATAATGATGTCTTGTTCAATGCATGTGCGTGCACCTAGAGCTCCTAGCGTCATGAGAAACATGTAAAGAAACAAGTGTCAACATTAAAGATGAGTGAGTTCACAGGTTTTCATAAATTCGTTTGTTCGGTTATAGTTTGTTATTCCGTTATCCCCATCCCGGGATAACATATCAGTTCCATTATTCCAACCCGGAATAATAAGTTGTTGCTTCCAATATTCCCAAACCGGAATATTAAGTTGTTGTTTCCATTATCCCCAACCCGGGATAATATGTTGATGTCCCAATATTCCAAACCCGGAATATTAAGTTGTTCCGTAATTAAGTTCAATATTAATGTATATAGGTAGCTAGCCTAAAGTCATGTCACTAAGTGTTCGCGATCGAAGCTGACAGTTGTGCCTCCGTTTTGCCAGGTCTATCACATGACCATGGCGATGTTAGGCCAATCATACACCCGTTGACCATACCCGGTCGGCTAGCGCGACTAGCTCGGATGGGGCTCGTCAGACCCAGTAGTACTACTTATAATTCCCCCGCTACTTAACCCAAATACTAACGATCCGAGGAGATTGTCGAGGACTTAAGTGATAAAGCTGCATAGTGACCATAACATTACATTAACATTAACTTAGTTACCGTATAGTTATGTGACGTTACATTCGTATAACGTAAAGAGTTTGAGTTTGAGAGTGTATACATGTTTCTCCCCCTGTTGTTTAAAAACCGTATAAAGTTAGGGGCCGTGAACTCACCTTTATTTGCTCGGTTAGTGTAGCAAAGATGTTATAAGTGATGGGACCGCTAGTTGCGTCCTAACAAACCAATTAATTACACGTCAGTGTGTAATCACACCAATACAAATCCCACACGCAATTTACTCACAAAGTGATACACACAAACAACATATCTAACACTCAAACATGCATGCAAGTATTCTCATATAATCATAGTAATCAAACAACTTATCATGAACTCATTCCAAATCCATGCAACACTTTAATGCATAAAATCACAAGTTAACAACTTTCTGCTTAACACTCAATTATTCAGCTGTTTTCTAGGATTTTTATAAAATAGTTCCAGCATTCTAAAAATTCCCATATTTTTACAGTAGGTGACATGTATACCATAGAGATTTATATAATTTTTCCAAGTCCTAATCTTTACCAATTAACCATAAATATTAATTCACTAAGCTGCAGTCAGATTTACCGCTTTCTGACTGCAGTCCACGGAAGAATTTATTTAAAAATCACTGATTGTCCGATTAACAAAATTCCAGTTGGAGTTGCCCGGAAATTTCTATACCTA
Organism: Scalesia atractyloides; assembly: GCA_947069175.1. Classification (NCBI taxonomy): domain Eukaryota; kingdom Viridiplantae; phylum Streptophyta; class Magnoliopsida; order Asterales; family Asteraceae; genus Scalesia; species Scalesia atractyloides. The sequence continues at coordinate 74,510,857 of CAMTDV010000024.1, forward strand.
GTTGCTGTACAAAAATCATGACTCAACTCTCTACTGATTTTAAAATCTAGCTTGATAAACAACCAACAAAATTCCAGAATTTTAACAGCTTTACCTACTGAACTTGTTTAGCCCTTTAAAAATATCAAACGATTTCAGAAAATTATGAATCCAGCGCCATTAGATTCCTTATTCAAATCTCTATGTTCTAGACATCAAATCCGTTTTTCGACAACTAACGACCAAGTTACAGCCTGATGAAGTCGGCTGAAACTTTCACTCAGCAAACTGTTTCAGCATTATTGTTACAATTTATTCGCACAATTCGTTCATACGGTTAACCTAGGTGATTATAATCCGATTTCTACTCATAGATTGAGACTAATAACCTATCCATGCAAACCCTAGTTCTTATTTCTAGTTATTACAACCAAAACACACTTGCTAACTTATGATTTCCGAGTACAATTCTGCGTATGAACAATGATCAATTCAGCCGATTACTTAACACTCACATATTCTGAAAACAATACAATCAAACACATATATCCGCAACAACTAAGCATCCAAGCATACATATAATCCGAGACAATGAATCATTCAAGCATATATGTAATCCGAGACAATGAATCATTCAAGCATATATGTAATCCGAGACAATGAATCATTCAAGCATGCACATTTATCCGCGGCAATACAATCACACGATCTGAACACAACAAAGTCACACACACATATCCGATTATGGTCTTGTATCATATGATAAGGTAAACGAACCGTGATTAAGCTAGAGGATCCGGTGATCAAAGCTGCTTGCGGCCGAGAGGAAAGAACAACTGATCTTGCGATCTAGACTGAGCGGACGAGATGACCGGCTGTTAGCGACCGAGATGATGATGGCTTCGGCTGATGCTTGCTGCGACCGAAAGAAAAGAAAGGAAAGCTGTTCGCAATTTATGGAGCAAGAGAAGGCGGTTAGAGTTTGTGTTTTAGAAGGAAGCATGCATAAGTTTTGTAGATATAGGCGCAAGAGATAAAGATTTCGATTTGGGATAAGTATTGTGGCCGAGGAACTAGGGTGGTTGGTTTGGGTTTGATCTCGGTCGAAATCTGATTTGATTTGGTTTGGGTTTTGCGGCCGAGTGGTTAGGGAACTAAAGTTTAGGTTTGATCTTTGATTCTTGTTCTCTTTTGGCCGAAGACTTGGGTTCCAAGTTTCCTAGTTTCACCAAGAGTTTGGTTTGTGTTTGTGTCGCGGTTCGGTTCGTGTGCATATTTACTTAATAACTAAACAATCACACAAACACTCATCACGTATTCATTCACGTTCGTACACATAGCACGTAATTAAATTGACACGTATTACGTTTAAGTTATCCGAAAAACCCGGGATATCACATTATCCCCATGTTGAAAGAATTTTCGTCCCGAAAATTGAGTAAACGCGGTTTAGCATGTAGCATACATGTTCAGAGCGCCACGCACAAAGAGTTAGTTCGTTTATGATGGTAAGCAACGTTACAAGAAGTTCCCAAGTGTCATACACAAAGATTTCCAAGTGCCATGCACATGAATTTAGTCAATAATAGTACACGAAAGTATGAGAAGTCCATAATAGTACACGAAAGTATGAGAAGTCCATAATAGTACACGAAAGTATGAGAAATTTCCAGGTTGTCACATCATCCTCTTGTTGAAAGAATTTTCGTCCCGAAAATTTAGTTACTGGTATCGTTAGTTTGCTGCTCAGTTGTGAAGAGGTGTGGGTATTTGCTTTTCATTTGATCCTCTCTTTCCCACGTGAACTCCGGTCCACGCTTAGAGTCCCAACGAACTTTAACGATTGGAACCTTGCTGTGCCTCCGAGTCTTGATCTCACGATCCATGATCTCGATAGGCTTTTCTACGAAGTGTAGTTGTTCATCCACTTGGATCTCATCCAATGGAATAACTAAAGTTTCATCTGATAGACACTTCTTCAGATTTGACACGTGAAATACGTTGTGAACTCCACTGAGTTCGGTCGGAAGGTCTAATTGGTATGCTACGGGTCCGATACGTTTCAAGATTACAAACGGACCTACGTACCGTGGGTTAAGTTTGCCCCGTTTTCCGAAGCGGATTACACCCTTCCAGGGTGACACCTTTAGTAGGACGCGATCGCCTACTTGGAATTCGAGCGGTTTGCGTCGTTGAGCAGCGTAGCTTTTCTGTCGATCTCGTGCCGCCGCCATGCGGTTTTTGATTTGTACAATCTTTTCAGTAGCCTCAAGTATTAACTCAGGGCCTGTGAGTTGACTGTCACCGACTTCTGCCCAGCAGACGGTGATCTACATTTACGACCATATAATGCCTCAAATGGTGCTGCCGAAATACTCGTGTGATAGCTGTTGTTATATGAGAATTCTACTAGAGGCAGGTGAATTTCCCAATTATTTCCGAAGTCCACTACGCATGCCCTAAGCATGTCTTCCAAGGTTTGTATGGTCCTTTCGCTTTGACCATCAGTCTGAGGGTGATAAGCTGTGCTCATATCCAAGCGTGTTCCCAACGCTTTCTGGAGTGACTGCCAGAAGTTTGACGTGAAGCGAGCATCTCTATCTGAGATGATGGACGTTGGCACTCCGTGCCGAGAAACTACTTCCTTGATGTAGATGCGAGTCAACTTCTCCATCTTATCTGTTTCTTTGATAGCTAGGAAGTGTGCGGACTTAGTTAAACGATCCACAATCACCCAGATGGTGTCGCAACCACCCAAGGTTCGCGGGAGTTTAGTGATGAAATCCATTGAGATCTGATCCCACTTCCACACTGGGATCTCTGGTTGTTGGAGTAGCCCCGATGGCTTTTGATACTCCACCTTGACTTTTGCACAAGTCAAACATTTACTCACGTAGGTGGCTATATCGGCTTTCATGTTAGGCCACCAATACGCAACTTTAAGGTCCTGATACATCGTATCCGAACCCGGATGGATAGAGTATCGAGATTTGTGAGCTTCATCCATGACTAGCTCTCTGAGGTTTCCGTAGAGAGGTACCCATATGCGATTCATGAAATACCGGGCTCCATTGGGCTTTACCTCCCAATCGCGTTCCATTTTTCCCACTGATTCGGCTTTGATGTTTTCCTCCTTAACTGCTTCTAACTGGGCGTCGCGTATTTGATCGGGTAGCCCCGAATGAATAGTGAGTTGTAGTGCTCGTACGCGACGAGGTTTCAAGTGTTCCTTCCTGCTGAGGGCATCGGCTACCACGTTAGCTTTACCCGGTGATACCGAATGGCACACTCATAATCATTCAAGAGTTCGACCCAGCGACGCTGTCGCATGTTCAACTCCTTCTGATCAAAGATGTGCTGGAGGCTTTTGTGGTCAGTGAAGATTGTGCACTTCGTTCCATAAAGGTAGTGTCTCCAAATCTTAAGTGCAAACACTACTGCTCCCAATTCTAGGTCATGCGTCGTGTAGTTCTTCTCGTGAACTTTCAGCTGTCGCGACGCATACGCGATGACCTTATCGCGTTGCATGAGTACGCATCCCAATCCCTGAATGGAAGCATCACAATACACTACAAAGTCATCTGTCCCTTCCGGCAAGGACAGAATGGGTGCACTGCAAAGTTTCTGCTTCAGCAATTGAAATGCTGCTTCTTGTTTTTCACCCCAAGCATACTTGATGCCTTTCTGGGTGAGGGTAGTGAGCGGTTGTGCAATCTTTGAAAACCCCTCGATGAAGCGTCTGTAGTAACCAGCCAATCCCAAAAATTGGCGGATTTCCGTCGGTGTCTTAGGTGCTTCCCAGTTTTTGATGGCTTCAATCTTGGCAGGGTCTACGTGGATACCCTTTTCATTCACGACGTGCCCGAGAAACTGAACTTCCCGGATCCAGAAATCACACTTCGAAAGCTTGGCATATAGCTTTTCCTGTTGAAGTAATCCTAGCAGTAATCGTAGATGCTCAGCATGCTCTTCTTTACTTTTGGAGTAGATGAGTATGTCATCGATGAACACAATGACAAATTTGTCGAGGTATGGTTTACACACGCGGTTCATGAGGCCATGAACACCGCAGGTGCGTTGGTGAGACTGAATGGCATGACCAAGAACTCGTAATGGCCATACCGAGTGCGAAATGCCGTCTTGGCGATATCCTCCTCCCTGACGCGTAGCTGATGGTAACCAGACCGTAAATCAATCTTAGAGTAGTAACTTGACCCTTGAAGTTGGTCGAATAGATCGTCGATGCGAGGTAACGGGTATCGGTTCTTGACTGTAACCTTGTTGAGTTCCCTATAGTCGATGCACATGCGGAAAGTCCCGTCCTTCTTCTTGACAAACAGGACTGGAGCTCCCCATGGCGAAACGCTTGGTCGGATAAATCCTTTTTCTAGCAGCTCTTGAAGTTGGTAGACAGCTCCTGCAGCTCGGCTGGAGCTAGGCGATATGGAGCTTTGGCGATGGGAGTTGCATTGCTTGCCAATTCGATTTCAAACTCCAATTGTCGATGTGGTGGAAGACCAGGTAGTTCTTCTGGGAATACATCGGAAAAATCACGGACGACAGGGATGTCTTCTATACGTTTCTCGTCCTCAGGCTGTTCGGTAATTAGTGCGAGTAAGGCGAAGGAATTCTTTCTCCGAAGATACTTCTGCGCTTGCATAAATGAGATAATGTTGGTGACGGCGCTTGCCTTGTCGCCTTCTACCGTCAGGATTTCGTCGTTCGGGAGTGGAATACGGATAGACTTTTCGAAACAGAGAACTTCAGCCCGGACGTCGGATAGCCAGTCCATTCCGACTACCACGTCAAAACTACCCAGGGTAGTTGTCATCAGATCAATGGTAAAAGTGTGACCCGCGAGTTTGAGTTGACAGCCGGATACTATTTGGGTCACATCTACAGATTTACCATCGGCTAATTCTATAACATAAGGGGTCTCTAATGATTTAAGCGTGAGATTTAGGTTCTTCCTAAAAGACTCAGATATAAAGCTCCTATCCGCACCCGTATCAAAAAGCACAGAAGCAAAATGTTCATTAAGGGGAAACTTACCGGTGACCACGTTCGTGTCGTTTCTGGCCTCCCCGCGGCCCAATGTAAATGCGCGACCCTTGGCACCTCCTGTGCCACCGTTCCCATTATTGTTGCTGTTATTATTGTTGTGGTTGTTTCCACCATTATTGTTGTTGTTGTTGCGCAACTGTGGGCAGTCTTTTCTGAAATGAGTAGTGCTACCACACTGATAGCATCCCCGGTTTATACCTTGTTGCTGACCCTGAGGCCGATTCTGATTTTGTCGGGACACGATTTCCCCACGACAATCCCTTGCCGCATGTCCCATCTTGCCACATCTTTGGCAGCGATTTCCTGCACAAGGGCCGTCATGGTGAAGATTACAGCGGTTGCACTGCGGCTTTCGACCTACATAACCGCCTGCATTCTGGTTGTTGTTGTTGTTGTAGTTGTTGTTGTAGTAACGATTTTGATGACCCCGATGGCTGTGGTAATGATTGAACCGTTTCTGGTTCCCTTGCTGCGAATGAGATGACGAAGACTGTCGAATGGTGGAATCTTCAAACTTTCTTTTGTTATCTGAGGCAACTTCAGTGGTACCCCGTGCTGGCAGTTTCTTCTGTTCCACCGCTTTATCGGTGAGTTTGTGAGCCAATCGGATTGCTTGATGTTCTGTTACAGGGTTACTAGACATCACCATACCCTGAATTTCCGGAACCAGACCCCCGAGATAGAACTCGAGTCTTTTCTCCACCGTGTTGGCCAATTCAGGACACAGAAATACCAAATCATGATGTTTTGCGGTGTAAGCTTCAATTTCCGATCCCACCATCTTGTGGTTCCACAAAGCTTGCTCTAACTGTTGCACTCTGTCTCGTGGACAGTACTCCTCTTTAATCAGGGCCTTGAACTCAGTCCATGCCATTGCATTTGCAGCTAACAGTCCACGCGTTTGGACTTGGGCATTCCACCATGTCAGTGCCCCCTCTTCCAGTGTTGAGGCGGCGTATTTGACCTTTTGGCCTCTAAGCAGTTGCACATTTCAAAAACAGATTCCGACTTTTCGATCCAGCGGACCAATCCAATGGGTCCTTCCGCCCCCGAGAACTTGCTTGGCTTTGCGTCAAGGAACATCTTATAGGGATTAAAGCCCCCTCCTGCTGACAGAGAACAGGAAGTCAGCAAGGGATCGTACTAGCCTCACTATTAGATTTTCACGCGAAAACTTAATAATGGTTACCTGCCGGCTGGTTCTGAACACCCGCTAATGCTGCATTCACATGCTCCTGAATCATGGCAGCTAGCTCTTCGGGCGTCAAGTTAAGGTTTCCACGTCTTCCAGTCGCCATTTAGATCTTCGAAACACAACACAAACACACCTGATAAGTCTATATATCCAATATAGTTATCCTACTTCGTACTTTAATAATTATTAAGTTATGTCAACTCAATATGTTAAATAGTCAAAAGAAATACTTGATTAACTGAAATCTCAACGTCTTACAAAGGTGCAAATCAAACATACGAATTCACTATAAAGTCTCAAGTTTAAATACAAGTGGAAAATAATAAACTGAAGGAAAACAAATAATATAAACGAGACATGTCAGTCGTCTACGTCTCCATTCCCCAAGTCACTGTCATTGCCGTCATCCTGTGCGGCATTTCCAGCTTCCTCAGCTGGGTCCTCCTCCTGATCCTCTTCAGGATCCTCCTCTGGATCCTCTTCTGGATCCTCCTCTTCCGGCACTGGAGGGGCAGGTGCTGGTTCAAGTGCTTGATTTTGCAGTTCCTGAATGTTCCAACTATTTTCCAGGACTCTGTCCTCAAGCCAGTCAGCTCTTATCTGCTCAGCACGCAGATCTCTGGCTATGGTGTTACGAGCTATCTTACTCGTACGATGTTCTTCCTCGAGCGAGTCGGTCTTTCCTGTAAGGTGTCGGATCATCCATCCTTGTGCTAAGATGGTTTCCTGCATTCTTTCTAACTGTTTTTGTTGTGTATGTACCAGGATTCTAAGCATGTCAAGTCCTATTTCTACAGGATTAACCGGTTCAACCGGTACAACAATAGTTGGGCGCAACGACGACTCCTCCCCCAGAGCGAGCCTTTTCCTCGCCGCTGAGCGTGTCTCCACGCCATAAGGTGGTATGGGTTCCACCATTGGTGCCTTTCCTAGTGCCCTTGGTGGCGTAAGTCTGTCGGACGATGATGACGATGAGGATGATGACATTGCCTGTTAGGTCGTGTAGTTAGTTATGAGTTGTTTTCATTCCTTATCATGAAGGCATAATCTACCAAACACAGTTGTGGTATATTACATAACAAGATATAATAGTTCGGTGCCAAACTAAGTCTAGTGTCGTGATATCAGCTATAGTTTAGGTCTACTCTAATGCAAACCTGGTTCTCTATAGCTAGAGGCTCTGATACCAATCTGTCACACCCTCAATTTCCACTTGCGGAGTTTTACCGCGAGGCATGTGAACAAACCAGATTCTGAAACACTAGTACGTCGAATGACTCTACATGATTTGATTGTACGTTTTGCAAAATCGTTCATTGTAGATTTTATATCAATTACCAATATTTAGTAGAGCATTATTTTTAAAGTTTGAGCGGAAGCATAAATAAGTAGTGATGCGGGCGCCAACACAAACGCCAAAACAAATGAAAAATCCCAAAACAATATTAATAAATAAGACTCGATAATGATGTCTTGTTCAATGCATGTGCGTGCACCTAGAGCTCCTAGCGTCCTGAGAAACATGTAAAGAAACAAGTGTCAACATTAAAGATGAGTGAGTTCACAGGTTTTCATAAATTCGTTTGTTCGGTTATAGTTTGTTATTCCGTTATCCCCATCCCGGGATAACATATCAGTTCCATTATTCCAACCCGGAATAATAAGTTGTTGCTTCCAATATTCCCAAACCGGAATATTAAGTTGTTGTTTCCATTATCCCCAACCCGGGATAATATGTTGATGTCCCAATATTCCAAACCCGGAATATTAAGTTGTTTCGTAATTAAGTTCAATATTAATGTATATAGGTAGCTAGCCTAAAGTCATGTCACTAAGTGTTCGCGATCGAAGCTGACAGTTGTGCCTCCGTTTTGCCAGGTCTATCACATGACCATGGCGATGTTAGGCCAATCATACACCCGTTGACCATACCTGGTCGGCTAGCGCGACTAGCTCGGATGGGGCTCGTCAGACCCAGTAGTACTACTTATAATTCCCCCGCTACTTAACCCAAATACTAACGATCCGAGGAGATTGTCGAGGACTTAAGTGATAAAGCTGCATAGTGACCATAACATTACATTAACATTAACTTAGTTACCGTATAGTTATGTGACGTTACATTCGTATAACGTAAAGAGTTTGAGTTTGAGAGTGTATACATGTTTCTCCACCTGTTGTTTAAAAACCGTATAAAGTTAGGGGCCGTGAACTCACCTTTATTTGCTCGGTTAGTGTAGCAAAGATGTTATAAGTGATGGGACCGCTAGTTGCGTCCTAACAAACCAATTAATTACACGTCAGTGTGTAATCACACCAATACAAATCCCACACGCAATTTACTCACAAAGTGATACACACAAACAACATATCTAACACTCAAACATGCATGCAAGTATTCTCATATAATCATAGTAATCAAACAACTTATCATGAACTCATTCCAAATCCATGCAACACTTTAATGCATAAAATCACAAGTTAACAACTTTCTGCTTAACACTCAATTATTCAGCTGTTTTCTAGGATTTTTATAAAATAGTTCCAGCATTCTAAAAATTCCCATATTTTTACAGTAGGTGACATTTATACCATAGAGATTTATATAATTTTTCAAGTCCTAAGTCTTTACCAATTAACCATAAATATTAATTCACTAAGCTGCAGTCAGATTTACCGCTTTCTGACTGCAGTCCACGGAAGAATTTATTTAAAAATCACTGATTGTCCGATTAACAAAATTCCAGTTGGAGTTGCCCGGAAATTTCTATACCTAGTTTCTGTACAAAAATCATGACTCAACTCTCTACTGATTTTAAAATCTAGCTTGATAAACAACCAACAAAATTCCAGAATTTTAACAGCTTTACCTACTGAACTTGTTTAGCCCTTTAAAAATATCAAACGATTTCAGAAAATTATGAATCCAGCGCCATTAGATTCCTTATTCAAATCTCTACGTTCTAGACATCAGAAAATCCGTTTTTCGACAACTAACGACCAAGTTACAGCCTGATGAAGTCGGCTGAAACTTTCACTCAGCAAACTGTTTCAGCATTATTGTTACAATTTATTCGCACAATTCGTTCATACGGTTAACCTAGGTGATTATAATCCGATTTCTACTCATAGATTGAGACTAATAACCTATCCATGCAAACCCTAGTTCTTATTTCTAGTTATTACAACCAAAACACACTTGCTAACTTATGATTTCCGAGTACAATTCTGCGTATGAACAATGATCAATTCAGCCGATTACTTAACACTCACATATTCTGAAAACAATACAATCAAACACATATATCCGCAACAACTAAGCATCCAAGCATACATATAATCCGAGACAATGAATCATTCAAGCATATATGTAATCCGAGACAATGAATCATTCAAGCATGCACATTTATCCGCGGCAATACAATCACACGATCTGAACACAACAAAGTCACACACACGTATCCGATTATGGTCTTGTATCATATGATAAGGTAAACGAACCGTGATTAAGCTAGAGGATCCGGTGATCAAAGCTGCTTGTGGCCGAGAGGAAAGAACAACTGATCTTGCGATCTAGACTGAGCGGGACGAGATGACCGGCTGTTAGCGACCGAGATGATGATGGCTTCGGCTGATGCTTGCTGCGACCGAAAGAAAAGAAAGGAAAGCTGTTCGCGATTTATGGAGCAAGAGAAGGCGGTTAGAGTTTGTGTTTTAGAAGGAAGCATGCATAAGTTTTGTAGATATAGGCGCAAGAGATAAAGATTTCGATTTGGGATAAGTATTGTGGCCGAGGAACTAGGGTGGTTGGTTTGGGTTTGATCTCGGTCGAAATCTGATTTGGTTTGGTTTGGGTTTTGCGGCCGAGTGGTTAGGGAACTAAAGTTTAGGTTTGATCTTTGATTCTTGTTCTCTTTTGGCCGAAGACTTGGGTTCCAAGTTTCCTAGTTTCACCAAGAGTTTGGTTTGTGTTTGTGTCGCGGTTCGGTTCGTGTGCATATTTACTTAATAACTAAACAATCACACAAACACTCATCACGTATTCATTCACGTTCGTACACATAGCACGTAATTAAATTGACACGTATTACGTTTAAGTTATCCGAAAAACCCGGGATATCACAGTATCCTCATTACACACTCAAGTTATATAAAACCTCATAAAGCTCCTCTCTTACGCATTTCGCCATTTGTCGCATAACGCCCCACAAAGGGCTTTATGACTACACATGACCTAAGAGAGAGAGAGAGTAAATATTTTAGACATGTTTAAAAGTTGGATAGAAATTTAACTTTTCATAACTTGGATGGTTATTATTATTTTCTCTGTTCCCGCCAACGTTTCACACCATATAGTAATACATGGGTTATGGGTTCAATCCTTGAGGCAAACGGGTTTTATTGGTAATTTTATCGTTGTGTCTACAGACGGGTAGGTTACCGGGTTTTCCCCGTAATTGGTGGTGGACGACTCGGTTACTCTCGGAGTACTACGTTTGTCCAGTGGGTGTCCCGAGAGTGCTCGGGATTGATTTGTTGGCCGTTAAAGAAAAATAATACAACAGAATTTCAGCAAACATCCACGTAGAACAAATTCACAAAAATAAACCCATACATGGCAGTAACTATCGTATACACACACGAAACAACCCTCGCCAGTACCCACCATCAATTTCCATTGCGAGACAAAGATTTAAAAGAAAATCAACAAAACAAACAAAACGAAATTCTAAAATGACGATCAAATCGGTGGTGACGGCTTTAACGTTAACCGGAGAGGCCTTCGAATCAATCGACGTTGACTTCTCCGACTGTGATTCGTGGCAGGTTATCAATCCGTTCGATTCCTTCTGTTATGGTGGCGTCACCACCACCAATGATGAAGAAGTCGTTGTTCCGGATGTTGATGATCTTCTTAAACATCTAGTTGGATGTTCGTCTGATGTTTCTACGTAGCCTGTTGTGGATGTGAAAGCAAATTAAATGAGATGATTTCTTTTTATAGGACACAACAGAACCCTTTGTAATATTTTGAAGTGATGCAACGGTTCGTTATAATCTGAATATGTCTATTCGCATGAAAAGTTACTTCGGTTCACAAATGAAAAGAGCATACGGTACCGCTTCGATATGTTTTTTTATGTTAGATCATTATTGGCGCCAATTTATTGGAATGCAGACGGGTTTTGTGAAGGTGTGGCTTATATATAATGTGTGTAACGTTGGCAGAAACGGAGAACATGTGTCGGTTTGGTAATTTCTTTTCAAACGACGCTGGTTGACGGATTGTCACCTTTTTAAACGGTGGATACTCGCACATTTTGCAGTTACAATTTCCTTGTATTCATGCATTGGTAAATCATAAATGCATTAATACATTTGGTTTTAATAGTCGCATTTTCTTTGAAATATGCTTGAAAGTCGCATTATTTATCCTTAATACAATTGTTTTTAAGGCTAGTGGGTATGGGGACCGGCATCCCCATGAGGATGGGCCGCCACGTAGGACGTCACATCCCCATCCTCCACGAGATGTCCCTCCAAGCCTTTTCAAGGGGGTGGCATCCCCTACGGGATGGGCCGGCCCCACACGAATTATTTATTTGTTTATTTTTTATTTAGTTAACTTTTTTAAAATCAATTCAAATATTAAATAAAAATAAAACATAAAACAAGATAATTAAATCCATAGCCTAAAATTTAAAACAAAAGTTACATAAATAAAATTACACTACCTAAAAATTCTAAAAAAATACTAGATTTAAAAAAACACAAACATAAATACTACTCGCTATCGTCTTCGTCACCGTCCCCGCCGTTTGCGTTGTTCCATATATGTTCTATCAAATCGGCTTGAAGGTTTGCATGCGTGTACTCGTTGGTCAGCGAGAACCTGTTTAAATCTTGTTGGCCTTGATCAACCGGGACAGTATTCCCGATAGATGCATTCTCGTCAAACTCACAAATCGCCCGACCTTCGTCTTCAATAATCATGTTATGGAGCAAAAGGCAAGCGTACATACATAGGCGCAACTTCTTCGGTGTAAATGCACGTGCCGGTTGACGATTTGCCATTTTTTTGTAGAGTACCAAAAGCACGTTCGATGTCTTTTCTTGCCGCTTGGCAAATTTTTTTTCTTTTTTCGTCCTCCGGGTATGGAATAGTCTTTGTAGAGTAAGACGGATATATTTCGTCTGCAAGATAATAACCGCGCCTATATTCCAACCCAGAAACAGAAAAACTAGTGTCCGGACCCGTTCCATTTACGACGTCGTTGAAGATCGCTGATTGGTATAGCACGTTTAGGTCGTTAAGTGAACCGGGAAGACCAAAGAAAGCATGCCATATCCACAAATCTTGCGATGCCACGGCCTCTAGTATTAACGTTGGATGGCCCTGATCGCCTCGTGTGTACTGGCCTCGCCACGCATTCGGGCAGTTATGCCACTGCCATGCATACAATCAATGCTACCGAGCATTCCCGGAAACCCATGCCGTGCTGCATGAGCTGCGTACAAATGTTGTACATCATACGCGTTTGGTTTCCGCAAATATTTTTTGCTATAGTTTCACCAATTCGCAAAACCGATACAAACATTCCCGCGTAGTTCTTTCCGACATCTGTAAGTACTCGTCCAAAGCGTCGGCCACTGTCCCGTACGCCAGTTGGCGAATGGCCGCAGTACACTTTTGTAACGTGGTGAAGCCTCGTTTGCCACGACCATCGTATCGTAACGTGAAAAATGGATCTAACCCCGCCAAATCATCAACAATCCGTGTGAACAACCGGCGAGACATGCGAAACCTACGTCTGAAAATCTCGGCATTGTATAGGGGTGATTCCGAAAAATAGTCGTGGACCAATTTATCGTTCGCTCCTGTCGAAAAAAAATAAATATGAGGAAAGAACGAACAAGGATACAAAAAAATTAAAATTAATAATGGTTAACCTTCGTGGTCTTTATTAATCCGTTGTTGCCGGGTTTGTATTTCAGACGAGACCTCTTCCTCTTCCTCCTCGATAATAATCTGAGCCGTCCTAAGCACGGTGTTTGCGTAAAACATCTCTCCTTCCTCCGACGACGAGGACCACCAAGAATTAGATTGCATTGTGAGTGAAGGGTATTTTTTTAAAAAAGATGGGTATAAAATGAGAGTGTTTTGGGTTGAAAGTAGGAAGAAAATGGTGAAAGAGAGGTATTTTTTATAGAAAATGGGGTATTTTTTAAATTAAAAAAAAAGAAAGTGCCGTTGATCAACGGCTAATTTTCAAAATAGTGGGCCAGTCAACTTCGTCGAGTAGCAGCTAGAGTCGCCGTGGATGCGCCTAGGGGGCGGTGTTCCGCTCCGTCGCCGGGCCTCGACGTGGCTCGCCGGCCTGGCATACCGTCCAGTCTAAATGTCCAGAATATATGTTGCATTATAAACGGTGGGTACCAAAAGTTGTGTTGGTTAATAAGTTTGTATGGTGACCTAAGTTACTAAAAGAAGGTGTGACTTTTAAACAAATGACACATAATCAAAGTTACTAAAAGGTGTGACTTTTAAACAAATAAGACATACCTAAGTTGCTAATTGTATAAGGGTATAATAGAAGGATTATATAGACAAAAGATCAAATACAAACACCCTTATCGTACAAAACATACAATATAAAAAACGCGATGGCATTTTCGTAATTATTTATTCATAGAGTAATTATCAAAATTACTTTACAAATGATCTTGTAGAGTAATTTTGATCTTGTAGAGTAATTTTGTAAAATGTTCTTGTAGGGTAATTTTGATCATGTAGAGTAATTTTGTAGAGTATCATAATTACTCTACAAATAATCTTCTATGATAATTTTGATATTGTAAAGTAATTTTTTAGAGTATCATAATTACTTTACAAATGATTTTGTAGAGTACTTTTGAATTTATATTGTTTGATAAACTTGTAGAGTAATTTTGACGTAGGGTAATTTTAATACACTTGTAGAATAATTTTGACAGTTACCCTACAAGATCAAAATTACTCTACATGATCATTTGTAGAGTAATTTTGATAATTACCATACAACCAAATAAATACGAAAATGCCATCGCGTTTTTTTGGCTTTTTCATGCCTGACATACGTTTACTACGTTAAAGTTTATTTGTACGAAAACTTTACTCCAAATATATAATAGAAGTACCACTTAGCTATAGTTGTTTGACCTCCTTTGTAACTCATACCTTCAACTTACAGTATTGATATTTATATCTCCTCAACTTTGTAAAAACTTTGTAAAATGTCATTTTGACACCTTTTAATTTACGTGCTTATTTTTATGTACGTCTCTATCTAAATTCAAGTTGGTTGATGTTTTGACATATATATTTTTTAAATAAGTCATGTCAGATATAATACGTTTTGTTCTTATTTTTCTAGATGTTTTCGATTGGTTTACATTTTACCGATAAGCAATTACAAAGAAATTCAGTACGCTCAAATCACGTTAAAAAACCGTCAATTCTACTTAGATTTCATATAGGCTCCTACTAATCCCACACCCCTATAATCTTATTTTCAAATCCCTATTTAATACGGCCCCGTATACATGTAAACGACCCGTATAGAATATAGTTACACAAAATTAAATGAGTTGGAATGTTTTGTTTTGACTTGTTATAATGGACCGTATAACATTATACGGGCCATATACATTGTATACGGCCAATATAATGTTATACCGCCAAAGTTGATTAATTTTGAAGGGGTTTTGATCAAGTTTTAGGTTTTTTTAACACATGTATAAAGGCCGTATAATGTTATACGGTCTGTATATAATTAAATGTTTTTTTATTTTATAAACTGAAAGAACATATAATAAGTTCCTTTTGATATACGAATATATTAGCGATAAACGTACATGTACGATCCGTAAATAATTAAATGTTTTTATTTAAAATTTTATAAAACCAAAAAGAAGTATAATAAGTTTTATTGATATACGACTATATAATTGATAAACGTACATGTACGGGCGTTGAATAGTTTTCGACTTTATTATCTTACGAGTTTGTAATATGCCTTTGATTATGTTACGCTGACATTTTAGGTTAATAATCAATATATACTAACAACGAAACATGTGCAAACGATAAACAATTATCAAACAAACAAAATACAATATGAACATAAGATAAATATTTACAATTTTTCAAATCTAAAACAACAAAAGGAAAATACAGTAAATAGTTACGGCGGCGGCGGTGGTGGTGCAGTGCAAGCTCGTGGAGGTAGGGGCGTGCCCGCATGCTTAGCAGCTCCACCATCCACTATATGTCGCTCTGTATACGGGATACGTCGACCCGTACGGCAGCTACATCCGATTCGACTCCAGACAATGTCTCCTTTAACCTCGGTGGAGGCATCACACGCTGCCTCATGGTCCGTCGCTCGTACGGGCTCTCAACCGGTACGTCCTTCGCCCCTATCTGCGATATGTCGACCACAGGCTCGCCCCCTGCCTTACCCTAATCCCCCGGGTACCACTTCGGTCGACTCTCATCTGACCAAATAACCCAGATCTTTTCTGGTAACACCAAGTGAACAATCTTCATCAAGATTGTTGTATCCCTTCCTATGGATCAACCTGAAGTGAAACGGACATATCTCTAGCCCTAGGCGGGATAAGAGGCGTCAGGTGGGTGACGAAGCTGCCGCAGGAGATGTGGCTAGAAACGTATAGTATGTGGCCAACTTGTATGACAAGCCCCCCCCCCCGCCCCGTCGGTAAGTAAGTCATTAAAAAATAATAGGTCATTCTGGGTGACCCACTTCATGCTATCGTGTCGACCCATAATCGTCACGACAATACACCAATGGAGGTATCGTGCAATGGGTCGTAAATGAAGGACACCCGCCCTTTGGGGAACGACGAACTCCCTAACCCCTATAGGGCGCCACCGGGTCCACAACATGTCAGATGTCGTCGCGACCGGCGCATCCAAAAAAGCCTGCGACTCGGACTCCTCCCTGAGTATAGTCCCATCGCCACCGCAAACTAGGGGAGCGTCAACCGGCGAGGCTCCCTACAGAGAGTAAAAGTAATCGTGATCATCCTCAAAAAATGCTCTAACCCCCGACCCTGTGTCAAAGTAAAACTAAACGTAGACAAAAACTCTAAAGTAATCTCCATGTGGGCTCGCTTGTCACACCCCAACCGATGGCGGAAACATCAAAGCGGGACGAAAAAGATTGCTCATTGCTCACAACGCTAATAGCGACAATAATTAATTAAACCATATTTCATTTCATGAGTAAATTGTCATTACAATACAAGGAAAATTCAAATAACAACAATAACATGGGCAAAATTTGATACGACAATAATAAACCTAAACGTCTATGTGTGTATCTAGTCTCAACACTACTTCGATTTCATAGCATCATTTTCATCAACCTGTAACATGTTTTAAAATAGAGTTCAATGCAAAAGCAAAGGTGAGTATACAAGTTTAAGCTTAAGCATACGTATATGAATAAAGTTTAAAACGAATCCACATGGTAACTAAGTTTATTACTAGAGCATTATACATTGCATGCAATATTTCTAGTCAATCCTCTTGCTTACGCATAATAACGATAATTTAACATGACCACTAGATTCACGATTAGGCGGTGCGTCACTCCTATAGCGCTATACATGTCAAATGGAGGCTTAAGATAAGCTAATGACTATGGTATTACATAAGCATGGTCCAAGATATAAGCACAAGTAACGTATCAAAGCATTCATGAATATTGGATTGTTTCGTGCATTTCATAAAGTTTAAGTTTGGTGATTTTGTATATGTTAAACATGTTACATCCAAAAGTGATATAAACGAAAAGTGGGTCGAGTGTACTCACGGTTTTGCTAGCTTTCCGACTTGTTAGTTCCGTGAAGAGTTGTTTTGTTGAGGGAGGAACACCGAGTTATCCAACAAGAGGAAAACATAGGTGTGAGTATTTGGATGATGATGGAAGGTTCGGGATTTTTAGAATAAAGCATAACAAAGTATGTATACAAAATACTCACTAAGGTCTAGCACTCGTTTTGACACTATGGGAACCCGTTAGATTTCATAGGTTATACACCTATTAGAATCATAACGAGGAACTAAACTCTTTTAGTGATTAAACTTAATAACTTGACACATGATTATATAGTCATCATCAAGGTTTCGGTTTTATGTACATTATATAGATTATAGTAAGTATACATATTATATCATAAGTCCAATCATGGATATCATAGAAGTCATATAGGAGGTAGGTGGTATAACTATCCATTTAGGAACCTCATGAGAGTTCACCACTACACAAGTTGTCATAGACAACAAGGAGGGTCAAGAACAAGATTAATAATAATAAGGAAATGGAATACATGTTTATCACTATACCAAGTAGTCAAGTAAGCTACAAACCGGTGAGCCGACGTCGACACAAGTCGAAGGCTAGACGGGGTTGTGTTACTTTCATCTAGCAAACTACATTGGGATAGTGATGAGAAATCATCAAGTGATGTCTGGACTTAGTTGTAGGATAGCCAAGCTAATCGGGTAGTGACACTAACATCAAGTTCAAGACTTGGCATCACTTGTGAGCTTAAAGCTCATTGAAAACAGAAAGTTTAGATTGTTTATACTACTCATATTTCATATAGAACAACCTAGGTTAGGCTTACTATCAATAATCTTAATTAGAAGCTCAAGAACACAAGGTCCCGCTGATTTTAGGTCGTCCATTCCTTGCCACTGCATGAGCACTCATTGATGTGCATGACGACAAGTTGACTCTTTGAGTTGACGAGGATGAGGTCACATTCAACATTCAGCGTTCTATGAGGCATGCCCAGCAGCATGATGATACTCTATACTTTATCAATACTCTTATGGCACATGTGGGTAGCCTACTCAGCGAGATTTGCGGCAGAGATGCGTCTGATATGTAGATTGCGAGTGTGGATGATCAGGGGAGTGGGGTTACTGAGTTTGATGTTGAGTAGGACGCTTTGCCGCAGGATACCGAGCCTTCCCCTAGATTTGAGGTTTTTGAGGTTATCGGTGAGGAGGAGATGCCGAAGGAGAGGCCATCTATTGAGGTACCCTCGCCTTTGGAGTTGAAGGAGTTGTCGTCTCATCTGGAGTACACATTTTTGGGTGAGGTGTCCCAGTTGCCCGTCATCATTTCTGCTGGATCGACGGAGGAAGAGAAGAATAAGCTGATGAGTGTTCTGAGGGAGCATAGGCAGGCGATCGCGTGGAAGCTGATGGATATTAAGGGTATTAACCCTTCATGTTGCACGCACAAATCTTGATGGAGGAGGAGTTTAAGCCGGTGGTTCAGCCTCAGAGAAGGCTAAACCCTAATACGCAGGACGTCATGAAGAAAGAGGTGATTAAGCTATTGGATGCAGGGCTTATTCCCGATTTTGGACTCTGCATTGGTGAGTCCTGTCCAGGTGGTCCCCAAGAAGGGGGGTATGACAGTGGTCGTCAACGAGAAGAATGAGTTGATACCCACCCGGACCGTCATCGGCTGGCGAGTTTGCATAGATTATCGTAGACTCAATGATGCCACGCGCAAGGATCACTTTCCTTTGCCCTTTATTGATCAGATGCTGGAGCGACTGTCGGGACAACAGTTCTATTGCTTTCTCGATGGATTCTCAGGTTATTTCCAGATCCTGATTGCACCGGAGGATCAGGAAAAGACCACGTTCACATGTTCTAAGGTCCACATAAGTGTAAAATGAATACGATTAAGTATACACATCATGAATAAGTCTCGTATGAAGTATGATTGTCACGTATTTACAAGTTTGCCACATTTCCAAGTATTAAGCATGAACGAGTGGTTATAAAATGATTACGAATAAGCATAACATGAATAGGAATAAAGTATGAGTTTTCATTATGATTCAAGTCTCAGATTACAATGATTACCACAATTACAATGAAAGGACGAATATAAGATTACAAAGGTTTCTTAAAATAGAAATACAACACGAGATTTCTAAATATGGAAAGTATGAAAAAGCGAATCGTTACAGTCTCCCCTCCTTTAGGAAATTTCGTCCCGAAATTTAGGAAGATGCAACGAAGAGATGTGGATACTTAGCCTTCATGATGTGTCTTAATTATACACATATTTCGTATTGAATTCCCTACATTTTGATTGGTTTATATGAGGTTTTCCTGCGTTTTTATACTTAATTGGTTAAATTGTGGATTTGCAGGAATTGGTGAAGAACCTGCAGATTATGCGGCGAAAACGAAAGAAAGCGGGAGCAGCAAAGAGAGCACGGAAAGACGTGTCGAAAAACAGAGTTTAAAAGTCAAAATATTGGTTCCAGGGCCTGGATGCGGACCGCAACCATGTTTCCATACGGTCCGCATCAGGTTTTTGATGCGCGCGTTTTTATGCTGGATGCGGACCGCTCCACATGTCCATGCGGTCCGCATGGCAGTCGGTTTTCGTGAAATTTGTATAAAAGCTAACAGCCGGCTAGGGTTTGACGTATCTTGTAAATCAGGCGACTTTGGAGCACCTTGGGGCGATTTTGGAGCATATTGAAGCTGCTTTGAAGTCTTGGAAGCTTTCGGTTCGAGCTTTGAGCGTTTTGGGTTCATTTAACATTAGTTTTACGCCTTTATTTCGTTTTGAACCATGAATTCTTTTGTTTTCAGAACTGAGTTTGCTTTGTTTATGAATATTATGAGTAGCTAAACGTTTGTACTACTTAGGTTTAGATGAACTTGATGACTGTGACGTTGTTTTGACTTGATTGTGGCTATTTTATGTGATTTACATAATTGAATCTTGAGATTATTATTGGTATTGCATGTTTTGGTATTGTGATTGTTTATTGATTGATAAATTCAGCGGTTTAGGCACGTAGAAATACAACCCAGACTTAGGGTTTAATTTGAATCGGTTAATCTTAGGGTTTTCGGGTTTGAATATTGAGTTGAGAAATAAACCAAGTTAATCAATTGTTAAAATCAACAACTTAAAACTTGCATCCTCATCTAGTGATTCGAAAGACGATTTAGGTGTGCTAGGTTATTAGCTAATCGTTGTTGGGTAGATTGGGTGACCGATAGCTCGGGCTCGTTTATTTCATCGCGTTTAGGGTTTCCTAGGATTTCAATTATCAAGGTTGGGTTTGCTTCGCGAATAGAGGGTTTTGGGGGTTATTTAGCTTTTATTATTTAATATTCGTGGGATTTGGTATCGATAGGTCGAGCCGGTTTGTTCTAGCACTTCGTGTTTTGTCCATATCTTTCGATTGATCATCTCTAGCGGGAGGTTTATTCGGGTAGATTAGGATATTTAGCCATCGTCATAGTCAGAATAGCGTTGCATGATTTTAGGGATTCGACACCTAGATAGTTCTTTTCTCATTATATTTGATCCACATTTTGTTCCCGAGTTTCATGTTTGTCTTGCGTTGCTTGTCATTTTCTTAATTAATTAGGATATTAGATAATCATCAAAATTAACTTAAAATTGCCTTTGTATTCGATAGAGGTTCAGTATCTAAAGTTTGCGTATAGTGTCGGATTGATACTCGGTCTTGCTATCTACACTACACCGCAACCGGTGCACTTACTGATTGTGTGTGGTTTAGGTTGTGATTCCTTTTTAAAACTTGTCTAATTTTTATATACATATTTCAGACATCAAGTTTTTGGCGTCGTTGCCGGGGACACTGGAAATTTAGGGAACGATCCGAGTCGTCTATTTAGTTGTTTACTTGCTTTCTTAGATTTTCATTGCCTTTAGGTGCCTTTTGCTTGCAATTTGTGCCTTTAGGGTTAGATCTTTCTTAGTATTTAACTTGGTTTCCTTACCATTGTATGCGCCATACTCGTTCACAGGGGCCACCTTCGTTTGTTGCTTCATCCGAGCCCGAGCGAGATTTCCACGAGCGTCTTCGCACCATCCGAGCTAGTCAGGTACACATTCCATCTCCTGCTTTTACTATGGGTGACAATGTTGACAATAATGTCCCAGCTAGGAGGGTCGTCGCAGACTACGCCAGGCCGAACGTGGCCAATGCTCGATCCAGCATCACCCGCCCCGCTATCGGTGTTAATAGCTGGCGGATTCCACCTCAGATCATCACGATGGTTACGAACACCGTCTAGTTCCATGGGTTACTTCCGAGGACCCAAATGTTCATCTATCTCGCTTTTTAGCTATCTGTGATACGTTTCAGGAGCAAGGCGTTAACGAAGACGCCTGCAACCTGCGCATATTCCCATTCTCACTCATGACCGAGCCCATGCTTGGTTAGAATCTCTTCCTGCTGGATCCATTACTAACTGGGTCGAGATGCGGGATAAATTCTTAGGAAAATATTTTCCCCCTGCTAAAACTGCTCGTCTGAGGAGCATGATTCAGGAGTTTCGTCAAAAGGAGGGAGAGTCGTTCTACGAGACATGGGAGCGTCACGGAGCTGTTGGTTAAATGTCCTCATCACGGGTTCGAGGATTGGGCGTTAGTTGAGAAGTTTTATCATGGAGTGACGCCCACCACGAGGAATATGCTGAATAATACTGCTGGTAGAAATCTGATGACCGCCAGAGGAGTGTACTGAAATGTTCAAGGACATAGCGATGAGTAGCTATGAGTTTCCTGAGTCTATAGACTTGTTTGCTGCACAGAGAGGTGTGCATAAAGTCAATGATACTACTGTCATGCAGGCACATATTGATGCTTTGACGAAGCAGGTTAGGGACATGCAGACGAAAAAGGAGCAGCTGTGCGAGATATGCACTGGAGGGCAGGACACGGCCGCGTGTCCTATTGCCCCTGAGGAGTTACAGGAGTAGGTGGAATTTGTGGGGAATTGAAATCAGAATAGTGTCAGGGGTGGTTACAATTCAAATTTGAAGAACCATCCGAACTTTCGCTGGAAGAACAGCAACCCACCGGGTTTCAGCCGCGTCAGAGTTGTTTAAGGACGCAGGAGAGCAGAAGCAGTAGCAAGATCGAGTTCGGGTGCGAATAACCCGACACCGGAGGAAATGATGAGGCAGAACCAAGAGACATTAGCGAAGTAGACACAGTTGCTTACACAGCTTATCACGCGTGAGGATACTCGACATCAGGAGACACAGTCGAGGTTCATGGAGCACGAGACCTTCATGAAGAGTCAGAGCGCAGCACTGCAAAATCTTGAGAGAACGGTAGGTTAGCTGGCCAGCTGAACCAGAGGCCTCAGGGTGGTCTTCCCAGTAGCACCGTAGGAAATCCGAACGCCACACCTAAGGCGGTGACTATGAGGAGTGGCAGAGGAGCCGTTGAGATCGAGCCGGTAGTTGAGGATGAACCGGTCGATGAGGAGATTGAGATGGAGACACCAGCTGGCGAAGTGCATCCTAGGTTGCGCCTAGCAAGTACACACAGTCCAGCGGGTCTTCAGAGGAGAAGAAGGAGTCCGAGAAGGAGCCGGTGAGGGTGTATAAGCCGACACCCCCTTACGCAGGTCGATTGGTGAAGGGTAAGGATGGAAAGCAGTACGACAAGTTCCTTGAGATGTTGAAGAAGCTGCACGTGAACATCCCGTTTGTAGAGGCTCTATCGAAGATGCCGAAGTACGCAAAGTTTCTGAAGGATTTGTGATGAATAAGAAGAAGTTGGAGGATCTTGCGACTGTTACGTTGAGCGAGGAGTGTTCTGCCGTCTTGCAGAACAAGTTGCCGAAGAAGATTCTGATCCTGGAAGCTTCATGATTCCGTGTTTGATCGGAAATCTTACCGTCAGCAATGCCTGGCAGACCTAGGAGCTAGCATAAATGTTATGCCGTATTCCATATTTGCTAAGCTCAATCTAGGCGAGCTGTCTCCTACGCACATGAGTCTTCAGTTGGCTGATCAATTAGTGAAGTTTCCGAGGGGGATCATAGAAAATATGCTTGTGAAGGTCGATAAATTCGTATTTCCAGTTGACTTCTTCATTCTTGACATGGACGAGGACGCTGAGGTCCTGCTGATTTTAGGTCGTCCATTCCTTGCCACTGCATGAGCACTCATTGATGTGCATGACGACAAGTTGAACTCTTTGAGTTGACGAGGATGAGGTCACATTCAACATTCAGCGTTCTATGAGGCATGCCCAGCAGCATGATGATACTCTATACTTTATCAATACTCTTATGGCAATGTGGGTAGCCTACTCAGCGAGATTTGCGGCAGAGATGCGTCTGATATGCAGGTTGCGAGTGTGGATGATCAGGGGAGTGGGGTTACTGAGTTTGATGTTGAGTAGGACGCTTTGCCGCAGGATACCGAGCCTTCCCCTAGATTTGAGGTTTTTGAGGTTATCGGTGAGGAGGAGATGTCGAAGGAGAGGCATCTATTGAGGTACCCTTGCCCTTAGAGTTGAAGGAGTTGTCGTCTCATCTGGAGTACACAATTTTGGGCGAGGGGTCCTAGTGCCGTCATCATTTCTGCTGGATTGACGGAGGAAGAGAAGAATAAGCTGATGAGTGTTCTGAGGGAGCATAGGCAGGCGATCGCGTGGAAGCTGATGGATATTAAGGGTATTAACCCTTCATGTTGCACGCACAAATCTTGATGGAGGAGGAGTTTAAGCCGGTGGTTCAGCCTCAGAGAAGGCTAAACCCTAATACGCAGGACGTCATGAAGAAAGAGGTGATTAAGCTGTTGGATGCAGGGCTTATTTACCCGATTTCGGACTTTGCATGGGTGAGTCCTGTCCAGGTGGTCCCCAAGAAGGGGGTATGACAGTGGTCGTCAATGAGAAGAATGAGTTGATACCCACCCGGACCGTCACCGGCTGGCGAGTTTGCATAGATTATCGTAGACTCAATGATGCCACGCGCAAGGATCACTTTCCTTTGCCCTTTATTGATCAGATGCTGGAGCGACTGTCGGGACAGCAGTTCTATTTCTTTCTCGATGGATTCTCAGATTATTTCCAGATCCTGATTGCACCGGAGGATCAGGAAAAGACCACGTTCACATGCCCTTTCGGCACCTTTGTGTATCGACGCATGCCATTCGGGTTATGTAACGCTCCAGCCACATTTCAGCGCTGTATGGTGGCGATTTTTCATGAGTTGATCGAGGACTCCATGTAGGTGTTCATGGACGATTTTTTCGGTGTTTGGGAGTTCATTCGATCACTGTCTGCGTAATCTAGAGCGTTTGTTGACTAGATGTGAGGAGACGAACCTGATGCTTAACTGGGAGAAGTGTCATTTCATGGTAGGGTATTGTGCTAGGGCACAAGATTTCATAAGCGGGGCTTGAGGTTGATCAGGCCAAAGTTGAAGTTATTTCTAAGCTCCCGACGCCTACTTCCTGAAAATCGATTAGGAGTTTCTTGGGTCATCGGGATTCTACCTTCGTTTCATTCGCGACTTCTCGAAGATTGCTCGCCTGATGACCCAGCTGTTAGAGAAGGATAAGCCATTTGTTTTCGACGATGAGTGTTTGAGGGCCTTTGAGTTGATTAGGGAGAGGTTAGTGAGTGCTCCCATTCTGATTGCTCCTGATTGGAGCCTCCCGTTTGAGATTATGTGTGATGCTAGCGACTTTGCCGTAGGGGCCGTTTTAGGGCAGCGTAGGGAGAAACACTTTCATCCCATTTACTACGCTAGCAAGACCCTAAACGACGCCGTAGGAGAACTACACCATGACAGAGAAGGAGTTGCTAGCAGTCGTTTTCGCGTGTGATAAGTTTAGGTCGTATCTTGTGCTTTCGAAGACTATCATTTTTACGGACCACGCAGCCCTTATATACCTGTTCGCGAAGAAGGACGCGAAGCCACGACTGATTCGGTGGATTCTAATGCTACAGAAGTTTGATTTGGAGATTAGAGATAAGAAGGGTGCTGAGAACGTGGCTGCTGACCACTTATCGAGATAGGAGAGCCCCGAGATAGAGGGACTCGGGGGGACAAGATTGGGGATGAGTTTCCCCATGAGGTGTTGATGATTCTGAAAGCCCACGAGGAAGGCTTTCCCTGGTTCGCTGATCTAGCGAATTAGTTGTCCACATGTGACCTTGTGGAGGGCCAGCAAAAGAAGAATTTTTTTTTGCGGATGTCAAGCACTACATTTGGGAGGATCCGTATTTGTTTAGGATCGTGCATACCAGGTCTTAGGAGATGTGTGTTTGGGTCCGAGTCTCACAGTATATTGAGACATTGTCATGAGGGACCGACTGGTGGCCATTATGGTTAGACTTACATCGCCAGACGCGTGTTTGATGCGGGGTTTTATTGGTCGACCATCTTTAGGGACGTACACGAGTTTGTGAGGAGTTGTGATGCCTGTTAGAGGACCGAAAATATCTCATCCTGGAATAAGATGCCCCAGAAGCCTATTCAGGTTATGGAAGTTTTCGATATTTGGGGCATTGATTTCATGGGTCCGTTCCCTATGTCGAGAGGGAACCGATACATCTAGTCGTGGTCAACCATGTTTCTATGTGGGTTGAGGCGGAGGCCTTGCCTACGAACGACGCGAGGGTTGTTGTGAGGCTTTTGAGGAGATTGTTTGCTAGGTTCGGGAACCGAAGTCCTTGATTTCGGATTGAGGCACCCACTTCTGTAATTCATAGATGGAGAAAGTCTTGAAATGATATGGGGTCACCCATCGTCTTTCAATGGCTTATCAGCCTCAGACTAGTGGGCAAGTGGAGAATTCGAACCGAGGGATTAAATGAATTTTGGAGAAGACTGTCGGAAATAGTCGCATCGACTGGTCCGGTAAGTTAGATGATGCACTGTGGGCTTTCCGGACTGCTTATCGGACACCTATTGGGACTACACCCTTTAGGTTAATTTATGAGAAAGTGTGTCATCTACCGGTCGAGTTAGAGCATAGGGCGTACTGGGCGTTGAGGGCAGTCAATCTTGATTGCCGGCCGCAGGGAAGAAGCAGTTTCTACAGATTCACGAGTTGGAGGAGTTCCGCGATGAGGCGTACGAGAAATCGTGGGCGTACGAGAAATCGTGGGCGTAGAAGGAGCGCACCAAGGAGTTACACGATAAACAATTGAAGTAGGTGAAGGAGTTCAAGTGTGGGGAGAAGGTGTTGCTGTTTAGTTCTCGGTTGAAGTTGTTCCCGGGAAAGTTGAAATCGCGTTGGTGTGGACCGTATGTGGTGACGCAGGTGTTCCCGTATGGAACGGTAGAGGTTGAGAATGCGGACGGTCAGAGATTTATAGTTAATGGACATCGTTTGAAGCATTTTGTGAGGGACCGCCAGAGGAGAGAGAGGAGGATGTGATAGACCTCCCCGTAATGAGCACGTGAGAGTTTGTTTCGCACACTCGGGTTTTTCTCGAGTTGTAGAGTTTGTACTGTTATTCGTTTGTTTCATTTTTGTTTAATGAGTCGGTAATTGTTTATTTATTATCGAACGTACTAATCGGTTTATTGAGATGCGCAGTTAACAGGTTGAAATTAGCGAAACGAGGAAATCGGGCGTTCGATTCGTTAAGTTGTAATTTTTGGGGGGTTTTGTTGTAATTTTTGTAAATTCTGTAATTTCATAATCATTTTAATAATTTTTTTATACTAATTAAAAAATAAAAATAAATAAATAAATAAATAAACTGTGAATGCGGACCGCATCAAACCTGACATACGGTCCGCAAGGTGAAGACGGTGTGAAAAAAATATATCTCATGCGGACCGCATCCAAGTGTGGATACGGTCTACATCCGTCCCCAGATCTGAAACATAAAAACCCCGTTTCAGGGGTTTCGAACAACATAACCACCACCGTCACTTTCCCATCTCCGGCCACCACTCACCTCCCCTTTCTTCGCCGTTGACCACCACTCGACCATCACGACCACCACTTTTCACCTCCACTCCGCCACCATACCTCTTCATCGCCACCTACCATCTACACTCTCGACCACCACCACCCGTCTCCACCTCGCCACATAACCACACCCTCCGTTGAACCACCTCGCCGTCGTTCACCACCGTCGTGGACGCCACTGCCACCATTACTATCGTGTTCGGTTCGGTTAATTGAGTCACCTCGGTTCTCGTGTCTCTAAACAAGGTACGCTCCAATTTCCATCACATGTATATGTTTCGCATGTAATTGTGCTTGGTTCAGTTGAGTTTATTTGCGAGTCGAGTCGTTTGGCATGCATTTCGTTCCTTTGGTGGTTTGGTCGGATCTTTGTTGTGTCGTTTCAACTTTAGGCGGTTTTAATGTTGTAAATATAGAGTACTTAGCTTTGTGCAGTTTATATTTTATTAAGTTATTCGGCGTCTGTCGAGTCGTCATTAGGCGTATTGTGTATTTAGTGGTTTGTTTTGTCATCGCTAATGTTAAGATGACGTAAGGTTTTATATGACATATATGTTTCGAGCGTCGGGGTTAATTATGTTGTTGTTGTAACATGTAAGTGTCGAGTCGTATTTTGCTAGTTGTTGTAGTATTGTTGTATAATTGATTTCGTGGGCCAAAAAATTGTTGACGTTGCGTTATATATTGATACATATAATTAGTTTCAAGATTTGTCATTGCGTTTCATTTGCAGGTTTGTGATCGCATCGCCCGTACTCAATCTCCATTTGGGCGAGGACGTTCGTTTTCTTGTAATTACGCCGGGGGCATACCAAAATTTTCATTTTTCTTGTTGTATATCTATTCGTTGCGGCCACGAACGAAATGCTATACGGCCGCAACCACCGCCCCAACACACCAAAAATATGTTTTTCCCTTCTATTTAATTAATTTTGAAAAAAAATATAAAATATAAAAAATAAAAAATAGAATAATAATAATAAATAAATGCATCGAAAAACGTGTTCGGGGTGGTGGCTTGTATTATTGATTATATATCTTATTGTGTAACTGAGTGCAGATATGGCGTCTTCCTCATCGCAGCCGGCCCGCAAGCGGGGTCGGGCCACTTGTGCTCTCGTGCCACACTACCGCCTCCGCCGCAGCCAGTGCAGCCAGAGGGTCAGGAGGAGCAGCCTGCTCAGTCGGCACGCCAGATTAGATATACCATGGAGTTGGTCATGCCTGATCTCGCAGTCCCAGCGCCATCAGTAGAGGAGCGCGATCCGCTAGAGTTACACTCACTGCTCTGCTTCGAGCACGACACTGAGGAGTACGCGATACTGCAGCTGGTTGCTACAACTGAGATTTCATAGGCCGAGGACATTGACTGGCCATTGATGGGTCGTATGGGGGCTACTGAGAGGTTAGGACAGATGATACTTACTCGACGTACAACATATCAGGAGCTCACACTGGATTTTTTGCGACATTCCGATTCGATTCCGCACATCTCACTCATGCGTCGGCAGTTAGTTTCGCTCTGGGAGGCAGATGCATATTATGTCGATCGCCGATTTCGCCGTTCACGTAGGGTTATATACGATACAGGAGACTGCACAGCCGATGTTCACTGACAGCCTCATGGGATGGGCAGAGATCGAGCTACCTCAGTGCATTACTACTACACAGTTAGCTGCATTCTGGTCCACGATAGGCGATGGTGAGTGGGTGTCGGGTATTCCAGCTTTACAGATTCGAGATCCGATTATTCGGTTTATTCATCGCAAGATCCTCACCTGCACTGTTCTCGCGCGACACATGTCACCAGAGAGGGTGACATATTACGAGTTATTTGCTTTATATTGTCTGGTTGGACGCCGTCGAGGCCAACTTGGCCATGCTATTGTTACAGCGTTAGCGAGAGAGCGGGGACGTGGGGAGATTCGAGGGTTTGTATGGGTGCATATGTCAGCGTGTTAGTAGAGAGTTTGGGAGTGTTTGAAGTGTTTCCGCCTGCCTGGTTGAGAGCAGAGTCCGCTGGGGGCACCTACCGGTTGAGTAATATGCAACAACTGATTGAGTTAGTCATGCCTGGGGATCCACCACAGTTTCTAGCACCAACGGGACCCTCAGGTACCTCCAGTTCTATCGGGTGTGGAACCACAGGATGCACCAGGTGTTGTTTGATAACGCCACCCATATGGGGGTCGACCACGTGCACAGGTTCAGGCAGCTCATAGACCAGTCACGTTAGCAGGTATACACGAGGAGCAGTTGGCACAGAAAGAGCGCATCGAGCGAGTGGACAGACTGTTGAGGGGTTTAGAGCTGACCAGACCCAGATCAGAGCGATGTTGCAGAGCATTATGGATCATTTCTACATTCAGCAGACACCAGGCCAGCAGTAGTCAGCATCAGTGGTTTTTGGGTTACCTTTGTATTTTTCCTCTTATTTTTGTTTTTATTATCATGGCCTGTACTTATTCATATACTTGGGGAATTTGTAAGGGTAACCGGTTGGATCTTTAGTTGTACTGTACACTTTATATATTTATTGTATAGTATGGTTGTGTTTGATATATTGCTTCTAGCCGTGCAGTTTCATATTACAGGTTATATTACTATTGCTGAGTTGCGTGAATTGAGCGGTTGGATTGTATACGAGAAGTGTATCGAGCATATCAGGGGAGTTTCAGTCTCATTTCTCCTGTTTGATTGTTGTTGTTGCATAATTTTTGTATTCGTTTATTCTCTTTTCGTTCACATTGGGGACAATGTGTCTTTCAAGTGTGGGGATAGGGGAATTTGTAAATTATTTTGTAACTTGAGTCTGTAAATAGAGTTTTTGTAAATATTATAAAAAATAAAAAATAAAAGTTATTTGCGAGTCCGGTCCTTTAGCGCGTAGAAAACGAAAAACCTTTTCAAAGCGTCTGATAAAAGCAGTTTAATTGTTGGATTTACGAGTCGAGAGCGCATGCTTCTTTAAGTTGCGAGATAGTAGGTTGATTGATTCGGTTTTTGGGGAGTAAAAGGTTTTGGGATGCCTAGGATAGTGGATGGAGCCGGAGAGTTAATTGGTTATGCATTGTCGATATCGGTAGCCCTTATTTACCACATGATAGTGAGATTTGATGTTTCATATTTATATCTTCATTACTTTCATTTCATGTGTGGTTACCGACTTGTTGCGTTACTTTAGAACTTGTGCGTTTTGATGCAGTTTGAGACCTTCGGTTAGGATTTGGCATGGATATGATAGAGGCATTAGGATCACCTTGTTTGTTTAGCCTTTGTGTTTTGCCCGTTTCATCACTACCCTTAGACACCACTTTGAGCCTAGCCATTCGTTTGTTGACCCTTTTGTGATGTGATGACCGGATTGTTTTATGTTTATGTCGTTGTTGATATTGCTTAGTAAAAAAAAGCAAATAAAAAAAAGAGAAAAATGAAAAAAAAATAAAAAAATAAAAAAACAATTTTAGTATAAGGTTGTGGGTCGAAACGACCAAATTATGTGAGTATTTGTTTTGTGATTATCCGGTTTATCGGGTGATTATTTTTGGTAGCCCATTGTTTTCTGAATAAAATAACCTATCCTTGGTCTTTGCCTACCCTTTAAGTCCTTCATTCGTGCCGAGTTTTAACAATTAGGTGGAGAATTGATTGATAGTATGCTTCATGGTTTGGTCTAGAGAGTTCACTCGAACTATGATGTATATTTAGCCGAGAGTTGAGTGATATTGTGAGGGGTGTTGGCAATGCATGATTGATGGCTTGAAGGTGAGAAAAAACTTGATTAGGTATGCCCGGTTTTGATTTAAATATTTTGGGTTGTCAACATTTTGAACGTTGTAAGTCTTGTGAAACCACCGTGCTTGATGATTTCGTAGTTCGAGTTATAACTTGTTGGAGACTTGCGTTGTTGTTAAGTGTTTAAGTTGGACATGTAATTTGGGATTTTGCTTAGGGACAAGCAAAGGGTTAAGTGTGGGGATGTTTGATGTGTCTTAAATTATACACATATTTCGTATCGAATTCCCTACATTTTGATTGGTTTATATGAGGTTTTCCCGCGTTTTTAATACTTAATTGGTTAAATTGTGGATTTGCAGGAATTGGTGAAGAAACTGCAGATTATGAGGTGAAAACGAAATAAAGCGGGAGCAGCAAAGAGAGCACGAAAAGACGTGTCTGAAAACAGAGTTTAAAAGTAAAAATATTTGTTCCAGGGCCTGGATGCGGACCGCAACCATGTTTCCATACGGTCCGCATCAGGTTTTTGATGCGCGCGTTTTTATGCTGGATGCGGACCGCATCCACATGTCCATGCGGTCCGCATGGCAGTCGGTTTTCGTGAAATTTGTATAAAAGCTAACAGCCGGCTAGGGTTTGACGTATCTCGTAAAGCTGGCGACTTTGGAGCACCTTGGGGCGATTTTGGAGCATATTGAAGCTGCTTTGAAGTCTTGGAAGCTTTCGGTTCGAGTTTTGAGCGTTTTGGGTTCGTTTAACATTAGTTTTACGCCTTTATTTCGTTTTGAACCATGAATTCTTTTGTTTTCAGAACTGAGTTTGCTTTGTTTATGAATATTATGAGTAGCTAAACGTTTGTACTACTTAGGTTTAGATGAACTTGATGACTGTGACATTGTTTTGACTTGATTGTGGCTATTTTATGCGATTTACATAATTGAATCTTGAGATGGTTATTGGTATTGCATGTTTTGGTATTGTGATTGATTATTGATTGATAAATTCAGCGGTTTAGGCACGTAGAAATACAACCTAGACTTAGGGTTTAATTTGAATCGGTTATCTTAGAGTTTAGAAATAAACCAAGTAAATCAATTGTTAAAATAAACAACTTAAAACTTGCATCCTCATCTAGTGACTCGAAAGACGATTTAGGTGTGCTAGGTTATTAGCTAATCGTTGTTGGGTAGATTGGGTGGCCTATAGCTCGGGCTCGTTTATTTCATCGCGTTTAGGGTTTCCTAGGATTTCAATTATCAAGGTTGGGTTTGCTTCGCGAATAGAGGGTTTTGGGGGTTATTTAGCTTTCATTATTTAATATTCGTGGGATTTGGTATCGATAGGTCGAGCCGGTTCGTTCTAGCACTTCGTGTTTTGTCCATATCTTTCGATTGATCATCTCTAGCGGGAAGTTATTCCGGTAGATTAGGATATTTGGCCATCATCATAGTCAGAATAGCGTTGCATGATTCTAGGGATTCGACACCTAGGTAGTTCTTTTCTCATTATATTTGATCCACATTTCGTTCCGAGTTTCGTGTTTGTCTTGCGTTGCTTGTCATTTTCTTAATTAATTAGGATATTAGATAATCATCAAAATCAACTTAAATTTGACTTTGTATTCGATAGAGGTTCAGTATCTAAAGTTTGCGTATAGTGTCCATGGATTGATACTCGGTCTTGCTATCTACACTACTCCGCGACCAGTGCACTTGCCGATTGTGTGTGGTTTAGGTTGTGATTCCTTTTTAAAACTTGTCTGATTTTTATATACACATTTCACACATCACTTCATATCACTCTCGAGTTCCCAAGTAAATTCAGCGCCATGTTTTCCTTCCCAGCGAACCTTGACGATAGGAATTCGACTGCGCCTTAATTTTTTGATTCCTCGGTCCATGATTTCGACTGGTTTTTCCCCAAAATGCAATGTTTGTTGATTTGAAGATCTTTGAGTGGAACTTGAAGTCCTTCTTCAGCTAGTCATTTCTTGAGATCGAAACATGGAAAACTGGGTGAACGTTGTTGAGCTCTTGAGGTAGATTTAGTCGATACGCTACCTTGCCAATCCTTTCAAGAATCTTTAAAGGACCCACGTAGCGAGGAGTGAGTTTGCCTTTCTTACCAAATCGAACAACACCCTTCCAAGGGGATACCTTGAGAAGTACGTTATCACCTATGTTGAATTCCAAAGGCTTGCGTCTTTTGTCAGCATAATTCTTTTGTCGGCTTCGAGCTTTGAGAAGATTATCATGAATTTGTAGAATCTTGTCTGTTGTCTCTTGTATCAGTTCGGGCCGGTGATTTGAGAGTCTCCGATCTCGTTCCAACAAATAGGCGAACGACACTTATGACTATACAATGCTTCAAATGGTGCCATTTGAATACTAGCGTGATAACTGTTATTGTACGAGAATTCTACCAAGGGTAAATGCGAATCTCAGTTGCCGCCAAAATCGATAACGTATGAACGAAGCATATCCTCCAAGGTTTGTATAGTACGCTCGGTTTGACCGTTGGATTGAGGATGAAAAGCGGTGCTAAGATTGAGACGAGTACCAAGGGCGGATTGAAACGTTTGCCAAAGGCGAGAGGTAAAACGAGCATCGCGATCCGAAATGATGTCAATGGGAGTACCGTGACGACTAATGATTTCATCCGTGTAGATACGAGCCAATTTCTCGACTTTGGAATCTTCACGAATGGCAAGGAAATGAGCGGATTTGGTCAATCGATCAATGATGACCCAGATACTATCGTGACCAGACGAAGTGCGAGGAAGCTTGGTAATGAAGTCCATAGCAATACTCTCCCATTTCCAGACAGGAATTTCTGGTTGTTCGATCAAGCCAGAGGGGCGTTGATGTTCAGCTTTAACTTTAGAACAAGTTAGACACTTCGATACGTAAAGAGCGATATCCTTCTTCCTTCCAGGCCACCAATAAGATGCTCGAAGGTCATGATACATCTTATCAGCGCCAGGATGAACGGAGTATCGGGATTTGTGGGCTTCATCCATCAAGGTGTTTTGAAGATTGAGACGGTTGGGAATCCAAATGCGATTATGGTAGTAAAGAATACCATCGGTTTAGCTGTGAGTGGGTTTTCGACTCCACAATTCAACTCGTTATCGAGGTTACAAAGGATGTCCTTGAGGGTTTGAAAAGACTCCTCTTGTTTGGGACCCCGAATAAAAGGTTTATCCTTTCGAGTCAAGGACGTAAGAGGGACAACAATCTTGGAAAAGTTCGAGATGAATCTACGATAATAACCAGCTTAGCCAAGAAACGAACGAATTTCAGAAGGCGATTTAAGTGCAATCCAATTCTTCACAGCTTCTATCTTTGCGGGGTAAATATGAATACCGAGTTCATTGACGGTGTGACCAAGGAATTGAACCTCTTTTAGCCAAAATTCACAATTGGAGAATTTGGTGTAAAGACGTTCGGTGCACAAAAGCTGAAGGATAAGTTGCAAATGTCGCCCATGTTCTTCTTTCGTCTTGGAGTAGATGAGAATATCGTCAATGAAAACGATTACGAAAAGATCGAGGAAAGGCTTACACACGCGGTTCATTAAATCCATTAACACTGCAGGCGCATTAGTCAAACCAAAAGGCATGACCACGAACTCGTAGTGTCCATAACGTGTGCGAAAAGTGGTTTTTGGTACATCTTCTTCGAGAACTCGAAGTTAATGATAGCCAGAACGAAGGTCGATTTTTGAGAAACAGGTCGCACCTTGGAGTTGATCGAAGAGATCGTCAATACGAGGAAGTGGATATTGGTTTTTTACAGTAATCTTTTTGAGCTCACGATAGTCAATGCACATCCGAAAGGACCCATCTTTCTTCTTGATGAACAAAACATGAGCGCCCCAAGGGGAAGTACTAGGGCGTATAAAGCCTTTATCAAGAAGTTCTTGAAGTTGGCTAGATAGCTCTTGCATCTCCGAGGGTGCTAAACGGTAAGGGGCTTTCGCAACAGGAGTTGCGCCAGGAATGAGATCAATACGAAAGTCAACGGAACGAGGAGGAGGACCAGGAAGATCCTCGGGAAGACGTCGGGAAAATCACAAACAACAGGAACGTCACTTACGCTCGGACCCTTGTCTTTATTTTCCATAATGTGGGCCAGAAAGGCGAAGTATTCCTTGCGCAAATATTTGTTTGCTTGGATACACGACATTAGCTTAAGACCTTTAGAAGGTTTTTCGCCGTAGATATGCAAAGAGTCGCCGTTTGGAAGAGGAAGGCGAATGAACTTTTCAGAACACACAACTTCGGCACCAAACTCGCCTAAGCCAATCCATGCCTACTATGATATCAAAGCTTCCAAATTGCATGGGTATTAGGTCAATCGAGAACGTAAGATCGTAAAGATTCAATGAACAATTAGAAAGGACGGAATCAACAGTGACGGATTTTCCATTAGTGACTTCGACAGCGAATGGATTGGGCAACTTAGAACGTACGCACTTAAGCAAGGGTTCAAATTCATTAGATACAAAACTTCTATCTGCGCCAGTATCAAAAAGACAGGAAGCATAGACATGGTTAACAAGGAACGTACCAGCTATAAACGTCGTTCGAGTTTTGTGCCTGAGCAGCAGTGAGGGCGAAGGCTCTGCCTCGAGCTGGTTGAGGCTGCTGCTACTGCTGTTGCTGGTTGTTGACGCGTTGGGGGCAGATGTTGGCGAAATGGTTAGGGTCACCACATGTGTAACATGCTCGCATAGGAGCGACTTGAGGTTGAGCTTGGGGGGGTTAGGGTTTGGCACGACGGCTTGGGGTTGCTGGTTTTGGGGTTGAGGGAATTCCGGCAACGGTTAGCAAAATGCCCTAGCCTTTGACATTGGGCACATTTGTGGCATGGCGTGTTGGTAGGGTGATGGTAGGAGAAGTTAGCACACTAAGGATGAAGTCCAATGTAGCCACGCTTGGGTTGCTCGGGGTTGGCAGGGGTAATAGCTGCTAACGCTTGGATGGGTTGAGGGTTTGGCGGAGTAACAACCGCGTAGTTTTGAACAGGAGCCTTCCGCTTCTTGTTCTGGGGTTATTGTTTCTTGGGGGTTTTGGTGAGGGTTCCTTGGTGGCGGTGGTATCGGTGGTGGCTTGGTGCGCACTCTTCGTAGAGACCTTGTCGTAGGCCCCATGAAGAATAAAGTTGTTGTTAAGCTCGATTGCGATGTTGTAAGCATCTTCAATGGTTTTGGGACAAGCGGAGGCAACGTGGTTGATCAAGATGGAAGGTAGGCAATAGATGAATTTGGCGATGGCTTTGGGGGTGGTATCGACTTGACCGGGGCAAAGGATGCTGAGTTGCTTGATGCATGCAACTAGACCAGTAGTGTCACTCCCGACTTGCTTCAGATTCCAAAACTCATTATCGAGTTTCTGAAGTTCGTGTGGAGGACAGAACTCGTGCTTCATTAGCTCCTTTAGTTCTTCCCAAGGCAAGCCGTGGGCTTCTTTGTTTCCCCTCTTGTTACGCTCGGAGGTCCACCACTCGAGGGCTCTCGAGCGAAACACCCATGTCGCGTTTAGGGTTCGTAGGTCGCCGGGACATCCACTTTGCATGAAGGTGAGTTCGATCGCGTCGAACCATTCATCATGGCGGTGGCGCCATCATTGCCTGTAAACTCCATGGGCTTACAAGCCATGAATTGCTTGAATTGGAACGTCGCCTTGGGAGGGTCCACCTTTGAGTCGACGGAGGACTTGGGGGTATCATGGATGGTTTGAATTTGGCTCACGATGTTGGGGATAATCTTAGCCATTTGCTCAGCCATTTGTTCAGCGACTAAACCTACAAGTTCTTGCTTCGAAATAAAGTCTCCATTGTTGTTGGAACCCTTGGATTTCTTGGATGAGCTTGGAGAAGACATCTAGGGTTGAAATAGAAAGGAAAAGGATGAGACTTGATCATAATGTAAAAATAAGTTTTGCATGTATAAGCATGTGTACGTTCATGTATGTTGCATGTATTTGACGAGTATTTAACAAGTATTCAACAAGGATAATCACGTATGAATGCGTATAAGGAGTATAAATTTAGTTTGTTCACGAGGGTTATTATTGTCTTTGATTGCGATAGATGTGCGAATTGTGTAACGGTTTGAATTGAACGACGTAACAAGTATAAAATCACATAAAAAGTGAGATAACATAAAAGATTGGCTCAATAAGACATTTGAATGTTTCGAGTAGAGAAACATTGACTATTCCAAAGTGATTCATAGGATCTTTCAAGTTAGGGAACATGCTTTGGCCTAATAGGTAAAATACTCGTCGAGAAGCGATTAACGGTATTTTACCCTTCTAGTTACTACATGTCCCTAGTCGATCGAAAATTCGAGACTTTGGTGAGATTGAAAATCAAGGAACGGGACTTAATCGACAAGGTGCGGGTTTCACCCCTAACTTGACGATTCCGTACCCCAAGTGTGGTTGTTTCTTACTAAACGAGGAGCATATTCCGACTCGTTAGTAAGATCCACTAGAGTATGAAATGGAAGTTTTCCATCAAGGTGTGGATGTCACTCCTAACTTGATGGCGTAACTTCGTGAAAAATCAAATACGCGGAATGAGGGATTTCACCAAAAATTGTAAGCCATTAGGCTTATCTTGGTGCAAATCGCCTTGTTTGCATCATGAGTGTCTTCAAGTCTTCAAGTGTATTGTGTAAATGTCTTAGGAAAGACATTATGTAAGTTTTAAGACCAAAAGAAAGGAAGAAGCAAAGTAGGAAGAGTAAAGTTTTAAGCATAATGTAGGAATGGTCAAAAACGGGACGCTTAAACTATAGACTAGGTCGAACATGGCAATTCTACCTAATTCCCTATAGTTATGGCTCTGATACCAATCTATCACACCCCAATCGATGGCGGAAACATCGAGGCGGGACGAAAAAGATTGTACATTCCTCACAACGCTAATAGCGACAATAATTAATTAAACCATATTTCATTTCATGAGTAAGTTGTCATTACAATACAAGGAAAATTCAAATAACAACAATAACATGGCCAAAATTTGATGCAACAATAATAAACCTAAACGTCAATGTGTGTATCTAGTCTCAACGCTACTTCGATTTCGTAGCATCATCTTCATCAACTTGTAACATGTTTTAAAATAGAGTTCAATGCAAAAGCAAAGGCGAGTACACAAGTTTAAGCATAAGCATACGTATATGAATAAAGTTTAAAACGGCAACCAAGTTTATTACTAGAGCATTATACATGGCATGCAATAATTTCTAGTCAATCCTCTTGCTTACGCATAATAACGATAATTTAACATGACCACTAGATTCACGATTGGGTGGTGCATTACTCCCATAGCGCTATGCATGTCAAATGGAGGCTTAAGATAAGCTAACGACTATGTTATCACATAAGAATGGTCCAAGATATAAGCAACAAGTAACGTATCAAAGCATTCATGAATATTGGATTGTTTCGTGCATTTCATAAAGTTTAAGTTTGGTGATATTGTATATGTTAAACATGTTACACCCAAAAGTGATATAAACGAAAAGTGGGTCGAGTGTACTCACGGTTTTGCAAGCTTTCCGACTTGTTAGTTCCATGAAGAGTTGTTTTGTTGAGGGAGGAACACCGAGTTATCCTACAAGAGGAAAACTTAGGTGTGAGTATTTGGATGATGATGGAAGGTTCGGGATTTTTAGAATAAAGCATAACAAAGTATGTATACGAAAATACTCACTAAGGTCTAGCACTCGTTTTGACACTATGGGAACCCATTAGGGTTTATGTGATTTCATAGGTTATACACCTATTAGAATCATAATGAGGAACTAAACTCTTTTAGTGATTAAACTTAATAACTTGACACATGATTATATAGTTATTATCAAGGTTTTCGGTTTTAAGTATATTATATAGATTATAGTAAGTATACATACTATATCATAAGTCCAATCATGGATATCATAGAAGTCATGTAGGAGGTAGGTGGTATAACCATCCATTTAGGAACCTCATGAGAGTTCACCATTACACAAGTTGTCATAGACAACAAGGAGGGTCAAGAACAAGATTAATAATAATAAGGAAATGGAATACATGTGTATCACTATACCAAGTAGTCAAGTAAGCTACAACCCGGTGAGCCGACGTCGACACAAGTCGAAGGCTAGACGGGGTTGTGTTACTCTCATCTAGCAAACTACATTGGGATAGTGATGAAAATCATCAAGTGATGTGTGGACTTAGTTGTAGGATAGCCCAAGCTAACCGGGTAGTCACACTAACATCAAGTTCAAGACTTGGAATCACTTGTGAGCTTAAAGCTCATTGAAAACAGAAAGTTTATAGTGTTTATACCACTCATATTTCATATAGAGCAACTAGGTGAGGCTTACTATCAATAATCTTGATTAGAAGCTCAAGAACACAAGGTTGTATGAGTATAACATAAGTTTACAAAAGTTTTAGTCATAACAGAAAGTTTCAGCCTACTTTGGAGTCCTTTTGGTGAATTCCCAGGCCTAGCATTTGCCACGGCAAGTCTGTGGGATCATACCTAAGACTTATCCAAGTAAGTAGGAAGAAGAATCAAGCAAAAACATTTAGAAATGAGCAAGTTATGCTCACTTTGGTGAGAGTTGATGATTCTGCTTGGGTTCTTGAATTTCTAGCAGATTATGAGTGATTTGAGAGAGATTAGGAGGTGATTAAAGTAGAAAAATGTGTGGAGAAGGTGTGGTATTTATAGGGAAGAGTTTAGGGTTAATTGGGGGTGTTTATTGGAGGTTTAAGGTGATTGAGGAAGGAAGAAAAATGGGTTTTCGTGCAAATCCCGCGGCTGATTCAAACCTGCTGCCCGCCCAGACCCCATGCGGACCGTATGGGGTTCTCAATGCAGTCCGTAACGGCCGGGTCAGAACACCATTTTTTTATTTTTGTTGATTATTGATTGGGCCTTGTATGAATGTTATATAAAACATATTTTTTGTGCCATATTAAGACTTTTAAGCATATGTAACACGTTCTAAGGTCCACATAAGTTTAAAATGAATACGATTAAGTATAAACATCCTGAATAAGTCTCGTATGAAGTATGATTGTCACGTATTTACAAGTTTGCCATGTATCCAAGTATCAAGCATGAACGTATGGTTATAAAATGATTACGAATAAGCATAAAATGAATAGGAATAAAGTACGAGTTTTCATTATGATTCAAGTCTCGGATTACAATGATTAACACGATTACAATGAAAGGACGAATACAAGATTACAAAGGTTTCTAAAAATAGAAAGACAACACGAGCTTTCTAAATGTGGAAAGTGTAGGACCGATCCTCAATGCTAAGGAACCTAAATTTGATATCTAACGTCCATAATAGCAGAAATATTACGTCGTGTTTACCAATAGACAAGAATTAACCAGTTAATCATCAGTTTCATTGATTAAACTTCGAGAGTACAAACTGACAGAGCTTCGCCTCCAAAATGCCAAAGTTACAAATGAATGAGGCAAACTAGCTATTTATAATAGTCCAAGTTCGCTATAGAGAGACATGAGTTCGCCCGAACTTGCATTAGCAAGTTCGGCCGAACTTGCCTTTACATGACACATTACCAGCGAACTTGTCTCTAACAAACATAAATGCACTTTTCAGCTAGCCTATTCAGCTCTATACTATACAGAGTCGATATAAGACTAAGACATAGATGTTATGCACCAACAGACTCCCCCTTGGATATAGTCTTCGTATTGTATCAGTCTTCAAAACTCTGTCTTCATAATATACTTTAACGCGCCCAACCGAAGAAGTTCTTGTACGGCTTCTTTCGTCGTTCTTGCTTAGGATCTGGCGTCTGATCTGTAGGAGGCACTTTGTTCAAATGCTGAAATCTTTTAACACTTGCCTTCCTTGTTCTTTCATGAATTGCTTCAAGACACTTCTCCTCCTTTAGAAACTCAACCCTTTCTAAATCTCTCCACTTCGTTTACCACATCTTTCCAGAATTGACTTCGCGTGCATAACAAACATTTACAACTTTCTGAAATTTCATCGCTTGTACCTTTTCTCGTTCTTCAAAAACAATCTTGCTATTGAACAAGGTTTTGATATCTTCTCTCGAGCAGTTCACAAGCCACATAGGATCTAGAATCCTTATCGTCCTCCATAAACCCCTCATGCCTTGATGACCCATCACCTCAACCCTTTCCTTTGTTATATCCAAGTGTTCATCAAACTTCAGAACAATAACTGCTTCACAAGTAGCTGGATCTATTTGCCACCACTTGAACAAAGGATAGAAGTTTTGTTCAATCAGAATTAGCGGCATATTCCTCATGGCTCTTGGACGTTCCATGATCAATGTTATGTCCTTTTCCCCCGTTTTCTTGTTTATCTTGTTTCTGCGGCCAGGAATAAAGGCTTCCAGTAGTTGAATCCTTTCACCACTTCATACTTGATCATTTTCCACAATAACTGATCAATATACTTCATGTGATATGTAACATTCACAGTCTGCACTAACTCTTACACATCCCAATAAGGTAAGGTCTTGAAATCAGAAAGATACTTGAAGTATTACACTCCAAATTCTCTTTTGATTGCATAAGCATTCAGCTCTTTGAACCAACCCCAACTCAAAATATCCCCCAAAGAGACATCTTTGTCTCTGGTAAAGAATGCTAGAGGACGTCTAAACTTACGTTCGCGAGGCATCTCTTTAAACTAGGACTTCTTTGCTTGAGCGATTTCCTCCTTTGTCATGGGTTTTGGAACTTTTCCCTCTCGTAGAGACTCTTATATCTTTTCTTTAAGCATGTCTTCATCGAGTTTCTTGTACATCTCCTTGAAAGTAGGAAAACTTTCAGAATTAAGACCGACGTACTTCGCAGTATGATCCGTTTCATCATCAGAAGACCAATCCTCTACGATCACCCTGTTATACTCATCGGCCTCAAATCTTCTAACATACTGATAATCGTTTGGCTCAAAAGTGTTAACATTCAAAACCTCCTCGAAATCAAACTCTAAACTTTCAGCTTCAACTTCAACCAATCTCGCCAAATCTTCTTTTGAGTAATTGTGCACTTACTCACATTCTTCCACATTATGTTCCAACATCAACATTAACGGCTTTGTGGGTACTGCAGCAACTGGCTTTGCAAATCGATCAATATTTGACAAATCTATATCCTCTGAAGGCCTTTTCTGTCCTGACTCCCCCTCACTTTTATCATCCATTCTGTTTGATTCATCATCCATTAGCGAGGAAAAATCAAATTCACTTGACACTTTGGCTTCAGTGATTCTAATACCAACACCACCCTGATCGTCATCATTATCGTCGTCTTCAGCTACATTCCAATCTTCATATTCTGAATCATCCTTTTCTTCATCATCTTTATCCTCCTTTTCAGCTTCTAAATCGTCCTTTTTAGAAGCAACTATCATATCAGAAGGCTTGACAGATTCGTCAATCTTTGGAATATTGGACTCAGAAGCTTTAACCTCATCATCAGACTTCTCTGCAGCTTCAGAAGAAGTAGGAGCTTCATCTTCAATCCCTTTTCCTTTACCACTTGCAGCTAATTCTTTTTCTGATCGTTCTTTAGCTTCTTGCTGATCCAGACGATTATATTCTTTGATGAAATCGATACCCAGTGCATTAGATAACACTTTCTGCATCCTGGAGAATATTCGATCATTTAGGACTTGAATAGACTTCAGATCAGCTATCTCAGTTTGCATCTTTTCATTTGTGTCCTGCAAACTTTCGATCAACGCTTTAAAGTACTCTCTTTCATTCTCTATCAATTTAACCTTTTCATCCAAAATCTCTTTCTCAACCGCACTTTGATTCATCTTCTGAATAAGCTCTGCTTTTTCAACTTCATTCTGTGTCACTTTATCTTCTAATGCCTTGACACGCTTTTCCAGAAGTTCAACGTTAGTC
The DNA here is from genome assembly GCA_947069175.1 of Scalesia atractyloides. Taxonomy (NCBI): domain Eukaryota; kingdom Viridiplantae; phylum Streptophyta; class Magnoliopsida; order Asterales; family Asteraceae; genus Scalesia; species Scalesia atractyloides. The sequence goes on from CAMTDV010000024.1 coordinate 74,553,607, forward strand.
TCTGGAAAGAAATCGTTTAAATCCTGCAGACTTATCGGATCGTTGTGCATATCACCAAACACATTAGGCCCTCCTGGAGTTTTAGGTGTTGACTTTGGAGTCGTAGCCTTCGGTGTAGACTTATTTGGTGTAGAAATTTCAAGATTCGAAGTCGTTAGAGCAATAGGCGATTGAATAATCGGTACTTCCACAAAACTAGACACAGGAGGTTATTGTGTAGCTCCTGGCCTTTCATCTTCCGATGAAATAATCACAGGAGGTTCTTGTGTGACTCCTGGACGTTTAGCTTCACTTGTATCAATAACAGGAGGTTCTTGTGTAGGAGGTTCTTGTGTAACTCCTTTCTCCTGTGCGCCAGAAGGTTCTTGTGTCACTTCTGCACTTTTCAATGATCTTTGTACCTTTTGCTGACAGCCTTTTGTTCTTTCTTTGATTTTCTCTTTCCTTTAGTCTGAGGAGACCCTGTAGTCTTTGTCGACGAAACCGTTGCAGACTTTACACGTTTAGTTTTCTTCTTCGGTCTTTCCTCATCAGATACATTCTCAAGATTTGGATCAAAATCAACATCAATCTCTTTTGCCTTTTCTGCCTCAGTCTCTTCTATAGTCTTCTTTGTAATTCTTTCAAGAGAATCATCATTATCTGAAGTAGCAGAAATAACATCATCTTGTGTTGCTTTCACTGTTTCTTGACTTTCAATATTAACTGCTGCACTTGAACCTACTTCGACTTGAACATTCTCAGGTTCATCTTCATCTACGAGCATTGTTTCAATTTTCCTTGCAGCTCGTTTCTTCTTAGGCTTATCAGCTTCTGCCTTTAAGAACCATTCACTTCTAGTTTTCGGCTTGAATTCCTTAAACCATTCCTTTTTAGTATTAAGCTCTTTTTCATCATCACTCATCTTTTCTCCATTTATTGTCTGGTGGTGCAATGTAGTTAGCATCTTTAATAGCTCCGAAAACTGGTTTTGCAACAGGAGCTGAAGCTTGCTTCTGAAACTTTATGAGCTTCTTCACTGTTGTTTCATCAAGATGAACTAGATACAACACATCGTTCGGATCTCGTGCTATATTCTTGAACTTTTCATCAATCAACATTTGCACGAATCTCGGATAAAGACAAAGTCTTGAATCTTCCATATTCTTGGACATGTGTGTGAAAACAAGCTTAGAAAAGTTGAACAGCATCTTCAGAATAAGTGCCATTACCATGCAGGCTAAATAATCTTGCACGTCGTCGAGACCTGCCTTGCGGTGACTAAAAGTATGGATAATAGCGTGCATCAGGAGCTTGTAGGGGTTAGGCACTTCCCCTTTCTTCAACGTTGGTTTGTTCACGCTTCCCTTATAACCCATACGAAAGAAACATCCACGAACCATCTTTTCATCGAGATAAATTGGATCGTCTTCTTTATCGTTGAATTGTAACACATTGCGATATCATCTTCAGTTACATTGATCGTTTAACTTCATTGCCGACTTGCACAGATGAAACAATTGACTTCTGATCTTCACTAAGACTCACGTTCGTCCAAAAATGAAAAATGTGTGAGCTATATGAGACTGTGCGCTCTGTGATAGCCCGGTGAATAGGACTATCTTCCAAAAACTTCAGAATACTATCATACTCTTTCAAAGATGGACATATCGATTTGTCGAGTGTAATACAGGTGTTGTGCGTCTAGAAAACTCTACTGAGATTACTCTTGCTGGTTCTTGCTCCTGAAAAACGACACAAAATACTTAGTACACTTTACGAGAAAAAATCACAAAATTTCAACCAACATATTCATCAAGTTCGGGCGAACTTGATATATGTTAAAACATTCTGATTTCTTCAAGTTCGCCGAACATGCCCTAACAACATGTTCTCTATATAGTTCGGGCGAACTTATACTCTAAATAAAAATTCAGAATTCCATAACCCAAGTTCGGGCGAACTTCCATTAGCTTTATCCAAATCATATTTAAGAAGTTCGGTCGAACATGCCAATGATCATTTATTCAAATTTGATAACAAGTCCGGTCGAACATGTCAACAAGTTCGGCCGAACTTGTTGTCATCTTCAACAAAATACCTGCTTATCACATCAACACCCATTTAAACAAATCAAACATGTTTTTATGGTCGATTTTAAGTGTAGATCAAAGATTTATGTCCAATTTGATCCAAGGTAAACTAGAACTACCATTTTTAAAGATTCAGATATGTTATGCTCGAATAAGTTCAATTAATGGTTCAATCATCGAAATTATACCTCAGCCATTGATCGTGGTGTGCAAATCACCAAGATCAATTGAAAATCAGGTAGTATAACGGTGCTAAAATGCCAATTTCGCTCTCAAACTCAAGTTCGCTCAGTGCTCAGAGGTGTTTGCTGTTGCAGAAGTGAGTTCGGCCGAACTTACTTAGGTACTTATACCTAGGTAAGTTCGGGCGAACTTGCAAAACCCATAACTCAAGCCCAACAAAGTTCGGGCGAACTTAGCTTTAAAACTCAGCAATCCATCTGCAAGTTCGGTCGAACTTGCTGTTTTGATAAACATGATTCTGTTTAGCAAGTTCGGCCGAACTTGCCAAACCCTAAAACCAAATTTTTCAAATTTTTCATTTTAACCCATGAACTTTCCAACTTTTTACCAGTTATGAAATCCACTCAATTGACCAAGTCCAAGTTAATGACCTTGATTAACCGATTTGTCTGCTGAGTCCAAGTTAATGACCCCGGTTTGACCCGTTACGAACAAACTGTTGATAATTTCAAAATCAAAGTTTCAAATTAATGAACTTTTGTTGGTTTTGACTATTCAGATTTACAGATTAGCTCCCAGCCCGTTGTCAAAGAGATTCCCACCAGTTCTAGCATCTTACCAGACTTCGAAGATCCGTTCTCCAACATTGGTTTACTGAAAACAATGTAGAAATAAAATATTTTTGATTTTTTTGTAAGTTTATGCTAAAACACACTTAAAATCTTTTTTATTTTAATCTGTAAAGCTGATAAACTATGTACAGGACAATGTAAACTATGTACAAACATATTTACAGACATATTTTTGTGAATTTTGTGTCTAAGGATCATATCAGTTGATTGAGACATATCACCAGTACCGTTGACCTTTAGATGACTTTAAGCTTTAAAACTCGTTTACCTAGATTGTCGATATGTTTGTCCACTTAAACTTTACCACATTTCTCAACTGTTTCAAGATATGTTAAGGTAAGATTATGAAACTTGACTTATCTGTGGTTCCCACTTCTTGAATATACTCCCGTATCCAGATTCCCTAGATTTCATCTTACAGGTGAATATAGCGTAATAGATATCTGTATCTGGGTTATGCGAGATCTTGAGAGCTCAGGTTAGTACTACCGTACAGACAAAGAGATGAAGGCTCGTCTTTAGGTGTGTTCCACTTAAGGAATCTTTTCAGCACTGCAAATGATTATATCTTTGGATACTTTTCAAGTTTTGCATACAGTTTGGGGTTTATAGCAAAAGCATTATAAAAAGTTCTAGGCTATTGCTTCCGCAAAATCAGAAGAACTTGTATAATACCCCAGATATCAACTATCTATAAAGACCTCGTATCTCAGAATCAGGCAATCTTTCAAACGAAAATTCGGAGTACTAAGTCCATATATCCAAGATGTGTTAATTCAAAAGATTAAGCAGTTGTAAAATTAGTTTATATCCCGGAAACAATTTACTGAACGTGTTAAGCTTATCGACACATCCATAGTAAGACTTGTTTATCACTTTTTAAACTTTACATTTCTTTAGCGTACTGTGATAGTCCACTGATGTACTATCATTTCCTTATATGACACTGAATTCTTTTTGTCTTTTTCAATGTTTTTGTACATATTGAATTTTTCATATGTTTTTGGATTTTAAAGTTTTTCAAATGCTTTTGTATTTTCTAAATTTTTCATATGTTTTTGGATTTTAAAATTTTTTCGAATGTTTTTGTATTTTCTCTAACATTTCTCCCCCTAAAATCGAAAACATCTTTTTGGATTTTAGTTTTAACAAAATTCTAAACTAGAAAGATATTTACAAACCAATGTGGATCAAGCGAACTCGTCGTCCAATCCGTATTCAACCTCAGCGTCTGCACCTGTCAGCAAATTTTTCATACCATTAATTCTCAGCAAGTATTTAAACCGTGACAAAGAAAATGGTTTGGTATAAAAATCAGGCTTTTTTTCGTCGGTGTGGATTTTTTCTATTCACACCAATTTCTTTTCGTAGCAATCACGAATGAAATGATAATGAATTTCAATGTGTTTTGTGCGTGAGTGATGACCAGATTTTTTGTTATATCTATGGCTGTCTTGTTATCAACAAACAACGGAGTGTCTAGAAATTGCAGACCATAGTCTCTCATCTGCTGTTGAATCCACAAAATCTGTGAAACATGGAGGCCGAGATATACTCAGCTTCACAGGTAGAGAGAGCGACCGTAGTCTGTTTCTTACACTGCCAGGTTACCATTCCTGTTCCGAAGAACTGGCATCCCGCTGTAGTTGATTTTGAATTCATCTTATCTACACCAAAATCAGAATCAGCATAGCCTGTGAGATCAAATTGTTGTTCTTCGGGTACCACAAGCCGGTGCTTGGGCATCCTTTCAGGTATCTGAAGATTCATTTCACGATCTGCATGTGTAAGATCCTCGGGCTTGACTGATATCTGGCGCAGAGGCAGGTTGGATACATAATATCTAGGCGCGATGCCGTCAGATACATCAACGATCCAATCATCAATCTGTATAACGTCTTGTCAACTTTAGCTCCAGCCTCGTCAACACAAATCCCGTGATTTAGAGCAAGAGGCGTAGATGGAGGCTTCAAGCTTTCCATTTCAAACTTCTTCAAGATGTCGTGAACATACTTAGTCTGATGAATGAAAATACCATCCGGAAGCTGATCTACTTACAAACCAAGAAAGAACTTCATTTCGCCCATCGAGGACATTTCGAATTTCTTTTTCATGATTCCCTCAAACTCCTTGTAGAGACTATCGTTTGTAGATCCAAAGATGATGTTGTCGACATAGATTTGAACTATAATCAGATGACCATCAACCTCTCTGGTGAAAAGAGTAATATCCACAGTTCCTCTGATAAAGCCGTTGCCGACGAGATGTTGCGATAACGTCTCGTACCAAGCTCTCGGGGCTTGGTGTAGACCATAAAGAGCTTTATCCAGTAGGCATGCTTTCTTCTTTTTGAGTAGATCGACAAACCCCGGTGGTTGTCCAAGGTACACCTTCTCACGTAATTTTCCATACAGAAAAGCCAATTTTACATCCAATTGATAGACCTTAAATCCTTTCCATGATGCGAAAGCTAGAAAGATTCAAATAGATTCCAAGCGAGCTACTGGTGCATAGACTTCCGTGTAATCTATCCCTTCCTGCTGGTGAAATCCCTTGACAACAAGCCTAGCTTTGTTACGTACAATAACCCCTCTATCATCACGTTTACACTTAAAGACCCATTTTGTATCAATCGCTTTCTGATTTTCTGGTAGGTCTTCAAGCTTCCACACTCCCAACTTCTCAAACTGCAATAGTTCTTCTTGCATTGCTTGTACCCAGTTTTCATCGGCTAAATCTTCATTAACTGTCTTTGGCTCTATCTGAGAGATGAAACATGAATAGAAGCAATAGTTATGGGTTGGAGCAACGCGAGTGAAGAAACAACTGAGTGCTTTGTTAATTTGACTTCGAGTTCTAACACCAGTTTGAAGTTCTCCGATTATATTTGTTGACGGATGGTAGGAATATGATCGCGGCAATTCTTCACTTGGAACATCTACTGAGTTTTGCTGATTCGTGATGTTGAGATCAACGACCAATTCAACATTTGGAGAGCTTGATGAAGCTTCATTTCTGTTGGTCGGCCCTGCAGATTGATTAAGAAGACTTGTTATCTGCTCCACTTCCTCGTCTGAAGAAGATGATTCCCCATCAGCATCAAATGTTGGTGCTTCATCTGAGTCAGAATTCTGATTCTGAGGCATACTGGGCTCCGTTATTGTATTCACTGGTTCAGTAGAGGCATTTGATGGAGGAGTAGTAGGTGTTTCAGAAACATTTTCAGCCGGAACACCACTATTACTTGAACTTGCGCCAGAAGAAGATGGATCCAACGTGGGTTGATTAACCATAATTGGTCGAATAATTTGTTCTTGATTCTCCGACTGGTGAAGATAATATGACGCTGCAACTTCTTCATCAGACGGTTCTTCGGGCAAGTCAAATGACTTCCAAAGATCTTGGTAGTTAAACAGCCACGCGTCACCTCTTCTTTGAATAGGATCTGTGTAGTTAAAACAATCCACGTGCTGTGCTTCAATAACCTTTCTCAACGAAGGAACATATACTCTTCTCAACGGACTCGCATATCCGACAAAGAAACCTTCAAGAGATTTAGCTCCGAATTTGCCATCTTGGTCTATTACGGTACATGGCGCACCGAATGGCTCTAAGAACTTCAAATTTGGCTTCCGTCGGTTTATCATCTCAAAACATGTTTTCTTCGTTGGTTTGACAGTGAGAACTCTGTTTAGCGTGTAGCAACCCGCAGCAACTGCTTCACTCCAGAAGCTGATTGGAAGTTTAGAATCTGCAAGCATGGTTCTCGCAGTTTCAATCAAAGTTCCGTTTTTCCGTTCAGCTACTCCATTTTGTTGTGGAGTATAGGGAGCACTAAACTCGTGTAGTATCCCTTTTGCGTAGCAGAATTCCTTCATTTTGTTATTCTTAAACTCTGTTCTGTAATGCGTCTGACCGGCAGATGATAAAGTTTCTCGAGTTTCTTGAATAGAATAACCAAGTTCTCGAACGTTTTTTGATTCTTGAAAGAATACCCACGAATATCTCGAATAGTCATCTGTCACGACCAAGCAGTATAAGTCTCCTGAGATACTTTGAACATTGACAGGACCAAATAAATCCATGTGGAGACGTTCTAATGGCAACTTGATTGAGTTCAGAATTTTCTTCGGATGAGATTTCTTGATCTGCTTTCCTTTTTTACATTCTAAGCAGTGATCAGACATATTAAAGCTCCGAAGATTTACGCCTTCTACAAGATCATTATGAACCAAGAAATTCATTTTTCGCAAATGAATATGCCCCATTTTACGATGCCAAAGAATAGAATCCTTTTCAGTAGCCTTTGTCACAAAACATTGCCCTGATTTTGATGAAGTGGTAGCGACACCCATATCAAGAACATATAGATCATTCTCATGTGGTGCTTGCATCAAAATCCATTCATCTGGTATTATGAAACCCGACTTCAAGATGATACACTCTTTGTCATTGAAATGGATCGTGAACTTCTTGTCACAAATTTGCGATATACTTAGAAGATTATTCTCAAGTTCTGCAATATAGTTCACACGATCATATGAAACGACGCCGTTTGAGAGTTTTCCCTCGGCGACTATCCTTCCACCTTGGTTTCCTGCAAATCCAACATATCCACAATTGATAGCTTTTATGTTGAATAGCAACGCTTTCATTCCCGTCATATGCCTGGACGCTCCACTATCCAAAATCCACTTAGAAAGTACGGATCTCTGGAGCCCCTGCACATTTCAACAATCTATTTAAAAAGCGAGACCCAAGCCTTTTTGGTCTTGGGTTGAATTGGATAACCATCGTCAAAATCAAACTCACATTCATCAGCATAATCGAATCCACACTCATTTGCATAATCAAATTCATATTCATCATCTGGATTTTCTGTGATGTTTATGTTTGAAAACTTTACTGTCTTTTTATCTTTTGAATTGTTACCACTTGTAGTTTTAACATTTTCAGATGTGGTTTCAATTATGATTTCAGATTTTGATTCTTTCATGCTATCACTAGTCTTATCAAGCTCAGACTTAGTGATCTCAGATGTTGTTGACCATTTCTTTGCAATCCAGGCATGAGATTTTATTTTAGCCTTTTTGATGTAAAAATTGTTTTCATTAGCCTTTGAAGTTTCACCTTTTTGAAAATTGAATTTTCAAACTTAGGTTTAACTTCAGCTTTTGATTCTTTCTTTCCAAAATCTTTACAGGTTTTACAAACACTGGTTGCTTTGGTTTTACAACATTTGAACTTTCTTTCCTTCGAAGATAAGCCGGCTTTGATTTTGGACAGTAACGTGCAATATAACCAACTTCGTTGCACTTGAAACATGTCCGAGAATCATGTGGATGTCCTTTTGTGGGTTTTACACTACTTGTTTTGACACCACTTGCAATTTTGGCTTTATCTCGAAGTTCTTTCTGTTTCTTAAACTCATCGTTTGATTGTTTCCCGATCAAACCTTCCTCATGAACCGTGTTCGTCCCATATACAAAATTCATGTTTTTATTCTTGTATTCATGAAATGGTGACACTTTCTTTTTAGGTTCATCTGATTCCTCTAATCCCAACCCAGCTCTCCGGTTTTCCGGATGATCACCACCATTCTTTTGGTAGTTGCTTCTTTTAGGTTTGGAATATAATTTCTTTTCATTAATCTCCAGATCATCTGATGTGACTTCCACGAGTTTAAAGAATTTTTCTAACAATTCTTCCTTCACGTTCTGAATCGGAAAACTATCATCAAGGTACAATCTATCAGAATCCTTAATCTTGTACATCACAATATTAGGATCATCACTTAGATTGTCATCTTCAGACTGTGAATCAGAATTCTTTGAACTCGAGTCGGCACTTTTAAAGCTGCCCTCATCAGAATCGTTCAAAACATTTTCAACAACTTTTTTAACCACAGCATTGTCATCATCTGTTTTAGTATAGATTACATCAATGTTCTCTGGCAACTCAATGTTTCTTTTCAGATAACAACTCAATGTTGAGTGCCTTATCCATCCCATCAGCGAATTTGCGACAATACTTCTCGCAAAGGGGTGGAGGAACATTACTATATTCTTTACCAATTTTCTTTTTAGATTTCTCTTCCGATGGAATTGTCGGAAGGATGTGATCAATGACATATGCATTACATGTGTAACTTCTCAAAAGTTGTTGAACACGCTCTGTTTCAATTGTCATGTCCTGGAGTTGTTGCTTAGTTTCAGCAATGGTATTAATATAGATATTAATCGCTTTTTGCTTATCCATTACTGTTCCTTTTAACATCCATATTGTATTATGTTGTTTGATGTTATTTCTATCGAGCCTGCCATAGTCATTTTTCATTTTATCATACGCTTCTTTCATTGTGCGATAATCATATTTCAAAAGTTCATTATGCACATTGTTTTCAGCGATGATTTTTTATTTTTCGGCACATTCGATACAAGGTTCAGTACATTTTGTACAAGGTTTCTCAACCTCTATAACTTGTACTTTGACAACTTCATTTACCTCTGGACCTACCTTGGTTAGATTTGCCATCAAGGCTTTGTCGCAATGTCCTTGAGGTTTTTAGCATTCACTTCTTTAGTAGCATCAATGACCACTTCATCAGTTGATTTCTTCTCAGGAACTTGCTCCTGAGAACTTCCATCAAAATGACCTGCAAAACTTTCACAAGAGTTAGGAGATAAAATTCCTTGCTTCTGCATGTGAATATACTCCTCTTCTTCACGTTGTTGTTGCAGATATTGTTCCAGCAGAATATTCTCCAAAGCTGCTGCTTCTTTTGCAGTAGTATCTTCAACAATTTCAGCCATTAATGCAACTCCGGTCTTCATACCTATGTAGGAATTCTAGTCGAAACTGTCATCTTCGTTTGATGCAACCATAGCTTTCTCAGTGTTACTGCTATTCTGAGTCTTCTTCAGGAAAGGCTTGTACTGAAGTGACTTCTTGTAATACTCGTTGCCTCCTCCGAATGGACTTTGATTTCCTGTTGCTTCAGGATTTTTGCATTCTCTCTTGAAATGTCCCTTTTGGCGACATCTGAAGCACGTCACTTTCCTCTTGTCAAAACCCAGTTTGTTGCTTGAGTTTCCGATATCTCGGCCAGTGAGAGCAACGAACTAGGTGACTCTTCGAATGATAGATGCTAAACACCACTTGATATCCATCAACTCGAGTTCTTCTTCGTCCACTTGGTCATAATCTTCTGCCGTCATTTCATGATTTCCAATTTTACCGGCTACAAGACTTTCGTATGACTCCAGGTGGCAAGAAGAGACATATGTTGTTTAGCGACTTGTTCTGAAACAACATTGTTCAAATTTACTGCGATGTTGCACTTGTATACATTCGAATCAGAATTTGATTGTTGATTCTGATTTGCTTGACTTTGATAAGATGAATTTGAACCAGTGCTTGAGAACGAACTCTGTGGACTCTGATCATAATGAGGCTGTGGTTGACTCTAGTTTTGTGGAGAAGCATTCATGTTCGCACTAAACGCTGTCCCAATTTTTGGACTTGAAATGTTGTCTTGCATTCCTCTTTTGTAGTACAAACCAACGTCTTGAACTACATTAGAATTCTTTGACTTTGCAACCTTCAATAGTTCCATTTCATGGCCTTCGAGTTTATCGATAAATGTTGACAGCTTGAAGAATTCCCATTTATTGCTTTCCTTCAGAACCATTAGATAAGTAGTCCACTCTCCATCTGGTAGAGCGTCTGGAAGCTTGTCGATGTACTCTTGTTCCGTCTTCTCAAGACCATGTCTTCGCATTTGGAATTTAAGATGACAGAAGCGTTCAATCATCTGCTTCATGGTCTCACCCTTCAGCATGTTGAAGATATCGAACTCTTTCATAATGAGAGCTTTCTTGCTTTTGATCATCTCCGCGCTTCCTTGATACTTATTTTGAAGTGAGAGCCAGAGATCTCTTGTTGTTGTGTATTCCGGTAGCAAGACGAGAATATCTTCTTTGACGGATTGTTGGATAAGACTGATCATCTTTTTCTCAGCAATGTATTCCTCTTTCTGTACCGTCGAGTAATTGTACTTCAAAAGAACTTGCTGATGTTCCTCCACCGGAACAGTGTAACCTCTTTCAATCGACACCTAGCCTGCGAAATGCATGGCTTGAACCCAATACGTAAATTTCTCTCTCCATGCTTCATACTCGTCCATGCTCATTAGCTTGGGCGGTTTAACAGTTGTGCCCATTTCGTTATCAAGATTGACTTGATGGATCACGTTGGCATTTGACGAACTAGCTCCGGACATGAAAGCTCTTTGAATATCATCCATTGTGAATAACGAGACGTGTACACTGAAAATACTCAAAAACTTTTGAAACTGTTAGATCTACTACAAGTTCGGTCGAACTTGTAGTTGAAATGAAGAATTCTTTGAGATTATCACAAGTTCTGTCGAACTTGTGATTTTGTTTTGAAAAATTCCTTTTAATCAACCTCGGTCGAACTTGTTGATGGATCTTGTAAAGATTTTGTAAGTTCGAGCGAACTTAGCAACAGACTTTGATGAAAAACTAGCAAGTTCGCGCGAACTTAGCTAAAAATTTTTGAAGTTTATCAAGTTCGGTCGAACTTGACAAAAGTTCAATAAAATTCTAGCAACTTCGAGCGAACTTAACCAATTTTCTTCAAAAATTCACTCAAGTTCGAGCGAACTTGGAAAAATTTTCTCAAAAACAACTCAAGTTCGGGCGAACTTGGTAAAAAATCACTGAAAAAGTGAGTTTTTAACACAAGTTCGGTCGAACTTGGTTAAACAAGTTCGATGAACAAGTTTTGGAAAACATGGTTTTTTCAAAATTTGACATCAATTCTGTTGATTTTGGTCTCCAATCTTTCAAGGGTTTATCTTTGTTGTATTTACAAGATATATTCAAAATTGAAAAGATTTTGACCGTGAATTCTTCATTTTTGATAAAAAAGTTAAGAAAAATAGAAGAATGGAGATGAAATAGAAGTGTTCTTGTCTTGATACTATCAATTCAGGCTGTTCTAGCTCTGGTACCACTTGTAGGACCGATCCTCGATACTAAGGAACCTAAATTTGATATCTAACGTCCATAATAGCGGAAATATTACGTCGTGTTTACCAATAGACAAGAATTAATCAGTTAATCATCAGTTTCATTGATTAAACTTTGAGAGTACAAACTGACAGAGCTTCGCCTCCAAAATGCCAAAGTTACAAATGAATGATGCAAGCTAGCTATTTATAATAGTCCAAGTTCGCTATAGAGACATGAGTTCGCCCGAACTTGCATTAGCAAGTTCGCCCGAACTTGCCTTTACATGACACATTACCAGCGAACTTGTCTCTAACAAACATAAATACACTTTTCAGCTAGCCTATCCAGCTTTATACTATACAGACTCGATATAAGACTAAGACATAGACATTATGCACCAATAGAAAGTATGAAAAAGCAAGGCGTTACATCGCTGTCGAGCGGGCTCAAATAAATGGGCCCACGGGGAGGTGGCTGGCATGATCGCTTAGACCCGATCCATCTATCCAAGGTCGGTCAAAAAAGTAGTATCAACGGTCCGAGGAGCATCCAAACCTATCTCACTAAGTTTACCTAAAAACCTATACGCGGCTGTTCCATGGGGGATTTGAGAAACAAACTGGCCCGTCTCCACAAAATCCTTGATAACCTCCTCCTGTCCTCGTCCTTGTCCCTGGAGGTTTACCTTTTAATCTTGCAAGAAATCCACACTAACTCAGGGCTTTTCAGTTTGTTGTTGCCAACAAAATTGATAGTTATGAACCTCCTGGTTATAATAAGCTCAGAACAACTTTACTACCAAATGAAAAAGACAATGTTCACAAGCTATTGGAACCACTTAGGTTTTCATGGAATTAAAAAAGGTGTAACTACTGTGAATGATGGTTGGAGTGATCCTACAAGAAAGCCTCTAATCAATTTCATGGCTACCTCAGGTAGCGGTCCTATGTTTCTAAAGACAGTCAATTGTTTTGGGGAAGTAAAAGATAGATTGTTTATTGCTGATTTGATGAAAGAAGTCATCAATGAAATTAGTCATCAAAGTGTTGTGCAAATCATCACTAACAATGAAGAAAAATTGTAAGGCGGCTGGAGAGATTATAGAGAGTCTATTTCCTCACATCCCATCTATTGGACACCATGTGTTGTTCATACGCTTAATCTTACTTTGAAGGATATTTGTTCACCAAGGTATGTGGAAACAAATGAAACACCATATGAAGAGTGTAAACGGATAAAATAAGTTCAAACAGATGCGCTTGCAATAAAAAATTTCATCATGAACCATAACATGAGACTCTCGATTTTCACCAAGTTTACTCCTCTTACACTTCTTTCGGTTGCCGATACTCGCTTTGCCTCCATCATTGTGATGCTTAAGAGATTGAAACTTATCAAAAAGGGTCTTCAAGCTATGGTTATAAGGGAAGAATGGTCTTCTTATAGAGAAAATGACATTGTGAAAGCAAACTTTGTTAAAGAAAAGATTGTGGATGATGAATAGTGGGAAAAATTATCATATATTCTTAGTTTCATTGGACCTATATATGGGATGATTAGAGTTTGTGACACCGACAAGCCATGTTTACACTTGATGTATGAGACGTGGGATTTGATGATTGAGAAAGTGAAGATTGAGATCTACAAGAAAGAACAACGTCTGGCATCTTAATTAAGTGTCTTTTCTGATGTTGTAAATATTTTACAGCTCAATGGGTGAAGAATAACACCCCCTAAATTGTTTAGCTCACTCTTTAAATCCAGCGTATATTATTTTAAACTATATGCTTGATTTCTTTTATGTACTTATGTGACTTTTGAATGTTGTAGATACTATAGTGATGCACAGTGTTGTAGAAATCGGCCTAGGCGGCCGATTAATCGGCGCCTAGTCGGTAATCGGAGGTCCATCGCCTAAATTTTTCCAAATCGGCCATCCTAGGCGGTAAAGGTCAACATCGGTCAAAGTCGTCAAAATTGGTAGAAAATTGCTAAAAATCGGACCTAGTCGGTCAAATATGAGGTCAAAATCGGATGATAATGGGCCAAAATCAAACCAAATCAGTCAAAGAGGAATGAGTTCTTACCTCGATTCGAACCAAAATCGGATATGAACTCGTCTCCATTGTGCAAAATCGAACCACATTGAAGAACTAATCGATTAGATGAAGCGAAAATGGATAGAGTAAGAGTTCTTTTGTTGCTTGGTGTTCATCGATGGAGATGGGGTAAGAGGCGGCGAATGATGAACGTGGGTGGGGATTAGGTTATATTAAGGTTAGATATTTTAACATTTAACCCCCTCTATCTTTCACTAGTTTACATATGGTTCCTAAACTTGTAGATTTATTAATAAAAAGTATAAAGTTATCTATATATATATATATAAGAATTTATAAAATTATACATAAATGTCTAATCCTATTACTTCCGATTAATCACTAGGCGGTACCTCACCGCCCGACTAGCGCCTAGCAATCTCTACAACACTGGTGATGCATGGTTACTTGAGGATTCTTCAAGAATTGCTCCACATAGGGATGGAGAAATTTCACAAGAAATGATGAAATGTTTGCGAATGTTGTTTCCTAATGCTGAGCATAGGAGAGTCCTTGATGAGTATGCAATGTTTTCAATGAAGAGTGGTCCTTTTGAGGATTTAACAAGCATTTCATAAATAACTACTATGGAACCCAAGAATTGGTGGGTTAACTTTGGTGCTCAAACTCCTTTTCTCCATACTTTGGCTTTCAGATTACTTGGACAACCTAGTTCTTCTTCTTGTGTTGAGCGTAATTAGAGTACTTACGCATTTATTCACTCGCTTAGGAGGAACAAGTTGACTAGAAGTCTTGCTCAAAACTTGGTTTACATCCGCAATAACCTCCGACTTTTGTCAAGGAATCCGAATGATGATGTAAAGACGTGTGATGTGGGTTGAGATGCTTTTGATTCAATGGAAGATGTTTGGTTTTTGGAGGTTGTTGATCTCTCGCTAGATGAACTAGAATTTGAAAATGATTTGATTATTGATAATTAAGTACCTATGGTTGATGTAGTGTTTTTGGAGTTTACACTTTATATCAATATATATCTATTTTGGAGTTTTTTAATATATCTTTATTTTTATATTTATTTTGTTGTACCCGTATCTTGGATTTTGAAATTTGCCGTTTCCCATACCGGTATCGTCCCCGTTAGGGATGGGCTTTTTTTCCAAATACCCGTACTCGTACCTGTACCTGTACCGATTTTAGATATTCGGTACATGTATCGGTACCAGTTTTATTGATTTTAGTATTCGGTACTATGACATCCGTAAAAACGGACCTTAGAAAAAACCGACCCATTTTGAAAATCGGATCCAAGCCGTAATAAATAAAGAGTGCGAATTTTACTTCTACTTACTGGTCATTATATTGATGTCATATATTGAATTAATTCATAAAAGTTAAGTTCGCTTTTAAAACTTTAATTTAGAACCTCCCGTTAGATCCGGTGGATAAATATAAAAGAAATGAAAAAATTTATAATTTTATGGCTAAGTGTTAATACGTAGTTCGTTTAATTAAAAACCTGGACAAAAATGTTTGTTTCTGGTAAAGTTGATTTTTAAAATATTAATTTTCTTTTTTTAAATTATGTTTTTTATTAATTTTCTTTTTGTAAATTATGTTTTTATAACGTTACATAGAATTTTAGTAAAACCAGTTTAAAAGAAAGGGGTTTGTTATGCAAATAAAATCAAGTTAGATTCGTTAGTTTTAAAAAGGATCAAGTTAAGTCCGCCAGCATTGGTAGTATAGTTTGAGATATAAGGGACCAAATGTGCTGATCGTTTTAAGCAGATTGTTTTAAGCTGTTTTAAGCAGATTATAAATGAAAGGGGGGGGGGGGGGGGGGGGGGGGACCAACTGGGCTAAAGGCTGGCTGGTGATGATATTCCACATAACTTTCTTTTAAACCAACTCGAAAAATGCACCTGCAGCCTTTCTTCTTTACCCGAATTCGCTGAAACCCAACCCCTTCGACCCCGCTCACATGTTAACCTGATTTGACTTCAAACGACACGATTCGTGTCAGTTTACACCCCTGCTATATCCCAAATGACTCGACAAGTGATGAAACTTAAAACTTATCGTTTGATTGGCCATTATACGACTTATATAATATCATTTAATTGCTATTAAATTCCATTAAGCTCCATTATAATTTATTATGAGCTCCAATCGGGTTTGACTTATTTCGACACCCCCAAATGGTGAAATTGGTCTCTTACGAATCTTTGGAACATTTCACAATTTCCCCACTCTCACATTCCATTAACAAACACTCAACCACGCGAATTTAAGCGAATTTAAGTGAAGAAGAAATTAGGGCTCTAAACTTCCATCAACGATATCTCCTTCAGTTCTTATCCAAATTAGGCGATTCCAAAGTCTAATCCTATTTATTTTCCGTGCTCTACAAAACCCTATTATCAATTTCTGCATTTGTAGACTTTATAGATACAAATTGAATTCTTGATTAAACTAGGTTTCTTAAATTCTTGAAATTGGGGCGTTTAATCTTAGAAGCATGTTGTGTGAAATTCACTTTAGGATACTCTTTAGGATCATGTTAGAATAGTTGGTACAAATTTTGAGAATTTTTGGACTTCAATACGAATTATTATGGATTTTTTAGCATTATATATATAATAAGAAATTATATAAAAATTGAGAATCCATCGAATAAAAATTCATGGGAACTATTTTTTGATAATTTTGGAAGATAATGGTAACATGGAATTTTTTTAAGTTATATAGATTTTGATGATTATCTAATAATAATATCTAATTAAATTATAAATACAAGTTTGGGTATTTTTAATAGATCGATGATGTTAAAAATTAGGATTTAAATCTATGTATATTCATGTATTTTTAAATCAATGAGATCTTGAGGATTATCATTATTAATTTCCAAATGTATATATCTAACATAAGCATGAATATAAAGTGATATTTTGCAATACAAGGTCAATCGTCAAATTTTAGATTTAATAATTTATAAGTTCAATAATAGGTCAAAATATAAATTTTGGTTAGACATAAATTGTACATGTTTGACCTAGCCTACCCTTGATTATTTAAATTTTAGACTACATAAATATATATGCATATATTTTAATCTCGTCATAATCATAATTAATTTATTCTTAACTATTAGTATAACTTTCTTTTCTTAGAGTTATGATTTATAAATTAGGTAATACAAAAGTCCACCAAATCAAGAACTCGAATCAGACCCCTTGTTATCATTCCAGTTATTTAAAATATTTGTTATATTTATTCTAGGGTGATTTAATCATTTGTTATACCTCGTGTACTCGTGCGGTAATTCTCATGGATTAACTCTTCACAACCAGTGAGTAATCTCTTCCATTTTTTCCTTTTTTAATTATACAAATTTTGGGATCCATCATGTTATGCGAATTTCCAAATTATTTTACCTTTAACGTGCTATGTTCAAAGGGTTGATATGTGAATGTTTATACGTGTTTCCTTTATTCTATATGTCATCTCCTGTCAGTCTATTGCATGCTATTGTGTCATGTGGTTCCACGGCTGACTAGGTCCCCTGCAGCCATGGATTGTAGCCTGGTATCGCCACCAGTCTTAGACTCGCTCTTCGTGGCTTAAGACTAATACACGCTATAGTCTTGTGTCTTATTTTAGTTTGTGTTGTATAATGGATTTGTTTTGTGTATTCTAGTTTGGTATATGTGGATGTGTTGGCTATGTTGTTGATAAGAGACAAGTTTCCATATTAACCTTGAGGTGCATGTCAAAATTATTATTTTTTAATAAATATAAAATTGTTTTCTATAAAATGAGGAAATTGCTCTCCAACATAATGTTGACCCAAAAATATATTTTTTCTAGCGTGGTGCACGTAATCTAGATTGATAAACAAGTGATGAGAACACGTAGCATGGGACAGAAATCTTATGTTATGTTTTGTTTTTTAAACAATGTATGAACAAATTTTGATTATTATATGTTATGTGACAATTAACTGGACGTGCAATAAATATTGTAACAACAATTATATGTCATGAGCTATGGGCAATCATCATGCCTCGTACCAATCCGTTGCGGGTCGGGGTGTGACAGGTACTTTCGGTATTGGTACGAAACTATAAAAAACGGGTACTGGTACCGAATTTTATATAGACCTTTGAAAGTTTTCATATTATGTTTTAATTAGTATTATGGTATTTATAGTACTCATATTGATTATACCTATATCGTGCCCGTCTCGTTGATGTAACTGTCGTGGGCTAATAAAAAACATATTTAAACTAAGTAGATAGCGTAAGTAGGGTATCGAATCCATGGGGAATTTGTGGTCAGTGTAAAGATTTTTGACTAAGAACTAAATTAACTAACTTGGGGGAATTTGATTGATTGTTTAGAAAAACACGAAAATTAATTAAAGAGTTGTAATCAATATGAGAAAGATAACTTCCACCCGGAATGCCAATTACCCGTTTACATCAAAACCCGTTTACCAATTCAGAACACCACATAGACATGGCCTCAGAATTAATGAATTTGGTTAATTATTAAGGATAGTTTTAAGATTCACTATGCCACCTAGTAACCCGTTTGTTTGCGTCAATTACCCGCCAGCTTACCAACCCGCTAACGATGCAAGGAAATCGCCAATACGCTTAATAAACGACAAATAATTCAAACACAAGAAACGTTTACCAAGAATCCAACAGAAGTGGTCAAGCTGTACCAGTTACAACGAATACGTAAACAAGGTTCAATGTAAAACACAGTAACAGTTCATCCAGGCGGAAGTCACGGAGAGCTTAGCCGCTCATGGTCGTCATCACAGCTTCAATAATAGTTTGGAATTGATCTGACATGAGAAACTGGCTTGATTGGGATGAAAACCTCTTCTAAATCGCCTCTAATGACTGTTGAGTTCGGAAAATCGGCTGCTAGGTCACAGCATCCTCAAAACCTAATAAAATCCAGTTTTTATACTTTCCCGATATTGACCTCTCCCTTGCGTCGCGGGAGAGTCAATGGCACCCAGCGCGTGTCGCCTGAATCGAACAATCCGGACCCACTTTTATACCTGTCGGGCATCGCGACAGGCCTCTCTGCCTCCCCCGCCTACCACCTGGAATTTCCCTTTTCAGCTTTTGCTCTTCCAGCACGCGTTTTGTCACACCCCGACCCGCAGCGAAAAAAGGTGATCGGGACATGATTGGGTTTTCATCAAAGCTCATGACATTTATTATAATGTTTCATATTTATTATTACAATTTAAAGGAGATCATACAATCAAATCATACAAGTACAACATGTTCTATACATCTTTCTAGACTTCATTATTTTTCTTCTAAGGCAATTTCCTATGTGTTCCTTGCTTTATCCTGTCCACCTGTATCATGTGTAAAAATGGTTTTTGGGTCAACAAAAAGTTGGCGAGTGAATCCTATGAAAACATTTAAACGTGTTTATTGTATTGATTATAAAATAAAGTGCATAACCACAAATGAGTAAATGCAGATGTAAATTTATTCACCAAAAACACATAATATTAAATATTGCACACACATACAACAAATGATTGTTTTGAGGCACGCGTTGTTCAACTCGTCTCCCACGAGGAACTGATGGGCCTAATGAATGAGTTTTGAGGCAAGCGTTGTTCAACGAACTGATGGGCCTAATGAATGTTTTGAGGCACGCGTTGTTCAACTCGTCTCCCACGAGGAACGGATGGGCCTAATAAATAATTTGCATACAACTTGACAATATGTAATACATCACAACAAACAATATTTACATTCTAAGTTTAGATCATATAATGGTAATGGCACGAGTTTGAATAAGCGAATTAATTTAAGTGACACATGATACACCCCAAAACATGAATAAAAAGGGGAATTTGTAAGAATTCACTCACAGTGGTTGCGTTTCTTGGATTGATGATGAATGCGCACGAGTTTGGATTTAACCACGAGAGAAACTAACCTAAATAATAACATAATGGTTCGGTAAATAGGTGGATTTTATTAACAATTTTAATAGGATTTTTAGATTTATTTTTGTGAGTTTAAGGTCATTTTCTAACTTTAAAAATATTATTTTTAAGTATTTTTAATTGATTTTTAAATAAAATAAATAAATAAAGAAAATAAAACTTTTTGACCGTTGACCGGACCGTTGACCGTTGACCGGACCGTTGACCGGTCGGACCGTGTTTATTATATGGGCTGAGTGAGGTTCGAACTCGTGACCTCCCGTACGCGTGCACGCAGCTCTACCAACTGAGCTACGTGTCTAACCCGAAATATTTCTGTTTTTAATTATATTTATATACTTATTCGATTAATTCATTTTTGTCTCTTTTTTTAAAAAGGTTTGATAATTGCCAGAACCGGTTACAGAAGCAGGATTCGAACTCGTGACCTGTGGTTTAACTTTGCACACAGTCCACCGCTGGACTGTGTGTCTAACCTGGTTAAAATACTTGTTTTTATTAACCTTATATACTAACTGGAAAGTGTTCTGGGCCTTTCAAAAAAATTGGGATTTATCACAGGAAACCGGTTAAGTGCACGAATCGAACTCGGGACGTGTGGTTTAAAATTGCACACAGTCCACCACTGGACTGTGTGTCTAACCCGATTAAAATCCCATCTTTAATTATACTTATAAACTTTTTATAACTTCATCTTCTTCATTGAATCAAAACACAGAACAATTCCGACTGTTATCTAAATTTTTAACAATTTTGGTTACTGGTTTACAACTAACGGAATTAAACATGAACATAGAAATGTTTTAAAGATTCATACCCACTGGAAGATAGAACTTTGATGATTCCGGTGACCAACCCCGGCGAGTTCCAAATTTTCCGGCGAAGTGCAGAAAGGAAAACAGAGAGTTTTTAAGTGTTGATGTAGCGATGTTTTGAGGGAATGAGCGAATTCGTTTGTGGTGAAACAATTTGTATTTATGGAGTAACCAGTCAATCCCGATTTCTGTTCCGAATTCCGGCGACTTGAAGATGAAACTCTGAGGTCAGCGGGGCTGGGGAGAATAAGCAGAGGATTTCAAGAATGGTTTGAATGAGTTTGAGAACGAGGTTAGCAAGGTATTTATAGGTGATGTGATCCACCACGATTTCGGTTTTTCCGGTGATATTTTCTGGTGACTACCAGACAATTCCGGCAGTAGAGTGTTTGAACAGAAAGCTCTTGTGTGATCGTTTGGTGAACGAGATTGTTTCAGTATTTACAGATTGAATGATTTGTAATCGGTTTCATTTTTTTAAAGTTTTCGGTTTCAAAATACTGATTTATGACTTGATGATTTTCAAACTGTAACCGAAGGTGATTTGATTTACGGTGATTGCTGATGGTGTAATGGTTGCAACAGTTTCGAATTCAAGTTTTTTATAAGAGATTGATTCTCCCTTTATTTCGCTTGACGGTTACAGGTTACAGAGGATCAAGATAAAGGGGTTGCAGGTTTAATGTTTCAGAACATAAGAGGTTTAAGATTTCATTTATAGCAGTAATGTGCGTGTAGTGCAGTGGTGAATGAGGTGTGTGTGGAGTTTGTGGATTCGGTGGGTACCCGGGTTCGAGTCCGGGCGCTGCCCATTTTTTTGATTCTTTTTCTTTTTGAAAATAGCATAAAAGCCCTGAACTTAGTTTAGTAGAAATACATGTTTAGTCCCTTGAATTATTAACTAAGTTTAAAATTTTCATTTTATTTATTATTATTATTTTTTTTTCATTAAATCTAAATTACTTGAATGATGATTATTATTGTAATTTATTATTATTTTCGTCTTAATTATTTATTGACTATAATTATCAAATTAGATAATACTACTAAACAAATATGTGACGAACTTCGAATAAATATTTGATTTTTAAATGGAGCGGGTTTTGAAACCCGTTTTACGACAAATGTTACACGTTTATTCACTCATTTTGCACTGTTTAACCTGAAATGATGCACGCACATTAAATAGTAATACTGAACCGACTAAACACTCATATGTACATAAAACTGACTCGAAACACACAAAATAACACTAAATATTAACCACACATCACATCCCACACTTATCTTTTTTCGTCCCCGAAAAAACTCTTTGCAATGGAATCACAACCAAACACATTAGCACTCAATATATTCAATTAATTTAATTACCAGTCTAACCATACGCTAACCACGATTGCAGGTATCTTATCCACTTAAACCGAACCACCAGCTTCCAAGCCCTTATCCACGATCCAGTTAGGTTCAAGTGATTATAGTTATCTATGGATCCCACACTTAAAAGACTACAACTCCACTTATTCCCATTTCAAGCTCATAAGGTTAAAAGATATCATTTTACCGTCTTATATAAAAAACCTTATGTTATTCCGATTAAACTTTATAATGGATAGATGGATGATATTGTGAGCTTTTCATGTTTTTGTATATGATCAGCTTCGCGGACATACCTCGCATGAGTCACCATCCCCGCGATTAATGCCATAAACCTCACACATTTTTCATAACTTCACCTAGAGGGTATATACCGCATGAGTCGCTATCCCCGCGGCAATACCATAGGCTTCGTTTTTCTCTCTCTTTTTTTTTAACATATAGCTCAAATGGATGGATGGACTGATTTTTTTTCGGGCGCCACCTTGTTTAGGATTTGTTTTCACAAAAAGAAACAGATGTGCCTATTTAATCGGAAAAATTTATAAGCTTTTTATTTACGACGTACCTCTTATGCTCTCCACAGTTTCTGTCTTGTCACAGCTCCTAAGACGAGTACCCACTAAACTCCTAATTTTAAGTATATTATATCGCTTCAAAGAAACCCTTCAACTGGCTGGGTCTACCCACATATCCTGAATTATACGCATGACTGACCATTATTATCTCATATCTATAGTAATCAAATGCTAACATGTCGGTTATACCTATCATCTTCCATTTTTCGCAAACGCTTTACGAGACATTTTCAAATTTTCTACTTTTCTAATATTTTTAATAATAAACGCAAATAACGATAAGACTCTATAACGACGACTAACACACTAAACTAGACACTAGTTTCCCCTCCCCACACTTAATTCCTACATTGTCCTCAATGGAGCGAGAAACTACTTAACGACTAATAAACGAAGAAAATAATAAAAAAATAAAACTAACAATAAATAAATAAACAAACTGGAACAGACTCCCCTGATTTACTTCTCTGATCTGCACCTGTCTAGTTTCATGCCTCCTCTCCAACATGCTCGCCACTATTTTCACACAACACACTTACGCACCAACCACGCATATTCTATCACATCAACACAACCATAGCAAACATAACATATATAAATACGCCCAACCGGTTAACCCCGTACATTTCCCACATGAGAGTTAGTATCAAATTTAGTACAGAACATAAGTATCCGAATCAAAACAAAATAAAGGAAAAGTACATCATAACCCAAAATTATCAGCGGCTATCATACCAAGCACCTACTCCTCCTCGTCGTCGCCGCCACCAGCCGGCTCATCTGCCATCTGCACATCACCGCCACCCTGCGGAACTCCCCATCCTGGCTGCGGAAAATGCTGAGGTGGAAACCAAGCAGGGATGGCTATGTGCTGCTGCTCCATCATATACCGCAACATGCTCGTCTGCATCTCAAACCCATCAACCATAGTATCATAAACATTCTCCAATGTCAACGGATCCGGCCTCGGTGGCCTTAGTGGATACTGTGGTCTAGGGCGCTGAGCCCTGGGGACAACTGCCTGCCTATGCATGCGCGACCCGGCTTGCATAGCCTCTGCTGCTGGAGTAACAACCGGTGGCAACTCCTGTGGTCCAACTGTAACCGGCTTCCAACGAACCGGTTCATCCCACTCAATAATATTTGCCTGTCTCAACGCCTCAACACTAAACGGCCTCGTAACCGGTCATGGCGTCAACCTATCCTCCGAATACCTGTCAAACACTCCCAAATGCCTCGCCAACCTAGTCACATACGGTCCTAACTCCAGATGAGTATCTGCCCCTAACCTTCTACCCTTTGCGAACTGGGACAACAGTACCGTAGCCAGATTGGCTTCCTTCCTCTCCACCAAGCAATACAAACAGAACAGAACAAAACAGATCAATCATATTTACCTTGTCATTCCCACTTTTCCTTACCGTCAACGTACAGGCTATGATCCTGTGCACATACCTCAGAAACAGATCTCTAATTGACGACTCAACAGCATCAGTCGACCATACACTATCCGCGATAGTAGTCCAAAAAGTCTGCAGCTCAGACTCCATTACCCACTCGTGACGATATTCCCTCTTTCTCGTGGGCCCTCTCCAAGCACTATGAAACCTCTCATTCTGACCATAAAACCCGATGGCCCTAGCAAACTGTTCTACCGTCCAAACATACCTCTGCCGACCTAAGCAAAACGACAATGAATCCGGCTCCAGATACCGGTCCGCATCATGTCTAAATGTAGAATGGAACTCTACAGTCAGCTCCTCATATTGAGGCTCATCACATGACAACACTAACATCCATCTTGCACCCAAAAACTCCTCCATCCTCTGTCTCTGAGCCATACCTTCCAACATGGCCAATTAAATGTCCTATGTTGATACAGTTTCATACGGCAGAATTTCTCATGCCTTTCATACTCCGTACTACCAATCTCAAAATCTAACAAGGTGTGCTCCCTCAACACCCTCTGCGCCACCGGAATAATTGGTGCTTCCGGTAGTGGAAGCTCTTCCGGACCATTGTACCTAACTTGAACCCGAATCTTCTTCCTTTTCTTCGAACCCCCCTGGCTTGACCCTTCACCTGACATGCTGAATCACACCAAAAGAAACTCAAAAGTTAGTAACTTGCTAATGACATTTGTATCCGTATAGCATTTCATTCGCGGATACAAATGCAACATAACACAACCTGCAATGAGCAAATAATTCATGTCGAAAATCACGTAATTCAGTCAACCCGTTCGAATGGAGATTGAGTACGAACGAACTAACCGAAATTTGTAAAATCCATTGTTTAAGTATTCATCATGCATCAATGACTTGCAAAAACCTTTCGTAACATGCAGAAATCTTTTTATAATTTTTCATTTTTTTTATTTTTTTAGAGAACGGAATAACAAGCGAGATATACGAAAATGAGTTACAAAACACCCACCAATGCTACTACACTCATAACCACTAAACCGTTCAACACCATACACTTTCGCACCTAAACGTGTCCACGAAACTCATCACTTAGCTCATACTAACATCCACACTTTTCAACATCTAATAGACTTCAGACTCACTTCGAATACAACCTCGTTTAGTTGACAACTTAACCCCTAAACACTCCATCTATCATTCAATCAACAAGTGCTTCGAACATTCAAACCAACTCAATCTACTTAACTGCATTCAATACAATCATACCACTCAACTAGTGCAAAAACCCTAAGGTTCAGATTTATCTCCATATCCAACCTAGTTCTAGCTCAAGACATCATCTTCCTCACTCAAAACACTCTCACCAACCATTCTTACATCAAATACCCTTCCACCTATAACCATTCATCCTAACTCACTTAATCAAGCATATTCAATCAAGTAAACATGTAAAACATTAAACTTTCATACCTGATTCACGACTTGAACTTGAAAAGTAACAAAACTTGAGTAAAGTTCCAAGTTTGGCCGGAGATAGTGACCGGAGATCCGATTCCGGCGGTGATGGTGATGAAATCGGATTGTGGAGAAGATTATTGATGGATTTAGTGAAGATTTGTGGTGAAATAGGGTGAAATTTATATGGGTTTAGGTGTTTTTGCGATTAGGGTTCGGCTGGAAGAAAAGGGGAAAGATGAGAAGAGTTTTGACAAAAAAACCGACTGGTTCGCGTATTTAAGTTCAGATCTGATTTGGATGCCTGTCGCGCGTCATGGCAGCCTACCATACCTCCCTCGCGACACGCGGGGGATGGTAAATTTGACTTGTTGACTGAACATCCCCGCGCATCGCGGGAGGATACCTTACCTCTGTCGCGACACGCATGGGAACCCTTTTTCCAGCAGGTTTGCAAAATTTTCATGTTTCATGCCGTAGAAAATTTTTAGTTTTTCAAGTTTTCTCACCTCCCTTACCCCCCAAACGAAATTTTATGCTAACTTCTCAAAAATTCACTTACCTGGGGCTCCTTTCTACATGAATTTCTACTCCGAACCATCTCACACTCCTGAAACACTCCGAAAACATACCGAAAACAACCGAAAAACATGAAAAATTTACCAAAAAACACGTTTCCGGGCCTTAAAATTCATGATTCACCCCTGAACAAATGTGCAGGGCCCTCAATTGCACTTAGAACTTAACCAAACCTCTTCAAACTTCCCCACACTTGATTAAAAGCATGGTGAAAATCAGTAACTCGAAAGAAATACTATGAAAGAAGAACAAAAAGGAAAAATACTACATACCTTAGGCTGCCTCATAAGAGCGCTAAGTTTTAGATCTTCAGCCAGATCGTACCTGCACGTTATTCGTCGTACGCACGAACGGTGCTCACAAATAGCACCTCCACATTCTTACTCGGGCCATTTATCTCCTTCGCATTGTAATACGGCTTCAGTCTATGCCCATTCGCGGTTTGCCGGAGATGATCATCATAGTCCTCTATCTCCACATCTCCATGTGCTCCTACTTTCGTTACACGGTAAGGACCTGTCCACTTACTCTTTAGCTTGCCAGGGAACAACTTCAGCCTGGAGTTGTATAACCACACCATCTGACCAACTTCGAACACTTTTGGCTTTATCTTTGCATCATGCACCTTTTTCATCTTATCCTTATATGCTGCAGCACAATCATATGCCTCATTCCAAATTTCTTCAAGCTCGCTCAATGTAAACTATCTCTCCTTACCTGCAGTATCATAGTCAGTATTGACCTGTTTAACCGCCCAAAAGGCACGGTGTGCAATTTCTACTCGTAAGTGACACCCTTTCCCATAGACCAAGCGATACGGTGTTGTTCCAATCGGCGTTTTGTACGCCGTACGATATGCCCACAGAGCGTCATCCAACTTATTGGACCAATCCTTGCGGTCAGCTCATACAGTTTTTTGTAAAATTTCTTTAATTTGTCGTCAGAGACCTCTACTTGCCCACTCGTCTGAGGATGGTACGGAGTGGCAATTTGATGGTCAACACCATATCTTTTAAGTAGTTTGCCAAAGTTGAAATTTTTGAAATGGGATCCCCTATCACTTATGATCACACGGGAATACCAAATCTAGAGAAAATGTTCAACTGAACGAACTCGCAAACTACCTTATGGTCATTGGTCTTGGTGGCAATGGCATCAACCCATTTAGACACATAGTCCACCGCCACCAAGATATACAGATTACCAAACGAATTCGGGAATGGGCCCATAAAGTCAATGCCCCATACGTCGAAAATATCGACAATAAGGATTGGCTGCATGGGCATCTCATCCCGCTTCAAATACTGCCCATCTGTTGACATCGCACATAATTTTTAGCATATTCAAAAGAATCACGAAACACCGTAGGCCAATATAGCCCACAAGATAGCACTTTTCGTGCCGTTTTCTGCCCACTGAAATGTCCTCCACATGCGGACTCATGCAACAAAGGACAAAACTGAAGGAATTTCATCATCCTCCACGCACTTGCGAATGATTTGATCAGCACCCACTTTAAACATGTCAGGCTCATCCCATATGTATTGTTTTGCCTGTGACAAGAAGTGTGCCTTCCTCGGTCTCGACCAATGCTCCGGTATGATACATGAATGAGCATAGTTAGCGAAATTAGCAAACCAAGGTTGAGTATCAATAGCTAATAAATGCTCATCAGGAAAAGTCTCCAGAATGTCATTCTCTGGCCCATCCATCTCATTCACCCTCTCGCGATAGGTGATCCGCCACCACATTCTCACTTCCTTTCTTATCACGGATCTCCAAGTCAAATTCCTGTAACAGAAGGATCTATCTGATAAGCCGTGGCTTAGCATCCTTCTTCTCCATGAGGTACCTGATAGCAGAATGGTCAGAAAACACAATTACTTTACTACCACAAATATAAGAACGAAATTTGTCTAAAGCATAGACAACAGCTAGAAGCTCTTTCTCCGTGTGGTGTAATTCAACTGAGCATCCGCAAGCATCTTGCTCGCATAGTATATCGCCATAGGTTTCTTGTCCACCCTCGTCCCAACACTGCACCTATTGCATAGTCACTAGCATCACACATTATTTCAAACGGAAGTGACCAATCAGGGGATTGTGATATATGTGCCTCAACTAACTTTTGTTTTAGTGTTTCAAAAGATTTCTTACAATGTTTATCAAACACGAATGGGACATCTTTTAACAAAAGGTTACATAATGGTTTAGTGATTACTGAAAAGTTTTTGATGAACCGTCTGTAAAAACCGGCGTGTCCAAGAAAGGAACGAACGCCTTTGACACTCGTGGGAGGTGGTAATGTGGAAATTACTTTAATTTTAGCATGGTCAACTTCAATCCCCTTACTCGAGACAACGTGTCCCAACATGATGCCCTCCTGTACCATGAAGTGACTCTTTTCCCAACTGAGTACCAGGTTTGTTTCAACACATCTTTTTAGCACACGGGTCAATTGTTCCAAACATGCCTCAAAAGATGTGCCAAAAATCGAGAAATCATCCATGAAAATCTCCAAAGACTCCCCGACCATATCTGAAAATATACTCATCATACACCTTTGGAAGGTGGCCGGGGCATTACACAATCCGAATGGCATTCGCCTAAATGCAAAAGTACCATACGGACAGGTAAATGTGGTCTTTTGTTGATCGTCAGGATGTATCGCTATCTGATTATAACCTGAGTAACCATCTAAAAACAGTAATATTTCTGACCTGCTAGCTTTTCCACAATCTGATCAATGAATGGTAACGGAAAATGATCCTTTGAAGTAGCTGCATTCAATTTTCTATAATCAATACAAATCCTCCACCCGGTTACCGGCCGGGTGGCTACTTCCTTACCATCCTAACCTAACACAATTTGGATGCCCGCCTTTTTTGGTACTGTCTGAGTTGGACTCACCCAAGTGCTGTCTGAGATTGGATAGATGATCCCGGCATCCAACCACTTCAAAACTTCCTTCTTCACAACTTCCCGCATGTTCGGGTTCAACCTTCGCTGCTGATCTCGAGCTGGCTTTGCTCCCTCATCCGTAATGATCTTGTGCATGACGATGGATGGACTGATCCCCTTTAGATCCGCAATCGTCCACCCAATTGCAGCCGGTTGGCTACCAATACTTCCATTAAAGCTTTTTTCCTGTTCAGATGTTAAATTGGAAGCAATAATTACCGGTAATGTGTTGTTGTCACCCACGAAGGCATACTTCAAATGCTGCGGTAACGTCTTCAACTCAACTTGTGGTGGTGATTCAAGAGACGGCTTTAATTGAGTGTCAATTTGATCCGGTAAGCTCTCAACTTGATGTGTCCAACTTGGCTTCACCTCTCTAGCCGCCATCGCCTCCAGCTCTTCTTCTGCATACTCCAACTCTAGCTCAACTTCTGCTAACTCCCTGTCACACACAAAACACGTCTCCATAGCGCCATCCCCACTCTCATGAGGGTGACACCCGTCAACAATATCTGCATGAAGCATTCATCATTGACTAGAGAATTAGATGCACGAGAAAAAGCATTTAAACGAACTTTACGATTACCAAACGTGATGTCAACAGTACCATTCCTACAATCGATTAATGCGTTAGCAGTCGCTAAAAATGGTCTACCAAGTATGACATTAGGTTGTTTAGTGTTTTCAATTTGCACATAATCAAGAACCAAAAAGTCAACCGGGTAATAGAATTCCTCTACCTTAACTATGACATCACGCAAAATCCCCCGGGGTAGTTTTAACGTCAAATCGGCCACACCACAGTGGTGTCGGCTTGCTTCAAAGGGCCAAAATCGTATTGATCGTATAAACTCCCCGGAAGAATGCTTACACTAGCTCCCAAATCCAACAGTGCCTGACTCATCTTAAAATCACCCACTTGAATAGGTATTAAAGGGGCACGGGATCTCTAAGTTTCGGTGGGAGGTCACCCGACAAAACGACACTCACTTTTTCGGTTAAAGCAATTTTCTTTGGAAATTTATTGTGCCGTTTTTGGGTACACAACTCCTTCAAGTACTTCGCATATGCCGGAACCTGTTTAATGGCATCTAAAAGCGGGAGGTTAATTTTCACTTGTTTAAAAACTTCCCACATCTCATCTTGTTGTGGGCCCCGTTTATTTACCACTTTCTTTTCCGGGTTGATTAAAGCTTTAGGAAACGGGACGGTATTACCCTCCGTACCCTTTTCCTTCGTATCAACCGATTCAGTTCTGACAACCCTATTTTGTTTTTCTTGAAAATTTAATTCCTAATAGGGCTAATAGGTTCCGGTTCTGCATCTGACTCATGATCCTCATCAACTTCCTCCACCAAACCCTCAACAAACGGTGGAGGATTCCCAACCTGATTATCATAAACTTTCCCAGAACGAAGAACACTTACCTGATTAATTCTGGCATTAGATGAGCTCCCTTGATGTTGGGGGTTCTTCGTGGTGTCACTGGGCAACCAGCCCATATCATTCCTTCTATTTGCCACTTCAACTGCCAACTGAGCTACTTGCTTCTCCAAAGCTTGATGCGACTTGGCTTGCAACTCTTGATCCTTCTTGATTTGCTTTAAGAGCTCCATAATCTCGCCATTAGATACTTCATTGTTGTTGCTTGCCTTGTTCTGCTCTTGGCCTTGCGAAGAATTCCTTTGATTCCCTCGATTGTAACTCCCTTGATTGTAATTTGAGTTATAATTTGCTTGACGGCTCTGATACGGTTGACTTCCTTGATTCGATACCTAAAAATTAGGATTCAACTGGTTAGTAGTATTACCGTATCTAAAATTCGGGTGATTACGCAAACCTGGATGATATGTGTTAGCATTCATATCATAATTCTTTTGTTCGCCGTAAACCATGTTAACATCCTCCTCGGCAGCAACAAATGTACCCGGGCATTCAGCCGAAGTATGGCCCAAATCGTTACAACTACCACAAACGGAATGGTTTACGCCGCATGCAATGCATCTCTACACCGTCTAAACCTTTAAATTTCGCAAGCTGCTTCTCCAACTCCTCTTTTTCCCTTTCCAATTGAGCAACTCTAGATGTAGAAGAAGTACCCACACTAGTCGACGAAGTAGTTGAATACTTCTTTGTACTATCAACTTGTGCTTGTCTTTTTGAATCCCCCGCACAAATCTCAAAGTAATCCCAATCCACATCTACGTGATTCCTCAAGAAAGTTCCACCGGTTATGGCCTTAGTATCACGTCTATCCTCATTAGACATCCCATCGTGAAAAGCAGTGATTAACTCCCATCTTGGTATACCATGATGAGGGCAATTTCGAAGCAACTGGTTAAACCGCTTCCACGACTCATACAACAACTCACCCGAAAGTTGCTGAAATTCCCTAATGGCCACTCTCCCCATCTTGGTTCGTTGTGGCGTATAGTACTCTTCCAAAAATTGTTGCTGCATCTCTTGCCAAGTGTGGATACTTGCGTAGGGAAAAGATACAAACCAGTCACGTGTCGAATCCTTCAACGAAAACTGAAATAACACCAACTTTACCTGATCCGGCGTGAACCCATGTCCCCCAATCATACTACACACTGCCTCGAACCTGCGATGTGCGCATAAGGCTCCTCGATAGCTTTCCCATGAAAAGTAGGGAGCATGTTCAAAATATGCGGTTTCGCTTCAAACGATCTATCCACATTACCTTGTGCAACGGCATAACAATCAGTGAAGAGTGTTCCGCAATTTGCGGCCGAAAGTGACTCTCAACTCCTCGAATGTTGGGATCCGGAAATCTGGGATCCCTCTGTGGATAACGTGGAGCTACCAGTGCTCGCTGAACTGGTGGTGGGGTGTAATACCCTTCCCCACCTCGAGGCTGTCTCTGCTGAAATAATGGTTGAGCCTGAGTAACATGTTGCATACCTCCTTGATAACCCATGTACCCTTCATTTGTGCCCCATACTTCATCTCCATACCCATCTTCCCAAGTTCAGTTCTTGCTCTATTTTCAACCGGCTCAAACATCACACCCGACCAATTCGGATGTGGAACTACATTTGGTTGATTCACAGCTCGCAACGGGTTTGGCTGTGGTGGTATTCGGCTTTCTAACGGGTAAGTTGTTGCCCCAATAATGTGGAAATCTCCGGTTGGAGTAGCTGTTGGCTGGGTGGTGGAAATGGATAGTGGTGCCATAGGTGAAGTTTGTTGTGGTTGAGTTTGAGTTGGGTACAGGGGAGGTGGTATTGGTGGCATCTCCGTAACTGGCTCTTGATGTGAAGTTTGTTGTTGTGGGGTTGATTGCGTTTCTGGTGGGTCCATATTCAGAATTGTTGCTTTTCCCTTTAAGGATGATCTAAGGAGCAGATTTTGCCTAGCAGTCTTCTCAATTTATGGGTCGAAAAGCAGTGGTGAAGACTTTCCTGAAAACCTGGTATGCATGCAACTGAATCACCTACACACAAGCAAACAAGAAAACTGCGCGTAATACCGAACGAAACAAAAACAAACAAAAGGGAAATATTTTTGGATTTTTATGATTTTTAGAAAACAAGAAAACAACTAATCTAAACTAACACTAAGCGCACGAACTCCCCGGCAACGGCGCCATTTTGATGTAGCTGTCGTGGGCTAATCAAAAACATATTTAAAATACGTAGATAGCGTAAGTAGGGTATCGAATCCAGGGGAATTTGTGGTCAGTGTAAAGATTTTTGACTAAGAACTAAATTAACTAACTTGGGGGAATTCGATTGATTGTTTAGAAAAACACGAAAACTAAATTAAGGAGTTGTAATCAATATGAGAAAGATAACTTCCACCCGGAATCCCAGTTACCCGTTTATCATCAAAACTGTTTACCAATTCAGAACACCACATAGACATGGCCTCGGAATTAATGAATTTGGTTAATTATTAAGGATAGTTTTTAAGATTCACTATGCCACCTAATAACCCGTTTGTTTGCATCAATTACCCGCCAGTTTACCAACCCCTAACGATGCAAGGAAATCGCCAATACGCTTAATAAACGACAAATAATTCAAACACAAGAAACGTTTACCAAGAATCCAACACAAGTGGTCAAGTTGTACCAGTTACAACGAATACGTAAACAAGGTTCAATGAAAAACACAGTAACAATTCATCCGGGCAGAAGTCACGGCGCTCATGGTCGTCATCACAGCTTCAATAATAGTTTGGAATCGATCTGACATGAGAAAGTGGCTTGATTGGGATGAAAACCTCTTCTAAATCGCCTCTAATGAGTGCTGAGTTCGGAAAAAATGGCTGCTAGGTCACAGCATCCCTCAAAACCTAAAAAAATCAGTTTTTATACTTTCCCGATATTGACCTCTCCCGCGCGTCGCGGGAGAGTCAATGGCACCCGACGCGTGTCACCTGAACCGAACAATCCGGACCCACTTTTATACCTGTCGCCCGTCGCGACAGGCCTCTCTGCCTCCCCCGCGTGTCGCGGGGGACTACCACCTGGAATTTCCCTTTTTCAGCTTCCGCTTCTTCCAGCACGCGTTTATTCACTCGTTTTGCACTGTTTAACCTGAAACGACGCACACACATTAAATAGTAATACCGAACCGACTAAACACTCATATGTACATAAAACTGACTCGAAACACACAAAATAACACTAAATATTAACCACACATCACTCGTATTGTTACTCGTACTAGATTGGTACTCATGTCAATTTTACCTATTTAGTACCCGTACGAATGTTCAAAAACTAAATAAAAACAAAATGGTACCAAAGCGGGTACAGTATGGAAATACGTGTACCCATACCCGTACCGTACCAATATATTTGGTATGGTATTTGGTACCAAGTTTTGTTCAAATTCGGTACCGGTATTTTTCGTTACCGGTACGGGTATAAGTATGGCCGTATGGGTACGGGTACATGTATTGTACCAATCCCATCCCTAGTCCCCGTAACCCAGTCCCGTACCCGTTCCCGTGCTACATAGGTTATCGGTCCTCATGTAAAATATCGGTCAAAATATCGTTACTGATATTATCAATGATATTCACCGATGTTTGACTGATATATCACTGATTTTCCTGATATCATTCGGATTGCTATTATTGGTGTTTTAAGGCTTAATTGTTAATTTATAGTGTTAAATGTTGGTGTTTTAAGTCTTATTAAGTTCCTACTTGCTACAATTGTTAGTGTTTTGTAAGTTGGAAAAGGTTAATTTGTTAATGGTACGAGATTATACTAAATTGTTAGTCTTAAATTGCTATATATATAAATTCT
Organism: Scalesia atractyloides; assembly: GCA_947069175.1. Taxonomy (NCBI): domain Eukaryota; kingdom Viridiplantae; phylum Streptophyta; class Magnoliopsida; order Asterales; family Asteraceae; genus Scalesia; species Scalesia atractyloides. Next base: position 74,588,057 of record CAMTDV010000024.1, read on the forward strand.
ACATGATATTAAAATTACCGATATCCCACCGCGATAACCTATATCTCAATATCGGTCTTTAACCGATATCCGATTTTTACCGCATTAACTGCATAGGTTAGGTTTGTGTCAAAATGGTTCAGAATAATCAACAGAACAGCATATTTGTCTTGGAGTTGAACTTGATAAACAATGATCAGGTACTAGGTAATGCGTAGGTAGTTGTCGTCATCTCGATACTCCTTTCCTGAAACTGTTACGAACCGAATTGTTAACTAATTAATCCAAAAATAATAGATCGAAGCTTGAAAGAAAATTAGAGAAATATCAAGACTTAATTCATGTTTCATTCCTAATAAACTAAAAGAAACTAATGGCTTGAATTAAAAACAACTTCACAATAATATCTAAATTAGTTGCATGGCTTTGTGGGTGTGCATGTGATCGTGGGTTGACCAAGTTTGAAGCACGTAGGTTACTCGATGACGGTTATGGGTGCGGATGCTTATGGAGAAGCCAAGAGGAGATACCAATGATATCTAGTCGCATTTTCTATGAACTAAATATATTAGCAGCGGGTGGCTGGTTTTTTCACTGTGAGTAGAAATGCAGGAAGGAACATATTCTTGTATCAGATTTTGATGCACCACGAGTCCTTGGTTTTGCAAGCATATAAAAAGGGTTTTTACGCGCAGCTTCCACTCTCTCAGACGTAAGATTTGATTGTATCCGATAGGAATTTTTTGTTCGATTTGTGGTATGTAATTGTTAGTAGGAGATTGGACCGTTTCAGACACATGAACCTAAACACAATACTAGTTAATACGAACATAATCCATTTAACCTGAAGTTTTATTCTAATCTTTGTGTATTAATACCTTAAAATTGTTAATTTACAACCTAAAATAGAAAATGTATATAAAATAGTTACTTTTAAACTATAGACTAGATGCTATTTTTTTTTCATCTATACAATATATTTCATTTAGTGTAAAATACATAGTCATATATATTACATTTATAATTCTTTAATTATCCCTAGTTGAACAACTTATACAATATTTGGAGACAAATAAGAGCTCAAATCAATCACCAACAAATAACAAAAACACAACGAACAGAATCCAAAATCCTTCAAAATAAAGAACTTTAAACATTATTTGAGCAAAAACAAAACTTGAAAGTTTCATTTCAACAATATCATAATAAAACATCTCGAATAAGAATTGAGTACCAGAAGAGCAAGTATACGATAGTTGAATAAGCTATTTACGATCCGACTTTCAACTACTTGAAACCTGACGGCAGAAAAAAAGCGAAGAAAAATCGAAGCAGGATGTAAAATATGTTTATGCTTTAGCTTTCCTTCAAACCGCTCTGGGCCGTCGGGCAATCTTTCATAATCATCATGCTGTTCCTTGACAACAGTCTTCGCAGCAGTCTTCTCAACAGGAATGCACTTCAAAACAGCTGCAATTGGCATGCTCACCAATCCAATCACAACGCTTAGCAACCATAGTTGCCAGTCTAGAGGCACGGTGCTTGCAAAAGTGCCAAGAAACTCAACTATGATCACTTGAAATACAACCGTTGCAACCATAACAGCCATGAAGATCCAACTGCTAAACATGCCACGGAATACGTTTAACTTGTCCATGTCACGGCTGTTTACTTCATTAAAAACCTACAAAAACATATACATGTTTACTAAAACATTCGTGTACGCAAAAATATACGCGAAAATGACAAAAATGAAGTGGTAAGAAGTGTAACCTGACAGAACACGAAAGTGTTGAATATGAAAGTATTAAGAATCGCGGTCGCATTTCCCCGTGTAACTTCAAAATCGGCTTCCCGGCAAAGTTGAGGACAAACAGGACAGCCATTTGGTAGATACTTTGACCAATGATGTTCCTCCACATTGTCTTGGTAATAAAACTGTCGGTACGCTTAACCGGAGGTCGTTGCATCAGACCATCGTTTGGTGGTTCAGTAGCCAGTGCTAGTGCACCCAGAGTGTCCATGATCAAGTTGACCCAGAGCAGTTGCACAGCCGTGAGAGGTGCAGACCCTGCAGTTTCAAAAGATAAAATTAACATTTTGTAAGTAGCTAGTAAAATTGCCCGCTGCGGGGTTTCGGTCGATATCTATTTTGGTTCAGTATGCTCAAAAGAATATTGACCGAAAACCATAAAAATAAATTTCATTTGGACAGCGGGACGGGCTGATTTTAAATTAAATGTAAATGGTAACGTAAACGCAAAGCCATCTTAAATATAACTTTAATGAAAATTTACGTCGAAAGGTAAACCAAGTTGAATTCATACCGACACGTTCATAAAAATAAGCATGTAAGAAATAGGGTTTTTTGAAGTTAAAGAATGGTACGGCGCGTTGCGGCGGTGTCAAACGTAAAGTGACTCCTTTCCGAACAAAATTTACATCAAAACGTAGACCAATTGGAAACGTACATAGAATTAAACACGAAAACGTATTATATTTGACCTGACTCATTTCCCCAAAAAAATAAAATATATGTCAAAATGTAGACCAACTGAAAACGTACAACGTAAATCAACTTGAATATATACAGACACGTAAAACTCGATTACAAAGTCTTTAGAAAGTTAAGGGGTTGTAAGTGTTAGTGCTAAAAGTTCAGGGATAAAAGAAAAATACAAAACACAAAAAAGACTAAAAAAACAAAAACAAAAAGTAAAAAAGTGAAAGTACTGTTTATCAAATTTGGTAATTGTATTATAGATAATTTGCGTGAAGAACAACAACATTATTAAGACCAAACACACCTGTGATGCATGCAGAAACAAAGTTGATCATAAGAGCGACAATATTCACGGTCAACTGGAACTGTACGAACTTTTGAATATTAATGTAGACCGCACGTCCCCATTTGGCTACTTTCACAATCGTCGCGAAATCATCATCCATCACAATGACATCAGCTTGTTCTTTTGCAACCTGCAAATGTCGCGCGCAATATATATCTGAAGACTCGGGTAAAGAGTACAAAAACGCGTCCAATACAAACCTCGGTTCCTGCTATCCCCATGGCAAATCCAATATCCGATTCATGCAATGCAGGGGCATCATTTGTGCCATCACCTGTAACTGCAACAACTTCAGACATGCCTCTCAGATGCTTTACAAGATCATACTTGTCTGTTGGTGATGATCTGGCCATTACCTGTAATCATGGAAAAGCATTTACTTATGAACGAGTTGTGTTTTGTCTCAAACGGGTCAAATCAAAAGCCTTAGCAGGCCCATTTCAATCAGTACTAAAAACAACACGTTAATACTTGTCTGTTGGTCCCCAAGTAGAATATCAGTATCAAGTATCGGTAACAATATTATCGGCCATATTGACCGCTATTTTCGATATTTGACCGATATATCACCCATATTCCCGATATTAGTACCTTTCTTCTTATTTCTACCATTCATCTTTCTTCTTATTGCTGCTATTAATGTTTTAAGTCTTAATTGTTAGTGTTTCTTAATCAATTCCTACTTGCTACAATTGTTAGTATTATGCAAGTTGCAAAAGGTTAATTTGTTAATGGTAGGAGAGTATACTGAATTCTTAGTGTTAAATTGCTATATATATAAAAGTTTGCATGATATTTAAAATTATCGATATCCCACCGTGATAACCGATACCTCAAATATCGGTTCTTGGCCAATATCCGATTTTTACCGCATTAACTGCTTAGTTTCTACGTATAATGGAATTGTAATACCTGAAGTTTGGGAGCTATTTCATTCAATTCATCAGTAGTTTTGGTTCTAAATTCCGGGCCTTCAATGGCCATGCCACGTCAGTAAGTATGCCACATTCCCTTGCAATGGCTTTAGCGGTGTTGATATTATCACCAGTAACCATACGAACAGTTATAAACCCGCAGCTAAACAAGTTTCAACAGCCTTCTTAACCCCCGGTCTAAGCGGATCCTTAATTCCAAAAACCGCAATCAACGTATAGCCACTTTCAGGTATGTTGTTTCCGTTATCAAAACCGCCTTCGACATCCATATAAGCCAGACAAAGGGTTCTCAAAGCATCCTTTGCAAATTCCTCAATAACATTAGTAATAACTTCGTTTTTCTCTTTCGACAATGGTACCGTTTCTCCGCTGGCATCAATAATCTTGTCGCATAATCCCAACACTATTTCTGATGCACCTTTGCAAAACGCGCGTGTTTGACCATCGGGGTGAGCTACAAGTACTGACATTTCTTCTTGGCGGAGTTAAACGGTTCCATTTTTAGTGTTTTAATCTCGTTGCGTATGGCGTCGAAATCACCCCCCGCATCCAGCCCGTATTGTAATATCGCTGATTCTGTAGGGGTACCCAATATAGAAGTTTTTCCGTCTTTGTCCTTTACGACCTCGGAACCCGTACATTCAAATATACCTTGCAGAAGAACCGTTGATACGGTTTCTGATAATTTGGAAGATAACGCGTGACCTTCGCTGTCTTTAACGTCTTTCGTTTCACCAGATACCCATATTTTATCGACGACCATATGATTTGTGGTCAAAGTTCCGGTTTTATCTGTGCATATGCAAGTCGAAGAACCCATTGTCTCACAAGCAGAAAGATGTCTTACGAGTGCCTTATCGTTCATCAGCTTCTTCATCGCAAACGCAAGACTCAATGTAACCGCCAGTGGTAACCCTTCCGGGACCGCAACAACGATTATAGTTACTGCAGTGGCGAAATAATCCAACATGCTCAACGCATCACTTGATGACCAACTTGAAAACTCGTTACGCATTGCTTTTTCCACAAGAAACCTCACGGTCAACACAAGAAAAGTCAACACAGCAAACAACAACCCAATTTTTCCGATGATTGTAGCAACACCGTTTAGTTTGACTTGTAATGGGGTCTCGTCTTCGCCTTCTTCACTTAACGTTTCCATTAGTTTTCCCCATTCGGTCTTCATCCCGACAGCTGTAACAAGCATTTTAGCTGACCCGTCTTGTACTTTGGTTCCTGCAAGTAGAAAAGGTTTATTCTCGTCGATATGAACGTAATTGCTCTCACCGGTTAAGCTAGATTCATCGATCAACAAGTTGTATCCCGATATGAATATCCCGTCAGCTGGTACTTGATCACCGATCGACAAGTGGACAATATCTCCAACAACTAAGTCATAAATCGAGACCTTTTTTCTACATCCGTCTCTCGTTACGTGAGACGAAATCTTCTTCTTCTCTTTGTCGAGATCTTGAAACTGCAACGATTGTTTGTAGTCGCTCACAGCCGTAACAGTGACGACTAACAAAATACTAAGTAAAATTCCCAACCCGTCATATATCCCACGGGCCAGCCTTCGGTTGCGAGTCCGACACCGATTGAAACAATGGCGCAAACTATAAGGATAATAAGCGTTAGATCATGAAGCGCGTCCCATACGAACATTAAAAAGCTCTTGGAAGGTTTTTCGGTGTATCTGTTGAAGCCGTAAGTCTCTTGTCTGGTAGACAATTCACTAGATTTGACTCCTTCGTTAATCGACACATTTAATGCTTTTGCTATTCCATCAGCCCCATGAACGGCCTGCAAAGTCTTCATGTCGTAGTTACGAACCAAGGCTGCAAGTTTATCTGGATCTTTGCTGATTTCTGAAACGTTTACTTCACTTGGTTGGCGATGTTCTTGAGTATTTCGATGCTGACCACCAGCTGTTGAAAAATGTATGCGTAAGTTCAAGGATTAAATATGTGTTTGTGGTATAAAACAGCGTACCATCCATGAAACGCATCATTGCCCTCACGGCGATAAAAGTAACACGAAGATCTTCCTGCCAAAGGTGAAAACGAAACGATAAAGTTATTATTTGAAAATTAGTTTTGTTGGACAAGCAGATTATGGTTAATGGTATGCATGTAATGTGCAAACTCATGCATACTCAAATCCAGATTCAAACTGGTGTTCCTGATATATGAAAATTGCTTGGTTCAATCAGAAATCATTTTGTAAGAAATGCTAGAACAGTTGAAACAGGGATAAAGGCCTTCTAAAGTCTATTTTAATTCATACAGTTTCATAAATCGTTTGACTTAAACATTTTAATTCTTATTAAGTTATATAACAATAGTATGGATTTTCTAATCATAACTAATGGGTAAAAGTTGTTAGAAGGTCAACTCATCCTGTTCATATTGCCCCATATACTAGATGAACTATTTCAAGCTGAACCCATTTTGGCACCAAGTACCCAAGCTGCCCAAGCCGAATATCTTGTCAGTTGTCAACTCTAACACCATGTGGGCTAACGCCCCTGGTGAGGTGGCAACTTTATGGGCGTGAAGGGCGTTAAACACCGCCCCCTAGGGGAGTTAAAAGGGGCGTGAAAGCCCCTCCGTGAGCTGCCTAACCAGCATGAGAGAAGAGAAGGAGGCCCATTTACTACAACGAATCACATGATCTGTTTTTGTTGTGTTTTTTAACTTATCAGATTTATATATTATTTTAATGTGTGATGGGTGGTGAAAACCTGTGAAACCATTACACACTAAAGGTGAAAACGAGTGAGTGAGAGTTCATGACTATGTGGTAGTGATGTGGCACTCACTTTTTGACGTGGCAATTAAAACGGATTACCAGGCAGGCCACTCAAAACCCTTGCATCGGGTACCCCTTACATGAAAGCCAAACACCGCCAGTGGTCCTGCGGCTAAGGCCTGGAGGTAGGGGGTGGGTTGGGTGGTTGCCGCTTGACTTTGATAGTTTTGTGTGTATGTGTAATAAAAAGAAAAACGAAAAAAGGGAGAGGGTAGATTAGGGTAGTGGTGCCACCAAAGAGGGTAGTTTAGGGTAGTGAATGGTCTAAGTGGCGCAGTGCGACAGGATCGACAGAACTTAGGATATATAGTCTGGGCGCCCCTTTCCCCCTTACACATAGCCTAACAGAATAACATGATCTAGTTAGCATTTTAATCTTCTAAGAAAGTTGTGCATTAAGAGGTACATTGTAGGGTCTAAAATAAACTAATTATTAAGTATGCTAGCATATATGACAAGTTCAAACTTTGATGCTCCTACTTTTCAATGTTAACAAGTAAATTTCTTGTTAAGATATTAGTGATAACAATAATTATTATTGCTATTATTTAAACCGACAAAAAATACGTATTTCAATCAATAACTTTCATAGCATCAACTTAGGACTAATGGATGACTCGCATCAGAGGCCCACAAAGTAAAGTTGTTTTCTTTGATAATATATACAGCAACATGGTTGATACAAACTAATTATAAGTTGTAAAAACTATGAGAACCGCATAATGCATGTAGTTAAATAAATGAGTGACGTAAGCAGTTATATAATCGTCGTACTTATCATAGTTAGAACAAAGGCACGAATATTTATGCTAATATTTATGCAGTTTTCTTATTTCAAATTAATTTTGTATTAACGTTCTATATATGTATATATAATACCATAACTACCTTGTGCAAAAGATACTGCAGGAGCAAATACCAAAACATATGAAACCATGGAGGAAGTAGACACCAGATATATAATGTTTTATTGGTAAATAGAAATACTAGACGATGTATATTCGTTTAATAAAAAAATATGTATTTATTTACTAATGGACAATTAAGTGGGCCCATCTCTAGTGGGATGAAAGTTCGAAGAAATTTCCTTTGTTATCCAGTTATCTGTCTGCATCTCAAAGTGATACCAAATTTGAGGATAAATGGATTAAATGCCCAAATACCCTTGAATTTTGTAGGTATACTCAATCTAACCCTTAACTTCTGAGTTTTGTAATTTATAACTTACTTTTTGGACCATGGTGTAAAGAGTTACCTTTATCACTTCCACTTTACTTTTTAAAGTACACTAAACAATGGGACTATGTAGTATAAAGAGTTGCCTTTATCACTTCTCCGGAAATGGGCAGCGCGGGTTACTGGGTCAGAAAACGAGGGGAAAAGCGGATAGCTTTAAAAACATGTCAACTTGCTAAAGTCAAAACAGTTAGGTTTAGAACGACTTCAGTTCCTATATTTGTTTTTATAGTTCCTAGTGGTAAACTGGTAACAAGCAACGTTGGGTGGTGTATGTCCCGTTTGGACCTGTTCAGTGTGCAAGTTTTATAAAAGTGACATAATTTTAAGTTTTAAAATTTTAACCCACTGTATAAGTTTACTAGATTTAAAAAGATATTTATCAAGCAAACAAAAGTTATCTAGATCAACCACTTTCTAAGAAAAAAAATATCAAAATGTAGCTTTTTTTACTAATATTTTTTTTACATCTAAACCACCCATCAACCTACATATATAAAGATTTAAATCCACACAATTTTTATAGCGATAAATCACCAATGCCACTTGACCAAGGGAATAGATAATTAGACGTAGTGTCAATGAGATTATCTAAATTAAAGTCATCACCTGATGCAACATAATATTAAATAAACCGGCCATAAATCATATATTGGATATGTATATTGCATATTGATAAAACATGAAGGTCTCTATCTTAATGAGCATAAAGATCAAGGTTGATATTTTCTAAACATACAAGGGGCTACACCTTTCCATATCTGGAAGATTTCGGTCTAGGCCTGTTGCACGTATTGGCCGGTGTATTAATGTATAATATCCATGAACATGGTCCAACGCCACATATCTATAAACATGGTCCAACACTACCTACAAATAACTGTTTTTGGATAATTGTTTAAAAGAATCATGCCTAACAAAACTGTTACATATATCTTAATTTATTTTTATGTTAATAAACAAGAATTATAGGTTTTTAAAAAAAATGTTTCTTTTAACATGACAACCCGTTACTGGAAAAATCAAAGAAGCCCATCAACACCCTGCTAACTAATGGGATCAGGTAAATCATAGCTTGTGCTGGGCAGGCTCCCTTCATGTGGTCATGGTAGGATATTGATGGAAATCTGGGACCTCTCCTATAGGCGATGTTGGTGTTTAATATAGCGTTTGTACACATAGGTATTTTACATTTATATATATGCCTCAATTACCTCACGAAACAAGTACATATTGATTCACTCGTCAATGAAGACTGGCACCTTTCATGACGATAAGTCTTGGTCAATCATCGCTTTACCCTACAAACCCAAGGCTTACGTCGACGTAATGGTGAAGAAAGTGAGAAGGAATATCATTAGCCAACTGGACGTGGAATGAATGTATATGTAAAGTAGTGAGCATCTCTCACTAGTCAATGAAGACTTTTACACCTCTCATCACGATAAAAGTCCTTGTTCTCCCGTCACCTTACCCTACAAACCTAAGCCTCACGTAGTGGCGGACCCATAAATTATTTTCTGAGGTGCGAACGAGGGGTTCAACCAAAATTTCAAAGGGTGCCATCGGGATTTTAGCCTAGAAAATACACTAAATTTTTTTTGTTAGGGGGGCGCCCACCCAACGTTGTCGAAGTAATGGTGAAGAAATTGAGAAGAAAAATCATTTGCCTTGCGGAATGAATGTATATGTAAATCGCAGGGACGGTGGTAGTGATTATTAGGCATAGACACTTTATAATTTGAGTCCCAAACCCTTAAACAAACATAACGTAGAATACACAGGGTATTCTACCGTTAATGTTTTTTGAAGAACTATTTTTATTAACAAACTCGAATTTAATTGAACATGTTCATGTAATAAAAAAAAGAGTTAAATGTCATTTTAGTCTCTGTTGTTTGGGTTATTTTGATAGTTTAGTCCAAAGGTTTCATTTTTCGGCTGTGAGTCCAAAAAGGTTTCACCATTGCCATTTTAGTCCATTTTAGTCCACTGGTTAACTTCATCCATTTTTTCTGTTAACAAGAAGGGTAATTCGGTCATTTTATATGTAATTTTGTTAACTAGAAGGACAATTCAACCATATAAAATGATTGAATTGCCCTTCTCGTTAACAGAAAATATGGATGAAGTTAACCCAATAGACTAAAATCGCAACAGTGAAACCTTTTTGGACCCACGGGTGAAAAATACAACCTTTAAACTTCACTGACAAAATAATCCAAACCACCGGAACTAAAATAACATTTAGCTCTAATAAAAAATTGAAACATGTTCTTTATGTAATAAAATAAAGTACAGTTTTATAGCTTTTCTAGTTAACTTTTAACTTTTATTTAAAAATAGGGAACAAAGTATGGTGCAGGCCCACTATCTTTGCGCTATTTCCGAATCTATTCTAATTTTAATACCATTACTAGTAACGTTGGATTCATAAAAAGGAAGTCGAATTTGTATATTAATTTTATATTCTACTTCTTTTTTTGAATAAAAAAAAAGCCAGATCTCATAAATTTATACGACCAAAAAATATACTTGTTGACAAAAGGTAGGATAATATATTGTGTCGTATATACAATGAACCTCTATAAAATAAAATAAATATATTTATTGAAAAGAACGTGACAAGGCAACCTTGGTTACCACGATGATATATATATAAATAGAACGTAAAGGCGAAAATTCTAAGGGGGTGAATGTCGTTTACCAAATATAAGCTCTATTGTTCGTCTACTTTTTTTATGTTTAATTTTGTCACGCATAAATGGAAGCCACCACTAACAAACTGGGCAAAAACAATCCCAACAGTTATCGACAACATCGGTAGCAAAACTAGTGAACAAACAAAATGGTTGCAAAATTAGCGATCGAAAATCAAACAACGCTAGTTAGGTAAAAGTAATAATCAGTCAACGTATATCGGTCCCCATGCGGTCATTAATTTGGATAGCTAAAATTGGTCTCGACTAGGAATTAAACAACGTTCAAACTAGTAAATGACATTTTTTTAACGGCCAACTAAATCACCGGATAGCATCCTGGGATGCCCTCAATCGAGCAAATGCATCCCCTCCTCCATAACGGTCAGAGTTGGATGCATCCCGAGCCACCAAGCCACCAGTTCCGGGGAAAACCCGCCCGCCCGAAGGCCCACTGCGGTAAAACCCGGTTCGGCTCAGTTTCGAACTACCCTAGATGTTTGTCCCCACTAAATTAGTACGAGTTCGAGATCACAATAGATTCTTTTTGAAATTAAATTGATACGGGTCGAGTCACAATATTCTTTAAAAGTACTTACGGGTTTTTGTTTCAGCTCTTAATGGGCTCTTAATAGTTCAGACCTCTTACTCGTTTAGCTCTTTATAGTTCAGACTGTTTGTTTCGCGATCAAATATCTAAATGGTTAAACATTATACTGACTCTAATTGGTTAAGACCTCATATCTGAATTGCTCAGGCATTTGCCTCTGATGGTTAAACATTATATTGGCTCGTTCATACCTCTTATTAGACCTCTGGTTCAGCACTTACTGATTCAGAAGTTAGCAAACATGCCTTCGAGAGAGGAGAGGGGTGTATTATCGTTAAAAATATAAATAAATAAATAAATCTAATTTAAACAATATTATCAAGATTTAAGCCGAAAATATTGAATGGGAAAAACTAGAAACCAATATCTTCGTTTTTTCAAGACAATAAATTTCAACCTGCTTTACAACAACAAATTTTATTACCTTCGTCATATTTTGACTTTAATATCTTAAAAAACGAATTAATTACATATTTATATCAAACCGAAAATGTAAGAAAATAATTCAGAGTAAAACAATTTTTTTAGATAAAAATTTGTTGTGTAATTATGTGAATTTAATATTCGAAAAACTTAAAAATTAAATGAATTTAGAACTTTAAACGATTGCTCATTAATGGCGGAAAACACACATTCAGAAACCGTCGTGTTCCATTTTCGTCCGACGATTCCAAATCGACGACGAAAGAGCAATATATACTACAATAACAGTACGAATCAAAGTAGAGGCATGCATATGTGTGTTTGAAAGAGAAGAAATCGAACCTTGATTTTGGAGAGTCGGTTTTGGTGAACAGATCGCTTATCGAGGTCGGCAACATGACGGAATCTCCGGCGGTGGTTTTTGACGAGTGAGACGGCGTTCACGCCACTTCTTCAACGCCGCTTCCGACGGATGTTTCGCCGGAACATCAAAATCTTTGAGGAGGTCCTCCATATTTCTGTACGACCACTTCTCCGCGAGAGTACGAAGGTAAAGGTTGGGGGTAGTGAATTTAATTATGGATTTATAGACTATTATGAAAGAGTCAAAGGGTCAAGATCACAAGACCGTCTTAACGTGGTTATTGGATAGGCCCAATTAAACAGCTTGGTATGGGCCTGCACGGGTCGGATCCGTTGGATATGATTGTTTTTTAGTTACTCCGATGGTTCTTGTGTTTTGCTCATATTATCATTTTGCTTCTTGAAATTTTGAATTTTGAAATTACACACTTGTTGGCAATTATTATTATTATTATTATCATCATCATCATCATTACTATATATATATATATATATAACTAGTAGTGGCGAAGCTTGCCCTCGAAAACTGAGGAGGGGGGGAGGGGCGAAAACGTATATATCCAAAAATTTATATACGAAAACTACATATATAACACTACCGAGCGAAAATTCCGGGGGGCGGGCGCCCCCTCCCGCCCCAATGATGCTTCGCCCCTGATAACTAGCAAGATGTCCGATACGGCAGAAGTGAAACATTTGTTTTCTTATTCATATAATATTTATTGTAGCATCATTGAGAAAGTTATACATCAAAAGTGAAGTAAGTGAGTAATCCATTTTGTTGTGTTGTGCATGGTTCGGTCAGTTCGGTTATTATACTTGGCCGAAGCCGAAACCAAGGTCATCAGTTAGTCGATTTTATTAACCAATCGGTCTTCGGTTAATCACTTCGGTTTATTCGGTTAGATTGACTGTTTTTAGTTTGGTTCATTTAATTCAGTTAATAGCATAATCTAAACTTGGGCTAAAACTTTTGCTTAGAGTTATATGAAAGTGATGTATAAATAACGAAATTAAAGTATAAATATATGAAATGGGAATCTAAAATATGAAATACATGAGAGCTAGAAATATATGAAAATATGAATAATTCAGTTTGGTTCAGCTAATTTTGATTAAACGAGAGTACAAAAAAATTGATAACCGGTTTTTGGTTAATTCGGTTTTTAGTTTTCAGTTAATTCAGTTTTTGGTTGATTTCAGTTCGGTTTCATCTGTTTTTGGTTTGGTTTGCTTTATGTTAACGATTTAGTTATTGCTCACCGATAAACGATTTTGGTTAATAACTAATAATAGCGCGCGATGCGGCAGGAAACACAGACATTTCCACAGTGTGCATTGTTCGGTTGGTTAGATTATTATCCTCAACCGAAATCGAGCTCATCGATTTGTCTTTGTTATTAACCAATCTGTTTTTCAGTTAATCGGTTTGGTTTCTTTAGTTAGATTGGCGGTTTTTGGTTTGATTTATTTAATTTCAGTTAATAGCCAAAAGTAAACTTGGGCTAAAACTTTTGATTAGAAATACATGAAATTTAGGTATAAATACAGGAAATGAATGTATAGGTACATGAAATGGAGGTATAAATACATAAAATAGGGGTATAAATGTGAAATACATGAACTAAAGGTATTAAAGCTAGAAATATATGAAAATATGAATGATTCCATTAAGTTAATTTTAATTAAATGAGAGTACAAAAAATCGATAACTTTTTTTTAATTAATTCGGGTTTTGGTTCAGTTCTTGGTTGATTTCAATTAACGATTCAGTTATTACTCACCCTTATACACTGTTAATCACGTAACATACCAATTTTTTTTAATTCAAAAAACTATAATAATACTATACTTAAATTAAAGAAAATAAAATACTCGTTTATAAGGTTTAATTTAAAAAAAAATATTAACATACCAAAAAGTCATCATTTAAAAATCGTGAAGGGAGTTAGTTTTTTATAAGGGGATAAAATGTCACTACTAACTAATTATCTGTAATTTTGTTAAAGATGGAGGAGTAAAGTGTAATCTAGATGAGAGGATTAAACTGACGAAATTTAATCACTTGACATTCTGTATTATTAGGATAATGACTAAATACGTTGGGCTTTAATCACTTGTACACTAAGGTATCATATAGTTGTACCTTGTACCTTGTACCTTTTAGTCCACATATCAATACTGACCAAGACAACTACACAAAAATGAGTAGGTCGTCACGGTACTTTTTGATTTTTTTTAAACATTATAGTTTGTAAGATATGGCAAAAGTACGTAAAAGAATTATAAGTTTGTTGTGGAGGGGAAAAATGTAACTAATTACCTATAATTATGTTAAAACTCAGGGATTCAAATGTAATTAAATGTAATAAAATGGGGGACTAAAATTTAATTACTATTTAAAAGACCAATTTACCTTCATTTTAGGGGTGTATTTATAAATTAAGATGGAAAAGTTCTTATTTTTTGGATAACTTAAAATGCTCCTCCTCATGCATTATAACATGGTATAGATAGGTGAAGTTGTTAGCTACGGTAGATATGCTAAATTGATTTGGAGGTGACTAACAAGCAAATTATTTATGCATGTGGCCCTTCAAATAGAAAACTACAAGCAAATTATTATTATTGTTGTTGTTATATATACAATAGGTGAAGTTGTTAGCTACAGCAGATGCTAAAATGACTTGGAGGTGACCAACAAGCAAATTATTTATGCATTTAGCCCTTCAATATTCTTAATTGTCTCATATTAGACCATCCATATGATTAAAAACTACAGGCAAATTATTATCATTATCTATACTATATTATAATGTATGAGGGATGAGTATTTTAGGATACAAAAAAAAACAAGAACGTCTTTCCCTTCTAATTTATAAATACACCTCTAAAATAAGGGTAAATTGGTCTTTTAAATATTAATCATATTTTAGTTCCTCATCTTATTACACTTAAATCCTTGAGTTTTAACAATATTATGGATAATTAGTTACATTCCCCCCCATAACAAACTTATGATTCTTTTACTTATTCTCATAATATCTTATAAATTATAATGTTTTAAAAAATCTAAAGGTCGACGTTTCAATAGTTGTCTTGGTCAGTATTTAACGTGCAGATTAAAATGTACAAGTAGACGATGCATTATTATACAAGTAATTAAAGTCCGTCATACTTTTAGTCATCGTCACAAATAAATATAGATTAAAAGCTAAAAGTGTTATCATTTTTAAATCTAAAACTATTGTTAAATAATTGATTAAAAAATATTTTACACTATAGTCAAATATCAACAAAACTTTCTAATTTAAAGGAGTAATAAAGTCTTATAGTTAAACAAGCGAGAAAAGTTTTTTTAAAATTTGAACTCTGAATTGTAGCATCAAAGTTTATCTTATAAGTATTCTATACTATATTATATTACGATGCATACTGAAAGTATAGCTTTGGTAATTTGCCACTTTTAACAAATTTACAACAATTTAAAGCACTATGTACAACCTTCTCAAGCGGGAAGCATTTTAAACCATCTACCCACCTGATAAAAGGTGCGATCTCCAATTTTTTAATTCCCAGTTCAAATTTTGAATTCCCCTTTTATACAAACACGTTTGTTCCAGAAGAGAAAATCTTATGGGAGGGGAGCAATGGTGACACGGCTCTAACCTAACGATGGCGAAAATATGAAAAATTAGGTTTTCTAGAGGTAAAAGGAACTGGGTTCCAGTAGAACCTCAGGTGAAAACATAAGTTATTTATGTTGATTTACATTTATCAAAATTTGGCTAATCTGTTTTGTTTATTCTTCATAGGAACTGTTTTGGTCAAAAATCAAAGTAAGGATAATGTAACCAAATCTGATTTTGTGAGGTTGAGTGCTTAAGTATCGAACAATTGAGTGACCAAATATAAAATGTAAACGTTGATGAACACAATGTTGTACGAGAAAAAAGCCCTTGATCAATGAATGATCTCCGGCATAAAAAAACCTTGGGTAATGAAAACTACCGATCACTAACTATATTGAACAAGAAAGATTACAACTTTGGAAATATTGAGCTTGTTACAATAATGTTTGCGAGTGTGTGTTCAATCCAGAACTCGTGTGTTTATCATGCTCAATATCCCACTAAATATCTAGCAAATCCTAACAAACTAACTATCCGAAATTTCAGCCATGCATCCACGTTCTCCATCAACGGTCATGACTCTCTTTGCACGTGCCATAATGTCACACCCCGACTTGCAGCGGAAGACAAATGCAGGGTGCGGCAGACACGTGGTAATTCTCCATAGTTTAAAAACATGATATCATAAACAGAGAGAACCTCGGTAACAACATACTATCAGTATCATATTACACACCATAAGTTCAAGTACAGTACTACGAGCTATCACAACTCTTATTATGCTACTGTTCACTATTAAAGCCATCCACACGCACGTTTCTTACTCTTGCTTCGCTTTACCTGAAATGCATGTTAGTTTTAAAAAGGTCAGCTAAACGCTGCGTGAGTTCCACTGGTTTAATTGTTGTGTAACACTATGTGTTAACAAGTTTAATTGCACAAGTCACAGTTCACGGATTTAGTAACACAAACACCTTCAGCTAGCAAGACCATGTTACATCAAGCACCTGCAGCTCGCCGAACCGTGTCATAACAGACACCTGCAGCTTGCCAAACCGTGTTACAACAAGCACCTGCGGCTCGCCTAACCGTGTCATAACTGACACCTGCAGCTTGCCGAACCGTGTGTTATAAAATTTACATCATCACAAGTTGGTGCAATTAACACAGTTTGTAACAAGTTCATGTGTTATGGGAGTGAAATTCCCTTCATAAGTTTGTGTAATCAACACAGTTTGTAACATGCATTGCACCCCAAGTAAAACAATAAAACAGTTAAAAGCGGGGTAGTGAAACTCACAGTGTAATTCGTGGTCTCAACACAAGAATGGTCGATTAGCTGGATCAACTTTAACGACACACATGCAAGCATGGACTCAAATCAGTATCTAAGTTGGTAATGGTTATAACTTGGATCTGATCAGGAGTTTTTACTCCAGATTGAGTCTATAGGACACTGGTATGGTGATGGTCATCAGGGTAGTGTTAGTTTTCAGTTTGGCTTCCGAGCACCGATTCGTGTGCCAGCCAAAGTCAGTAGTTTAACGTGTTCGGGTAATGGTACGGGAATACCAGTAGTGCCAACACGTGGTTATTCAAGAATGATTAACTTTTCATTAAGGGAGGTTGAGTGTTTGGGGGGTCTAAGTTGTCCAAATTTGAGTTTCCATTTTCACCGTCGGGAATTCTCCCGACTGCCTTAGGACACACCCAGGGTGCCCAATTTGCCCGGGAATCTCCCAGAATACTCCCGGTGTTCCAATTATAGTATTTTTCGGGTGGGTGAGTTCCCAGTTCTGGCAGGTTCGTTATACGGTAAACTGCCGAAATTGCTTTAAAATAATCTATTTTTAATTCCATAGATTCCCATTTAGTCTATATTTTATATAAAAATCTGTAAAATTTCATATAAAGCAGTAAAAATCTGTAAATTATGAGAAAAAATTGTGGGAATTTATTTTGTTAATTTACTTATTTAAATAAATTATTTATAAAACTATTTTTAACCATATAATTCCAATTAAATACCATCCGTAGTTAAAAATATTCTAAAAAATCCCAGAACACCTTATACATGTCCAGGAACTTCTCACAAAATTTTGAGATTTTTCTGATTTCGTTTCGGTGCGTTCCCGGCTACCGAAAACTCGCAAAAACACGGATTTTTAACCCAAATCAAAACTCAACCAATGGATTCCGAATTTTCCTAGAACATTCCCCATATGTTCCTTAGTGTCTCTGTAAAATTTTGTGATTTATTGAATTCGTTTGATAGTTTTTCCGAAATTCTTTTGGTAAAACAGTTAAACATTCACCAAAAATTGTATAAAATTCCAAAAATTCTAAAATTTTACGTGGACCTCCCTGACAATACCGTACATCACCACAAAAAATGTCAGCTCAATCCAAGTTACACAGACCAAGTTATAGGCAAAACAATTTTCTGCCTAGCCTAAATTCGGTTTTCGGATCATATACCTAGCGATTCTTCCGATTCCAAGCGTTTATCTTGATCCCAGAAGTGTGTGGAGGCTATATTTAGTACCTACACACCAAGTACAATCCAAATATTCTAGAACTTAGATCAATCAAGGTTTAATTCATTGTTTTTCGGTTAATCGAATAGTTAAGCGATTTTTGTCGAATAAGAGTTGATTAGGGTATCAAACCCCAATGATTAGTAACCATGGCTGCCATATAACACCAGGGATTTCATGTGGTGTTCATATTCAGCCCTAAAACTTGTTTAAAACTCCAAAATTCATGGATTAAAAAGCGTTTTTTCGGCTAGAAATCATGTTTAATCAAGAAACCATGCTTAAAACCTTATGGATTTGAGTTAATACCTTTGATTTGAGTTGGTTTATGAAGAAATCATCTGAAGATCTTGAGCGAAACCAGAATTTTGAAGGAATTTTTTATTAAAATTAAAAGAAAAAGAAAAAAAAACTATATATATAACCATGGGGGGTGATGGCGGTTTTGGGGTGGGCCCCATAGGGCCACCTCGTGCTTTGTTTTGCGTGAAAAAGATGATGTTTATCTTTCGGATAAGTATAGGTTCATTTTCGGGTCCTGCGCGCGTTCTAGATTTGTGTAACGGGCTCCGTTTTGCGCGTACTTAGTATCAAAAGACTCGGTTTTAAAAATTATGCATAACCGTCTTAAAATCCGAATCCAGTTACATTTTAATCATAAAAGTATCATTTGACGTTTGTTTAAGTGTTTTTTTAAGCTTGATCGATCGTTCCTTGCACATTCGGTTGCCTTATGTTATGCCCGGAACGAATGCGTTTCCCCAACCGGGAGCTGCTTCGTTTTGCGTGCCCGGGCTTTGATTATTTTCAAACCTTATGTCACAGTCTATGGCACAAAACTAAGTTATTCCTGGAACTCGGAATCTTAAATAAGGCTACCGATAACCTAATAATCAACGTCAAAGGTCTAATGCGCTATTAAACGTCGAGTCTCCGTTTAACACGTTGTTCAAGGCTAAGGACGTCAACTTCGCATCGTTGGTCCTTAGTAGTGTCATGTAAACCATGACGTGCTCTCGGATTCCTCCGAGATATAACATATATTGTTTCGCACAACACACAAGTCCTGAAATTTCACAAGGTTTACGCACAATTACAGTTTTAGTCATGCTTTAAGTTTAGGACCAATTAAGGTGTACCTGGTTTCGTCATGGGTATCACACATAATTAGCATATTCTTTCGATATTCCCGTGTTGACTCAGCTTACTTCACATAACACTTGCAAACGTAAACTAAATACACAAGTAACAATTGTTAAAAAACATAGACTTAGATAAGGATCCTAAATCTTCAGACTTCCTGCGCCATTCGCTAAGGATCCGTGATCCAGGCTCAATGTTAGGATCTGAGTTTGACCTGATTGTGTTGTTTTAAACAAATTTATCATAAAATAAGATAAAACACATAATACCTTGCAGCGGAATGCGATTTAAAACTTTGTAACACAATCAAGGAGAGATTAGCTTTCATCATACTATGTTTTCATTGCTCAAAAGATTGAAAAGATTACAAACAATTACATGCATGAATCACTAACTCCCCCTCAGCCCGAGCTTACACAGGTTAGATCGTATAAGGTAAGTGTGTGTGTGTGAGAGAGCTAAATAGAACAGTACATGCACTGTCTATTTATTGTACTAATCCTAACCTCTATGGCATCTTTGTTGACGTCACCAAGACAATGGACATCTAACAAACCTAACAACCTCTAACCACTGCTAATGCTATCCTCTGTTACATTTACAAAATACTGATAACTATCCAATTATAATGCTAACCATTGATGAGCTTAACCACTGATGAAGCTTTATCAGATGTCCTTCAAAGGGTGATCAGACCTTTGACTTCCAGCAGACTTTTGACTTCAACAGAGGTTTGGTCTTCAACAGCCTTTAAAAACCAACAGAACTTAGCACTGAACAGATGTTAGAACCATCAGATGTTAGATATCTTGTCATTGAGGAAAGTTGTGAGTCAAAACACTGTTTGTTCTGGATCATTTACTACAGACCTGTTTTGGCATTTTATCATCTGCTCTTTTGTAGGGGTAAATCCCAACAATCTCCCCCTAGAACAGATGATGCCAAAACTCTTCCTTATTCATGACCTTTATTCTCTCATCAGTTTTTCCCTGATTTGTCTCTTGAACTGTAGTTCAACATTCTGGGAATTTTCATCATCTTCATCCCTGCACAGTTGAAGTTCCAGAAGATCTTGAAGGTCAGCTACACCCAGGCTTAGTGCATCCTTCCTTGTTATATATTCAACTTTCCCATTGGACTTGACCAAAGTCAATACATGGGTCTGTTTATCAGACATCCACTTTAGTATTTTTGAGTTCAATGGGTTTCTTGGGAGAAGTGTTATTTGTGATGAGTTTGAGAGAGGCAAACTGCTTGATAGCCCTTTTTTAGTTTCAGTAGGTTGAGCTTGAGGCTTTGATGAACCATCTTCCAATTCATGCAGAGATTGATTTTTGTTGGCCTGTTTACTAATGTCAGCTTCTCTCTGTTTATCTTCCATATCCATATGTAACTGTCTTTTTCTTTGATTTAAGGCTTGAATGGATGCTTCTAAGATAAGATCTGCACTTTTTTCTTTAAATCTATTCCAGTCTGGTGCATTCTTTCTCATCTGAGGATCATTCTTCATCCTTTCACATTTGTTTGCCTCTTGTTTAAGAGCTGTGATAGGCCAATCTTTAAACTGATGCTTATATGCTTGATAGGGTTTGTCTCTCATGATAAGACCTATGAGATCTTCCCTTAGCTTGTTTTGAGGATCATCATCAGGTGATAAGTTTGACATCTTCTTGTTTAACTCTTTTGCATAATTTTCTAGTTTTCTGACTTTACTTAGCTCATGCTGCTCAAGTTTTGACAAGTAGGCATTACCCTTCCCTGTTCCCTCTTCTTTTGCTATGTTTTTGGCTTGTCTGGCTTTCAATTTCAGATATTCATCAACATTTTTAAGAATTTTGTATCCGTGAAGAGATGGGAAGGTTCTTTTGGATGGATCAGCCTCTGTATAAAATTGTAACATTTCTTTTTGAACTGCAGCCAGTTCCAGAGGGTATGTTGTTTCCAGGGGTATGTTTCTAGAAGGATTGTGACCAGTGGCTGATTGAATGAGTATGATTAATGTTGGTGATGGTTGAGTGATGGAAGGTTCTGGATTTGTTTGGATAAATGGTGAAGATGATAAAGTATTATGTGCAGGTATATCATCATCATTCACTGCGACCTTTCTTTTTCTTATATACACTAGTTTTAGTGAAGAAGTTTTTGTAGGAGTTTGGGTTATAGGGGTGAATATTGATTCTGATAGAAATTTAGAAGTGTTTGTGGAAACCACTGTTGTCATAAGATATGTTGTGCCTTTTATAACCTCAGCAACTGTTGCAGTGTTCTTCAACTTCTTTTGCTCCCTTTTCAAAACCCTCTCCTTTTGTCTCATTTTGAGATTGAATCATCCTCTTTGATGCAACTTCATCATCTGCTTGAATTTCCAGGGTTTCATCACCTCCCCTTTTCTTTTCTTTGACAGATGTTTCAGCAGAAGTTACTGAGGTTTCTTTCATAGAATTATTTTTCTCCCCCTTTTTGGCATCATCAGTTCTTTCGAAGATAGATGCAGGGGTAGTGCCAGGCAGTGTTGTGAAAGCTTCTTTGATAACCTTAAGCTCTGCCTGAATGTTCTTATATCTTGTCTCAACCTCATTTTTGAACATTTTTACACGTATTTCATGTTGGTGGTCAGCATGCTGGCGTTGTTGTTGAAACAAAGGATATACCTGTTTGAATATATCAATGGTTTGAGGAGCAGAGGATTGAGCAGTGTTTTGAGACTTTGAATATTCTAACATCTGTTGCAGCATATTTTTGATATCCACCACTGATGTCTCAATTTTTGTAACTCTCTCCGTCAAATCTTTAGATTTTAGCTCATCACTTAACTTAGTAGGATCATCTGAGCTCCTACCTGAAGTGGTAGTTGTATCTAAGATATCATGAGCATGTGTTTTGACACTTGCTCCAACCTTAGATGCCCCCTTTTCTTGGTACTGGGGACTTCTTTCTATAACAGAGGGTTTCTCAGCAAACTTTACAGTGGTTTTAACACCAACAGTGGTTACCGAGATACCCTTTGTAGAAATTGCCTTCAAGGGAGACTTATTTATGAAACTACTACCCAGATGTAAACAGTGGATTCAACATCTGTAGCAGCTGCTCCACGTGAACTACCAACAAGAATTTCATGAAATTCAAGTGGTGTAACCTCCTTAACTGTTTGTGGGTTAGTCAATAAAGTTTTATCAGACACAGCCATTGTGGAAGTTGTATTCTCAGTAATGTGTTGGTGAGAGAGGCTGTTTTGTGTCTGACTTTTAATGACCTCAAACAGAGATACCAAAATTGATGTAATTTGAGATGTGGGGAGTGATGTGGAAGGAGAATTTGCCCCGGGAGAAGGACAGTTCAACATACTCTCAAATGAGGGTAATGTTTCAAGTTGTGGTGTCCCTGTGCTTACAACATGTTCCTTTTTTGTGAGGAATCATGAGAAGTTATGGTTTTGGTGGAGATCTTTCCAACTATTGTGAGGAAGTAGCAACAGTGGTTTCTTGTGACTTTTGTGTTGTCATATGGTTAACTTCTGGGATCTCATCTTCCAAAAGACCTTTTTTGGTAGGTTTGGTGGGCTTGATGGATTTCTTTTTGGTTCTTTTGGTGATTTTTGGTGTGGGTTGCACAGCAGTGGTTAAGCTACTGTGGTCACCAAGAGCAGTGGGCTCAGCAGCTGAGGTCTGAAGAGTAGATGTGGACTCTGTCACACCCCGACCCGCAGCGGAAAAGGTGATCGGGGCATGATTGGGTTATCATCAAAGCTCATGACATTTATTATAACGTTTCATATTATTACAATTTAAATGGAAATATACAATCATAATTACATCATGTTCTACACATCATTCTAGACTTCATTATTTTCTTCTAAGGCATTTCCTATGTTTTCCTTGCTTCATCCTGTTCACCTGTATCATGTGTAAAAATGGTTTTTGGGTCAACAAAAAGTTGGCGAGTGAATCCTATGAAAAACATTTAAACAAGTTTATTGAATTGATTATTAAATAAAGTGCATAACCACATATGATTAAATGTAAATGTAAATATATTCACCAAACACTTAATATTTAATAATGCACACACATACAATAATTGATCGTTTTGAGGCACGCGTTGTTCAACTCGTCTCTCACGAGGAACTGATGGGCCTAATGAATGAGTTTTGAGGCACGCGTTGTTCTACGAACTGATGGGCCTAATGAATGAGTTTTAAGGCACGCGTTGTTCAACTCGTCTCCCACGAGGAACTGATGGGCCTAACAAATAATTTGCATACAACTTTGACAATAAGTAATACATAACTACAACCAATATTTACATTCTAAGTTTAAATCATAATATGGTATGGCACGAGTTTAAATAAACGAGTTAGTTTTAGTGACACATAATACACCCCAAAACGTGTAATTAAAAAGGGGAGTTGTAAGATTCACTCACAGTGGGTGCGTTCGGTTGATGATGTTGAATTCGCACGAAGTTTGATTTAACCACGAGTGAAACTAACCTAGATAATAACATAATGGTTCGGTAAATAAGCGGATTTTATTAATCAATTTTAGTAGGATTATTGGATATGTTTTTGTGAGTTTAAAGCTATTTTCTAACTTTAAAAATGTTATTTTTAAGTATTTTTAATTGATTTTTAAATAAAATAAATAAATAAAAATAATAAAAAATGTTGACTTTTTGACCGTTGACTTGTTGACCGTTGACCTGTTGACCGGTTTTATTGTGTAAATGTATGCGCCGGGCAGGACTCGAACCCGAGACCTCCCGTTCGCGTGCACGCAGCTCTACCAACTGAGCTACGTGTCTAACCCGAAATATTTCTGTTTTTAATTATATTTATATACTAATTGAATTAATACGAATATCATTTATTTTAAAAACGATTTTAATGCATCGGCTCGGTGCTCGCCACAGGTCTCGAACCCGGGACCTGTGGTTTAGTTTGGCACACAGTCCACCGCTGGACTGTGTGTCTAACTTGGTAAATAATCTGGTTTTTATTATACTTAACATCTTACTGAAGTTAACCCGGTTCAGTCTCTAAAAAAAAGACATTTTATTTCTGTGAAGGTGCGTGTGTCAAGAATCGAACTCGGGACGTTAGGCATATTGTTTGCACACAGTCCACCACTGGACTGTGTGTCTAACCCGTTCATAAAACTGTTTTTAATTAATCTTATATCATATCAGTACTTTGTCTTCTTCGTTAAACTTAACCAGAATCGATGTCCGACTGTTTTGACAAAAATAATCAGTTTCTTTAGCGTGTTGTGATTAATTACATGTGAGGTTAATAAAAACGAGAGAGATTAGGTGTAAGATATACCGAACAGAGATCCTCTGTTTCGCCGGCGAAATTTCCGATAACAGCAGGTTATTCCGGCGACGTTTATCTTGCGGCAGAAGGTCTTCAGGAAGCTTGAGGTGAGTGTGGGTGACTTCGGTATGAGCTCTAGGTGTTCTGTTTTTAGAGTAAGGCACAGAAGTGAAGGGGTTCGGTTTTCCGGCGAGTTGCAGAAACTTTCCGGCGAGTGAAACTTCATCGAGAATGGGTGTGATCGTGAGCGAAAAGGCTATCAGAGGTTAGAGGGTGCATTTAAAGGAAAGAATCGAGATGCATGTGGTCTGATTTCAGTTTTGATTCATCGGTCAATAACTTTTCCGGTGGTTATGACTTGTGTCGCGGACTGGACATCGGTTATAACCGATGTTGAGGTAATTGCTTCGGTTAAATTAGAAGAAACCGTCCAATCTCGGCGAAATCGTCGGGATTTCCGACGACTGCGATTTTGGGCGCGACTTGACTGGATTTGATTTCCGAGATTCATTATTTCAATTAATTGTTCCGGTATCTTAACAAAAACCTAAAGTGGCGGAGTGGTTGAGCGCGTGTGTTAAGGCTTTGGAATCCTGGCTGACCCGGGTTCGAAACCCGGCAGCAGCAATATATATTTTATTTCATTATTTTTAATGAATTTTCAAATATAAATTATATATTCCAATATACTTATTAATTATGTATCGTTTAAAATTTATTTGAGCATTAAATACGCAATGAAATTTTTAACTGATTGTTCGGTTAATAAACGGAGCGGGTTTGGTAAATCCGTTTTTTTTTACGGATGTTACAGACTCATCCAAATTTTGCCAGACTGCCCTGCTTGTGTTTTAGAAACTTTGACTCTTTGACCATAAGGCGAGTAAATGTTTCAGACGTTAAGATATTTATTTGAAACGGTATGTCCTGCTTAAGAACATGTACACTCTCTTTTGGAATTTTTTGTTGTAAAATCTTGGAAATAATAAGAAAGCATGTGCCTTTTTGTTTTTCATATTTTCCAGATTTGTTACCAAATCATTAAACAATGCTTGGGAGTAATTGTAATCAGTTTTAGACATAAAAGCATACCCCAAGTATTGAATTTTCAATGGTATTTCATCAAAACCAGTTGTTTTATTTGAAACACATGTGAGTAAAGTGTGAAACAAAAATTTCATAGGAGGAGAGAAATTTCCCCTTTTCATAGTAGCTTTTGTTAGTTTTCCTGTATACCCTCTATTTATCAAATCGACTTGATACTCATCCTTAGGGAAAGAGATTTTACCTGCCAGATCGTCCATCTGAAAAACTTCTGAGATGGTTTGTGGGGTTATTGGAACCATGATACCTCCTACTTTAGATGAGATTGCCCCAGGCTTTTTATTTTGAATTTCAAGTTCAGCATTAGCCCAGAAATCTCGTAAGGTGTCTTGATAGATTGGAGAATTACAAGAGAGCAAAGTTTTATACTTTGATGAAGACAGGATATGGATGATATAGTGAAAATCTGTGTTTTTCTCCGTCTTTTCGAAGGTACAGAGGTAATTGTGTGGATTTTTGATGATGAGAACCATGATTGGATTCGAGAAATTTGAACGTTTATGAGAGATTTTGCATTTTGATTTTGATGATAAAAACCTTGTTTGAGGTTTTATTAGGGTTTTATCAATGCTTTCAAACATCAGACGGTTAACTTTTAACACGTGGTAAGATCTAATGACAATTGCCTTTCCGCGTGTATCCTCTGACTATGAATGGATAACAGTTGTCTTGTAAAACCACTGATGTGTGTCATCGGTGTTTGTGAACTGTGTGAGTTTTACCTCTGTCAGTGGTTTTGGAACAGTGGATAAGGTCAACACAGAGATTTACCAGAAGACAGAGGATTCACTTTGGCATTGGATAGATATGCCAATCAGAGTTTTGAAGATAGAACAATGGTTTCATCGGACTTTAGAGATTTATTGAGAAAATTTCAATTATAACTATTTTTAAAGTTTTGTTTTGATTTTCTGAAAACATTTTTATGCTATTTACACATGGAACACCAGAAAACTGTTTTTACTCCATGTTTAGCATTTCAAATCTAGAAATCAGACTTTTGAAGGTGGATGTTTCTAATGCTTGGATTTGAAACATCTGCCAGTTGATCTCTAGTTAGAACATGATGCAGAGAAATCACACATTTTCATAGTAATCCCTCGCAAGGTGATGTCTGAGTTACACTGTATTTTGTCGTGGAATGTTAGACTGTTCTGAAACTTCTCCTCCTTTTGGTGGATGAGTTGTTGAAATTTAAGATCCTGATAGCATATCCACAATCTTGTTTTAAAACATCTTCTGCTCTTGTGATGAGAAATGTGAGTACCTGCAAATTTAGCCTAGACAAGCATATTACGAGATAACCTTGACCATCAACAGATTTCTTTTGATCCATTATCAAAGAAAAGTAACTCCCTTCTCTCTAAAATAGAAAGGTTTTACTTCCTGGCAGGTTTTGAGCTTTAACCATCTAAAACAAGTAAAAGCTCAAAATGTACTACTTTTAAAGAAAATATTGAAAGGAGTACTAAATGTCCTGATATTTACATGAAATCTTTACTATTAAAAATTAAGTAAAAATTTCTTGATAAATGAATCAATTTCACCTAATAGATGTCCTAAGTTCTCTTTGAGGCAATTGCTTACCTTGAGATACATCAGTTACCTGGACCTACCGGTAAACAGTGGTTGCACTCAACTTGTTTGGTAACAGATGTTTGAGCAGAGATGGAGATTCATTTAGGTTTTCTTTTGTAGTACTAGCCTGTGAACTCTCAAGTGTTTTATGTTTATACTCTTTTCTTTTAACATCAAAAGTTTTGAGATAAACACACTTTTAAGTGTTGTGATTTTTCTTCTATTCCCCTTTTTAACCTTTCCATAGGCAGATGTCGTAGCATTCACTGGAAGGCTTTTAAGGAAAGAATAATCAATTCAGAACCATATACAGTAATGTTTTGAGAACCTTAGTCATTTTTGGAAAATGCTTATGCTAAAATTCACATTACTTTTGATCTGGTTTTCTAAATATCAACCCATAACCTTTATAGTATTTTACCCTTTTAAAATTTTCTCGTAACTTTTGTTCCTCATATAGATCTTGTTCCTAAGGTTTAGCTTCACCTCAGTCTTTTAAAGACATTAGATAAATCCTTAGCAACCGCCAATCATGGAATCATCACAAATTTCAACACAAACACTGAAATCATATATAACGTGAATAGGCTCTTACTCTGTTTTCAAACAAATACGAACAACACAGTATCACTGAAATTGAGCTGATCTTTTTACGTCAAATCGATTGTTAGGTCGAATTTGAATGACCAAGCTCTGATACCAATTGTTAGGATCTGAGTTTGACCTGATTGTGTTGTTTTAAACAAATTGATCACAAAATAAGATAAAATACATAATACCTTGCAGCGGAATGCGATTTAAAACTTTGTAACACAATCAATGAGAGATTAGCTTTCATCATACAATGTTTTCATTGCTCAAAAGATTGAAAAGATTACAAACAATTACATGCATGAATCACTAACTCCCCCTCAGCCCGAGCTCACACAGGTTAGATCGTATAAGGTAAGTGTGTGTGTGTGTGAGCTAAATAGAACAGTACATGCACTGTCTATTTATTGTACTAATCCTAACCTCTATGGCATCTTTGTTGACGTCACCAAGACAATGGACATCTAACAAACCTAACAACCTCTAACCACTGCTAATGCTATCCTCTGTTACATTTACAAAATACTGATAACTATCCAATTATAATGCTAACCATTGATGAGCTTAACCACTGATGAAGCTTTATCAGATGTCCTTCAAAGGGTGATCAGACCTTTGACTTCCAGCAGACTTTTGACTTCAACAGAGGTTTGGTCTTTAACAGTCTTTAAAAACCAACAGAACTTAGCACTAAGCAGATGTTAGAACCACCAGATGTTAGATATCTTGTCATTGAGGAAAGTTGTGAGTCAAAACACTGTTTATTATGGATCATTTACTACAGACCTGTTTTGGCATTTTATCATCTGTTCTTTTGTAGGGGTCAACCCCAACACTCAATCTCATGATGGATGATCCTTAGTATAAAATCCAGCCACAACAATTGCCCCTAAAACATGAGGAATTAATGGTAACTAAATGAGTCATATTTTCGCTGAAATCAGATTATTCGTTGCCTAGCAACTAGCTGTTATACACGGAGTAGTCGTTACTGCAATGACGTCATCGACAAGACCCTTCCTGCAACAATCATCATTATATATAGGGAATAGATAGAGATGAAATCTTCATTTAAAACCTGATCTTGGCAATTCAAAATCACCATCCGGAAGCTTCAAGGTATGATCTCTCTTCTTTATCCTCTAAAGTTATCTTTTCTTTTCCTTCTTCTCTCAAAATCCATGGCGAAAATGGTCACCCGGTCCTCACCAATCAAGGATCATGAGAATAACAGCCCACCTCGGAGTCAGGATCTCCTTGCAAATCCTTCATCAGAGTTGTGCCGATTCACCGATTCGGAGATCGATCAGATGCACGCTTATTTCTCGGAGGGTACGATATTTAGACCTTTTGACTCTTCAATTAAGAGTGATTGCATATCCACCAAGTGGGTATGATTTCCTGCCGCCCCTTTCCAAATAGGGTTTTCTTATCCTTTTCCAACCTTTACCCAAAGCTTTTTTTACCTCCACTGGTTTGTGCTACAGCCAGGTATACCCATGTTATGGAGGGTTCTCTATACCGTGGAACAAATCATCGCTAATGAGGGCATAATCCTCCGTCTTACTGAACTCAGCCATCTATACAACCTAGTTAGCCATGGATCCCACCGTTTCCTGTTCAAAGCCAAGCCACAGCAACCCCATCCCATCCTCAAAACCACTAAGAACGACTCCAATTGGAGAAATCAGTTCTTTTTCATCAGGAGAGACTCCATTCCCAACGGGAATCACCTTCCCAAAAAGTGGAACGTAGAGGGTAGGATATGGGATCCATAATATTGCTCTGTAGAAAGTTTCTTGCTTTAGCTTTAGGATAACTTATTCTTAACTCTTCTTTTTCAGTGACCAACATTAACACTTTGAAGGAGACTCCGGCTACAACCAAAAGAATTGTTGCATTCTGGGCATTGGATTCAACTGTCAGAACATTTTCCCCCAAGGTTAACGATATAGAAGAAGCTACATCATCCTCCCACACCATGTCAAGTAAGCATACATGCATGTATATATAGATAAGTTTTTGAGATAAACTGATTGAACATGAACACTTATCTAGATTTTGGTATCACAGGCACTGCAAAATCTTCCTCTAAATCTGCCTCCAAGTTTGGCCTCGGAGAACTTGAGGGGGTCATCTCCCCACGATCCTTCAAGAAGGAGCTGGCTACAGGCCCAAGCCAACCAGAGAACAAAGGTATGACCCTTCGCGCTAAAGTCGGGTCCAAAAGGAAGAAGCCATCCGAGCCTGCACCACCAAGTGACGCCCTTTAGCTTGAACAAGACATCCACAGCTGCGTCTCCGAGGTAAGGATCACTGATTCTTCGGCTTGTAAAAATTTTTAGGATAAAGGATCCTTATCTTTACATGTTGCCACATGCAGAAAGTTGCACAAATCCAAGTCCTGCAAGAGAAAAAGTTAGCTGAAGCAGAAGATACCATTGCTGATCTCCGGGCCTTCTGCACTGCTAAAGATAAGAAGATTGCACAGCTGGAGAGAGAGAGATCAATCGCTTGGAGATACAGGCCATAGTGGATGTGGTTCAGGCGAACAAGGATCGGTTGGAGGCTGCTGATGAGGCCAAAATCTCTGCTGTCAAGGCTATCCCAAAGGCCAGGATCCAGATAGCTCAGGAGGCAATGGATACTTCCTTCGATAAGGCTAGATGGGAGGTTGAGGCTTGGAAGCAGAGGCTGCAAGAACTGGGTGATGATGAGGAGTCGGAAGGGGCAACCACACTAGAGACCACTCCAAGTGGTGAGAAGGATCCTGAAGAGGCAGCAACTGGTGGCGGCGGTGAAGGTGGCGAAGCTAAGGGTGACGAAGCAGCAAAGGAGTAGGCTGCACCAATAGGCGATGATGGAAATTTCTAGACGTGGCCGGAGCCCATTTTTTTAGGCTTGTTACTTTTTGTTTGGTGGTGTTTTGATGTCGAACAATGATGGTCTGTAACTAAATAGTAGTTTCTAAGGGTTAAGGAACACTGATCCTTTGAACAATATGGGGTAGCAAAGGTGGATGGGTCTTTCTTTGTGGAGGATGAAGCCTTTGATGCCCCTTGTCTTTAATTTCCTGCACTTTTAAATTCTGCAACGTATGACCCGTTATCATGGACACCCTTTGTCAACCCAAACGGACGGACTGTTTTTGGTAGAAGTTTGGGTTGATAATTTTGACAACCTTTTAAAAAGGAATTCTTATAAATAAATAAAACTTAAGCTTTTGACTATGTTTGTTGTTGTTTCTTTCTGATTTGAATATCATTATGCTTGTACTTGTTAGCAAATTCAGATTTAGTAATTCATAAGTTCTTAAAAAGAATATCAAGTATTGTCAAAACGAGTTTTATTTAAAAGGTTGAAAATTATGTGCTCAAGGATCATATAGGCTTCTGTCAAAGATTGAGGGTAATATCCAAAAACAAAATAAGGCTGAGTAAAGGATCATACCAGTGAATCCAAGTTAGGATTTTTTATCCTTAAAGTTTACAATTTTAACAACAAGGTATAAAAATTAGTAGAACTCTAGGATCCAGTATCCTTATTTGTTAAACTTCAAAAACCTCTAATAACATGCAAGTTGGGACTAAGCCAACATTAATTGAATGAGTCATTAGAAACTGGGAACAAGCCCAAACAACTGGGGACAGCCCAAACAACTGGGAGAAGCCCAAACAACTGACAATACTTGAGCTAACGTGAAGACGTTAGAAACCTTAGGATTCTGGTGTATGGCCCATACTGGTGACTAACCAATCATAAGTGACATGAAAATGCCAAAATCTTAGCTAACGTGAAAACGCTAGAAACCTTAAGAACGGATGTATGGTACGTCTACCATTATACTTAGGATCCTACATATAGCCAACATCAATGAAATTGTCAGCCCTTAAAGCGGGTACTGGTCCCATTGCCTTGAACTATACTTGGATAACGTGCGCTCTTGGCGGGGTGTTGAAACCCAATTCGTGTGAAAGGTGAAAACCTTTAAACCTTAGAAGGTATTGGATACCTTAAACTGGGGTCATGCCCAAAGTCTTGGAGAAGGCCAACCTCTAGATTCTTTAAGCAAACTCTGCAAAAGCTTAAAACTATATAAAATTGGATGTTAAGAAATTTACACCCTTTCCTTATAATAAACAATAAATATGATATGAAAGGATTAGTAAAATGTTACCAAAGGAAGGATCATATATCTTTTAAGGATCCTTCAATCTGAACTGAACATTAGAGTGGTTAAGGATCCTAGATCCTTACATAAAATACTTCTTTAGGTGGATGACATTCCAAGCTCTTGGTAGGAGATCACCATCCATGGTTAGTAAACGATATGCCCCCTTTCCAGCTTCTGCTTCGATGAAATAGGGGCCTTCCCACTTTGGTGCCAGCTTGCCATCAGCAGGATTGGTGGTATTCTGGAATGCTTTCATTAATACCATGTCGCCAACTTGAAATCTTCTAACCCTGATATTCTTGTTATAAGCACAAGTTATTCTCTGTTGATAGCTAGCCATGCTTATCCTTGCCAAATCTCTAAGCTCTTCCACAGTATCCAAGTCTTGAGTCAGGTTCTCAGCATTTGTTGCAGGATCACAGATGCTTGTTCTGGCTGTGGGTACTACCATTTCTGTAGGGATCACTGCTTCAGCTCCAAAGACTAAGGAGAAGGGAGTCTGACCCGTAGCATTCTTATGAGTTGTTCTATCTGCCCATAAGACATAAGGTAATTCCTCAGCCCATTTGCCTTTCTTGGATCTAAGCTTCTTCTTCAAGTTGTTGATAATGATCTTGTTGGATAATTATGCCTGGCCATTAGCTTGTGGGTGGATTGGTGTAGATGTTACCATCCTAATCCCCCAGCTATCACAAAAGTTAGTAATACGACTCCCAATAAATTGGGATCCGTTATCACAACAATTTCAGAAGGAATTCCAAATCTGGTAATGATATTTCTTTTAATAAAGGATATGACTTCCTTTTCTCTTACTTGGGCAAAGGCTTCTGCTTCTATCCATTTAGAGAAATAGTCTGTCATGGCTAGCGTGAACACCTTTCCTCCTAATACATTAGGAAGTTTGCCTACTATATCCATTCCCCACCTCATGAACGACCAAGATGAGGATATAGGATGCAGAGGTTCTGTCGGTTGATGAAGAATGTTATTATGTCTCTGGCACGCATCACATTTCCTTGCATATTCACAACATCCTTCTTCATTGTAGGCCAATAGTATCCTGTTCTGAGGATCCTCAAGAATAATGCTCTACCCCCAGTGTGATTTCCACAGTCTCCTTCATGAAAGTCCTTCAAGACTTCTTGGATCTCAGGATCCTCAATGCATCGTAAATATGGTCCTGCAAGAGATCCCTTATACAGCATGTTATTAATTATAGTGAATTGGGATACCTTTATCTTGAAGGCTCTAGGATTTTCCCCAATGGGAACTTCCCCTTTTTGGATATAATCTAGGATTGGAAGGATCCATGATCCTGGAATTGATTGTGCATCATCACTAGGTACAATTTGCAGCATCTTCCACTATCTCCATTGTTTCATTTTCCTCGATTGTAGGAGTCAGAACATGGATGATGGGTATCTTTACATCCCCTAGCATCTTCAGTGAGGATCCTAGATTGGCTAAGGCATCCGCCTCCACATTTTCTTCCCTGGGTACCTGTGTAAGGCTGAAAAAACAAAAGAATCTGCCAAATTCCTAACTATCTCTAAATATTTGATTACTTTTTCACCCTTGACAGTATAGGATCCATTATAGTGGTTAGTAGTTAATAAGGAATCTACATATACTTGAAGATACCTGATCCTCATATGTTTAGCTAATTGCAAACCTGCTATCAAGGCCTCATATTCTGCCTCATTATTAGTTGTTTGGAATTCACAAGTAATAGATTGGGGTATAATGTCCCCCTGTGACGATTTTAGTAGTAAGCCTAGTCTAGTTACCTTGACATTTGAAGATCCATCTGTGAATAGTGTCCAAGGATCCTTGGTCTCCTCAAGTTGTTGCACTTCCAACTTAGTTCCCTTTGTAGATCACTACTGAAATCAGCCACAAATTCAGCTAAAACCTGGGACTTGCTGGCAGTCCTTGGTTCATATTTGATGTCATACGCACTAAGTTTAACCGCCCATTTTGGCAACCTGCCAGACATCTTAGGCTTCCTGATGACATTCTTAATAGGAAAGTTAGTCTTAACAACAATAGTATGAGTTTCAAAATAATGTCTAAGTTTAGTAGAAGCCATGATTAAAGCAAGAATAAGCTTCTCTAAATGAGAATACCTGGCCTCGGCATCAAGTAGACTTTTACTTATATAGTATACTGGATGTTGTTGGCCTTCATGATCCTTAACTAGGACCGCGCTTACCGCTTTACCTGAGACAGCTAGATATAAGGATAATGGTTCTCCGTCCTCCGGTTTCATCAGAGCTGGAGTAGAGGATAAGTAATCCTTGAGGGTTTGCAAAGCAGCTTCATGCTTCTCAGCCCATTCAAATTTCTTATTTTTCCTAAGAATATCATAGAAATCCTTGTATCTCTCTGAGGATTTTGAAATGAATCTGTTCAAGGTAGCAATTTCCAGTCAATCTTTGTACATCCTTGGCGTTGGCAGGAGCTTTGATGTTCACTATAGCCTTGATCTGTTCTGGACTGGCTTCAATCCCTCTCTTGGTCAACATAAATCCAAAAAAATTTCCAGCTTTGACTCCGAAATGACACTTGGATGGATTCAACTTCATGTTGTACTGGTCGGGGATGTTGAATGCTACTTCAAGATCCTTCAGGTGATCCTCAGCTTTTTTGGACTTGACCACCATATCATCTATGTAAACTTCCATCGTGTGTCCAAGCTGCTCCTTAAACGTCATGTTCACCAGCCTTTGGTATGTAGTACCTGCATTTCTTTAACCGAAGGGCATAGCAATATAACAATATATGCCGGTGGGTGTCATGAATGTTGTGTCCTCTTGATCAGATGGTTCCATCTGAATTTGCTGAAATCCAGATGAAGCATCCATAAAGTCACAACTCATGACCCGATGTAGCATCCACCATGGAGTCAATGAGGGGTAAAGGGAAAGGATCCTTGGGGACATGCCTTGTTTAAATCAGTAAAATCGACACATACCCTCCACTTTCCATTTTTCTTTTGAACAACAACCACATTGGCTAGCAACCTTGGATACTTTACCTCTCTAATCATACCTGCCTTCAGTAACTTGTCTACCTCTTCTTGGATGATTACGTTTCTTTCAAGTGCGAATTTTCTCCTTTTTGGTGAATTGGCCTGAAAGACCTATCAATACCAAGCTTGTGAGTAATGACATCTTTGAGATACCTGTTATTTTGGTCAAAAATCTGATTAAGGATAATGTAACCAAAATTTGAATGTGAGGTTAAGTGCTTGTGTATCAAATAATTGTATGGACAAGATATGAATATGATCAACGATGAACACCGAGATTTATACGTGGAAAAAGCCCTTGATCGATGAATGATCTCCGGCATAAAAAACATCGGATAGTGAAAACTATCACTATCGACTATATTAGACAAGAACAATTACAACTTCGGAAATATTGAGCTCGTTACAATCGTTTCTAGTGTTACAATTCTCGAGAGAAGCAGAAGTGTGTTTTGAGAGTAAATGTGTAGTGTTGTGTGTAATCAGAAATGTGCCAGTGTTTTTCTACCAAGCTCAATACCCCTCATCAATTGGCTAAAAATATCTCTAACTAACTATCCGAAAATCTTGCCATGCAACCACGATCAACATAATGTCCCTCTCGTTCCAATTGCACGTGCAGAATAATGGCATATTCTGCGAGATTCCCGCTTAGAACAAGTCTCGAGTCATAATATACCTTCAATTACAAGCAAAAATCATAGGGAACTACTGTTAGGAGACATTAGATAAAAATAAGGATCCTCAATCCTTAGACTTCCTGTATCAGCCGCTAAGGATAATTGATCCAGGCCAATCTCAGGATAAATGATCCATGGCTTTAAAAATCAACCCCTAACACCTGTCAAGTCTTTGTAATTCCAGGCAAAGGTAGATTTTCATTTCAGGAAGGATACTAGATCGTGCTCTATGCTCTCCTGGATCCCGGATCCTACGTACACCTTGGATTCAGGATCCTCGGGATCTAACAGTATATCCTTGACGTCTTGTTCTCTTGTCTCCATGACGTCTTGATGTGTGAAATGTGTATGCAAAAATCAAACAAGTTTTAAAAAGGAATCACAAACTAAACCACACACAATCGGCAAGTGCACTGGTCGCAGTGTAGTGTAGATAGCAAGACCGAGTATCAATCCGTGGACACTATGCGCAAACTTTAGATACTGAACCTCTATCGAATACAAAGTCAATTTTTTAGTTTTGTTTTGAGAAAAGTGATTTTTAAACTAAAAAGCAATTTAAATAATTAGACGACCAAACGGCGGCAAGCGCAGACAACTAGAGACTAGACTGAAACTAAAGTATGAGAAAAATAGGTTACCTAGGCAAGAATCCCTAGACTCATGAATAAAATCCTAACCTTGGTTTTGAATGAAGACTCTGCCTACCCGATAAATCCCCGGAAGGTAAACTGAACCCGACGATATGACAAGTGATGAAGTGCTAAAATGGATTGACTCGAGTTATCGACCACCAAGTCCCACAACTATTAGGTATTAAGTAATTTTATTTACTAAAACCCTCAAATTATGAAGCAGAAATAACTAAGAACACCGAAACCCTAGGAAACTTTAGACGCGAATAAACAGACGAACCCGAGTTATCTGCCACCCAAACTGCCAAACAACGCCCAACTAATAACCTAGCAATTCTAGATTAGATTTCTCACCTCTAGAAAAGATTGCACGTTTTAATTAATTGGTTTAATAATTATTAAACTTGAATTAGATTTCTCACATTCAAGGTCTAGACTGAAAGATACAACCTAGACTGACTCCCGGCTCTAAAGTATATTTCTAAGTATTTAGAGCAATGGAACCAACAAATATATTATTGAACCAACCAATACCAACACAATTATTTTGAAACGGCTTTCAAAATTATAACATGTAAATCACCACATTCATTCAAAACCAAAAATTATTCAATTAAACAATTCGTCTAGTTCATCAACCTAAGCAACCATAACAAGTTTAGCTACTCATAGTCGGAAGCGAAACGAAAATAAATCCAAAGCAAAACGATTCGGAAAACATGTCTATAATATGCAAGTTTAACAAACCGAAAAACAATAAACAATGTCTATGTCTAACCGAAAGCTATGATTTTTAATTAAGTTCCCTCGGTTCCAAGCTTCTACTTTTCCTCTTCAACAGCCCGTTGCGTCCCACAATGCCTTCTGCCGTCTGCCTCTTGAATGCTTTCTGCCGTCAACCTCTTTCTTTTTATCCCTCAATCTTTTGCCTCACCGTATGTATATAATTCTCTAAGGGCTCTTGGCAAATCCTTAAACAGCATGTGGGCCTAGCGACAAATTCCATCTCGTTAATTCAGCCCAAAAGAAAATAAAATGCATATGGCAGTCGTTAAACTCTTTAAATTTTGGTCAACACATAATTCATAGTTCACGTGATGGTTGTGAATACTTTGGGAATTAATTCCAAGTTTCACCGTTTGTGCATTTATAGCCCCTCCATTTTGACAACCTTTTTTTTAACTTTCAACTAATTGCAGCTTGGTCCTCTTTAGAAAATAGCGGCAATTTAATTTGGTCACCGGCGTCCTATTCTGCTTAACTAGCTAGTTATTTCCTTATTACTCATTTTCGCTCCATTTGCACCAGGATCTGGCAAAACACAAAATAATATAATAAAACGCTAAAAACTAAATAAAATAAATAAAAACTATACAATAATTATATACTTTACACGGGACAAATATGTGTATTTTACCACACATCACGTCTCTTGGAGGATACTTTAATTGCTATGCTTCCCTGGACTTGGAAGCCGGTTTCATCGAAGAAGTGTAACAGTTCTTTGCCTCCTACTGATCACTCTCTATCTTGACTATTCCCCATGGACTTGGGAGCTTGACACATTGGTGACATGTCGAGGGGACTGCCTTCATGTCATGTATCCATGGCCTGCCAATGATAACATTACAGCAAGATAAGCAATCTATTACAAAAAACTTTTGAATAGAATTTACTCCCTGGGAGTTTGATGTCCCCCAATGTATTCTTGGTTTCCCCACTGAATCCCACAAGCACCGATGATCTTGGATTCAGGGATGTTCATCTTTTTGAGGACATCCAACTGAATTATTGTAACATTTGTCGAAAACGGGTTTTACCAAACCCGCTCCGTTTGTAATCGAATATCAAGTTATGGATGTCTCGTTGCCTATTTATGTTTATTTTAATTTTTAATGATACATAATTAATAAACAAACTAAACTCTAAAAGTTATAATTGATAAAAAGTATAAATAAAACAATTAAAAATAAAATGGGGCTGCCGGGACTCGAACCCGGGTCAGCCGGGTTGTAACTTCAAGATTTAACACTCACACGCATAACCACTCCGCCACTTGTTTGTTTTCTGTCAACTCTAGGAAACGAATAAGTCTTATATACAAACCTAGATGAACCGGTTGCGCCAACTGAAAACCGAAATCGGCTATTCAACCGTCTAAACGTTTGAATAATCGCGAATTCAGATTTATAACCGATGCACCGACGATTCTAATCAATTCAGACTTGAATTGACTTCAATTCTGATGATGATGGGTTTTATAACCGAAAATATCTCATAATCCGAATTACTGCAATCAAACATCTTTCTCGCGACTCAGAAACATTCCACAAACCTCCAATTACATTTCCGCACACTTTACAGTCCACCGGAGAAGTTTATTTTACTCGCCGGAAAATTCTGCAAGTTCGCCGGAAAACCGTATTCTTCCTCAAAACGGTAAGTCCTTCAATACCGTCGTAGTCTAACAATTGTTAAGTTATTTCTAACTCAAACCTTTCACTTGAAATCGAATTCAGACGCTACTATCGGATAATACCAGTTCGCCGGAAAAGTTCTGGAAATCTTTATTTTCATCTGTGAATCGGTAAGGACATTCAAACACTTTGTTAACGTTTGTTTATCACTTCAATTCCACGATTAGCTAATAAAAACGGTTAATTGTCTGGTTCAGTTGAAGTTCATAACAACAGAGACCGACACCTTGCCAGAATCCTGAAATAAATCGTTCACCGGTATGTTTACTTCTAATTATCGTCTCTGCCATTTCATATTAGTTTGTACAATGTTTATCAATCGAACTAAACAAGATATAACGGTGTAATCTACTCCCTGTAAAAACGAACGAAGAAGATGAACTGTGATAACATTATAAGAATAATTAAAATTGGTATTTTGAACGGGTTAGACACACAGTCCAGCGGTGGACTGTGTGCGAACAAAAACACGCATACGTCCCGAGTTCGATTCTTGACACACGCACCTTCGCAGTAATAAAATGCCCTTTTTGTTTAAAACTGAACCGGGTTAACTCCGTTAGTTGTTAAGTATAATAAAATTTGTATATTAACCAAGTTAGACACACAGTCCAGCGGTGGACTGTGTGTAACGTTAAAGCACAGGTCCCGGGTTCGAGACCTGTTAGTGGCACCGGTTCGATGAATTAAAATGTTTTTGAAATTAAAAGAATTTTGGATAAATTGAATTAATATATAAGTATAATTAAAAACAGAATTATTTCGGGTTAGACACGTAGCTCAGTTGGTAGAGCTGCGTGCACGCGTACGGGAGGTCTCGGGTTCGAGCCTCACCCAGCGCATTTCAGTCACACAATAAACCGGTCAAACAGTCAAAGTCAAAAAGTCAACGGTCAACCCAAAAAGTCAACATATTTTTATATTTTTAATATTATTTAATTTAATCTTAAAAATAAATGTTTTTAAAGATAGGAAATAGCCTTAAGCTCGTAAAAATATATCTAAAAATTCTATTAAAATCCTTAATAAAATCCATTCATTTACTATATTTTCCGTTATTATTTAGGTTAGTTAATTCTCGTTGTTCCGCTCTTACACTCGTGCGCATCTCACCATCTCCAATCAAACGCACCTAATGTGAGTGAATCTTTACAAATTCCCCGTTTTAATCACGTTTTGGGGTGTATCATGTGTCTTGCTATATATTATATTTAAATCATTGTGCATACATCATAT
The DNA here is from genome assembly GCA_947069175.1 of Scalesia atractyloides. Classification (NCBI taxonomy): domain Eukaryota; kingdom Viridiplantae; phylum Streptophyta; class Magnoliopsida; order Asterales; family Asteraceae; genus Scalesia; species Scalesia atractyloides. Next base: position 74,628,091 of record CAMTDV010000024.1, read on the forward strand.
CATGAACTTGTGTATTCAGCTTGTTTCAACTGTTTGTGTGGTTTTTGTTAGATTCAATTTATTATTTTCAGTACATGCAATTTCATAGGCCGCCGCTCCCCATTACATTATGAGCGTTGAGCAAGTTCCCATTACATTATGAGCGTGAACCTGGCGTGCCAACATACGATCGGCTCCGTTTAATTGAGCCTTGATCGCACAGACATTTATCATTTTCAGTACATGCAATACGATCGGCTCCGTTTGATTGAGCCTTGATCGCACAGTTTCATTCATGTTATGTTGGTATGTTAATGTATGCTATCATATGTTATTGTATGTTATAGTTGTGATTGCAATTGCTACTGCTTGATTATTTACATTTGCTCATTTATGATTATGCACAATTTTTCATTGATAAACTAACAAGAAAATCAATAATAAATGTTTATCTAACAAGGTTCACTCGCCAACTTATGTTGACCCATAAACCCCCATTTTTACACATGATACAGGTGAACCAGCTGCAGCCAGAAACACATAGGATTGGACTAGAAGAATAAAATGATTTAGAGCTTGGAATTATTTTGTTTGGTTATTTTCTTTGTATTGTATGGACATGTTTGGATTATTTGGAATGTAATTTTGACTTTAATAAATATGAAACATATTAGTAAATATCATGAGCTTTGGTGATAACCCAATTATGCCCCGACTCTTATTCCGCTGCGGGTCGGGGTGTGACAGATTGGTATCAGAGCCATGACTATAGGGATATAGGATAGGTTATTAGACCCTTAGAGCCTATACTATAGTTGATTAGGAACTTATAAGATTTTGTGTGTTACATGCCAAATTTCATGATGTTTATATGTTTTATGTTAAATGTTACATTCAATGTTATGCAAGCATGTTCATAAGTATATATTATCATATAATGCCTATCATGAATCATATTCACATATCATATCACATCCATGAAAGCACACACCACATCATGATTGCTTTTACAATGATTTTTGTGTTTTCAAATCTCATCAAAGTGAGTTCTCATGACGGGCATGTAGTAACTGGAAGGGTACCAGTACCGGTAGTCAGAACGTCCTGTCTAGGCTGGCATTCGTATAAATCCAAAATAAAGGACCAGTTTGCCTACCTGGGGACTAACGATGAGAGTACGAAGTACCTATTAGGCCAAAGCATGCTATACCAAACGTCGTGTGAGCTAACCCCACTTTGAGTTGTCATTGTGTCTATACCTAGACACATTCCGACCATACATCTCGTGAACATATTTTGTGGTTTGCATTCGGGTGATGCGAGTGTTAAATCGCCAATACTAATGTGAATCCTACCAAGCCAATAGTCATGGGGGCCCACATGATTATACAGGTGAAGGTATGGGGGACATTTGAGGCCCAACATGAGCAAACCCAAGACATCCTATGGATGTAGTTGCATTATTGATATTTATGGTATTTTCATTTTCTTAAAGACACATGACACCTAAAAAGACACCATAAACTCACAATCTTCTTATGTATGTTCCTGTAGATGTCGTCCAGACAACAACGAAGGGGTAAAAGATCAGGAAGGTCTCACGAACGCTTGGCCACACAAATCGCGAAACAAATGGCCACGATACTGCCTGACATTGTGGTTCAAGTACAACAAGCTCTCGCCACAAATCCCACTAATCCTCCCCAACAACATGACCAGAACATCGACAACCCTCCTACCAGCAAGTGCTCATACAAACATTTCAAGTCTTGTGATCCTCCTAAATTTGAAGGGACCGAAGGTGTCACTGCTCTCCTCCATTGGTTTGAGGAAATGGAAAACACCTTCCTCAACTGCGATTGTCCTGAGGATCGCAAGGTTCGATACGCCACTGGGAGACTATTTGGGGTAGCTCTCACCTGGTGGAATACTGAAAAAGGGAAGAGGGGAATTGATGATGCAATGGCCTTAACTTGGGAGGAATTAAGGGAAATCATGACTAGGCGTTTCTGTCCTAGGAGTGAAATTAAAAAGTTGGAGGACGAATTTCATTCTTTAAAGCAAAAGGAGGGAGATCATACCACCTATAACAAGAGGTTCTTAGAGTTGAACCAAATGGTTCCAAATTTGTTCACCCCAACTTATCGTTTGATCGAGCATTATATTCGAGGACTTCCCTCGAAAATTCAAGATTCAGTTCTCAGCATTTCACCGGTAACACTTGAAGCTGCTATGGAGCTAGCGACTGAACTGACCGAGAATCGAATTCGCAACGGGAAGTTTAAAGAAGAGAAAAAGAAAGCCCTGTTGAGGGTCAAACTTCAAACCATTCCATCTCCTCCTCTAAGTTTGCTAACAAGAGGAAGCGCAACACCAGAAATTTCGCTGTTACACAAACCAACTCCCCTATTCCTGCTACACCCATTACCCAAGTTGTCCCTTCATCTGCACCATACAAAAGACCATACTCTGGCCCGTTACCAAAATGCAACCGTTGCCAATATCACCATTCTCCTGATTATCCTTGCCAACATTGCACCGGCTGTGGTCGCGCAGGTCATACTGTTCAAACCTGCCGCATGCCTCAGCGAACGAACCGCCACCAGCCTTTAACCCAAACCCACCAACAAATAATGGGTCAAGCCCAACAACCCCTACTATTACCACCCACCCAACATTTAGCCCAAACATATTACCAACCCAATTATCCTATGGGTCAACCTATGCGGGCTTGCTACAATTGCGGAGACCCAAGCCATTTCAGAAACACGTGTCCAAGGTTGGTAAACATTATTCATGCTCAGGCCCAAGCCAACCCGGTGAATCAAGCGAACCAAGCTCCTCCACCTGCAAGGGGAAGAGCTTTCAATATCAATGCTAATTAGGCTAGAGCTGACGGCAATGTGGTTAACGGTACGTTCCTTATAAATGGTAGATATGCATCCATGTTGTTTGATACTGGTGCGGATAGAAGTTTTGTGTCCTTAGAATTTGAACCTATCCTAAACCAAAATCGTGATAAGCTCATAGAATCCATAACGGTAGAAGTTGCTGACGGAAAACCGGTTTCATTAAACTCTATTATACGCAACTGTACACTCACCTTAAACGACCACGACTTTTCAGTTGACCTTATTCCTATGAAGTTGGGAAGTTTTGATATCATAATTGGTATGGACTGGCTCAGTCAACATCAGGCAGAAGTTGTATGTCGCGAAAAGTTTATACGTATTCCTCTTTCAAACGGTCAGACTCTTCGAATCTTTGGAGAAACCTCGTTGAAAGGGCTCAGCTTAATGTCTTGTCTTCAAGCTCAGAAATATCTTCGCAAAAATTATGTCGCGTTTTTAGCTCATATCATCAAAAAGGGAACCATGGAGAAGAAACTTGAAGACATCCCAGTAGTAAAAGATTTCCCGCAAGTTTTTCCTGACGACATTTCAGGACTTCCTCTAGTTAGAGAAGTCGAATTCCGTATTGATCTTATACCTGGTGCTACGCCAGTTGCAAAGTCTCCTTATAGGTTAGCCCCCTCTGAAATGCAAGAGCTAGCCAGTCAATTACAAGAGTTGACTGACAAGGGATTCATACGTCCTAGTTCGTCGCCTTGGGGTGCACCTGTCCTTTTTGAAAAGAAGAAAGATGGATCGTTTCGTATGTGCATCGACTACAGAGAGCTCAACAAATTAACAATCAAGAATCGCTATCCTTTACCTCGCATTGATGATCTTCTTGACCAACTTCAAGGTGCCAGCTACTTTTCCAAAATCGACCTTCGATCTGGTTATCATCAACTTAGAGTACATGAAGAAGACGTCCCAAAGACCGCATTCCGAACTCGTTATGGTCATTATGAATTCATGGTCATGCCATTTGGTTTAACCAACGCTCCAGCAGTCTTCATGGACCTAATGAACAGAGTCTGCAAACCTTATCTTGATCGATTTGTTATAGTCTTCATCGACGACATTCTTATTTATTCAAAATCTAAAACTGATCATGAGCGTCATCTTCGACTCATCCTTACACTTCTAGAGAATGAAAAGCTTTACGCCAAATTCTCCAAATGCGAATTCTGGTTAAAAGAGGTGCAATTCCTCGGACATGTAGTCAATGACAACGGAATACATGTCGACCCCTCAAAGATCAAAGCGGTACAAGAATGGCAAGCGCCACGTACACCAACTGAAGTAAGATCTTTTCTTGGTTTGGCTGGTTATTATCGTCGATTCATTTCAAACTTCTCTCGCATTGCTGTACCACTCACGGCTTTAACTCATAAGGGAAAACCTTTCATATGGGGACCCAAGCAAGAAGAAGACTTCCAAACCCTTAAACAAAAACTCTGTGATGCACCAATCCTCACTCTTTCTGAAGGTTGTGATGATTTTGTGGTCTATTGCGATGCGTCAGGGCAAGGATTAGGCTGCGTTTTGATGCAAAGAGGAAAAGTTATAGCTTATGCTTCGAGACAACTCAAGACGCATGAGAAGAACTACACCACCCATGACCTGGAACTTGGAGCCGTTGTGTTTGCTCTTAAGATATGGAGACATTATCTTTATGGTACTAAGTGTGAAATATACACTGACCACAAGAGTCTTCAACATATCTTCAATCAAAAGGAGTTAAACATGAGGCAACGAAGATGGGTCGAACTTCTAAATGACTACGACTGTGAAATTCGGTACCCCCTGGCAAAGCAAATGTGGTGGCTGATGCACTTAGTCGAAAGGGTTATGCGAACTCCATTCGTCTTCTATGTTCGCAAATCATAACTGACATTAAGGATCAAATTCGAGAAGCCCAACATGTTTCAGTAACAGAAGATGATGTGCGAAAGGAGATGTCCTGTGGAGCTGAACTTAAAATTGAAACTAAATCTGACGGTATTCTGTACTACCTAGATCGTATCTGGATTCCCGACCACAACAATCTTCGTGAAATTCTTATGAATGAAGCTCACAAAACGCGATACTCTATACACCCAGGAGCCGATAAGATGTATCAAGACCTACGATATACCTATTGGTGGCCTGGAATGAAAAAGGATATTGTTGTTTTTGTTTCTAAGTGCCTTACATGTTCCAAGGTGAAAGCTGAACACCAAAGACCCTCAGGACTTCTGGTCCAACCTGAAATACTTGTATGGAAGTGGGAAAATGTAACCATGGACTTCATTACCGGGTTACCTCGCACTTCTGGTGGGTATGACACTATATGGGTAATAATTGACCGACTTACAAAATCAGCTCACTTTAATCCTATCCGCGAAGATTTCAAGAACGAAAAGCTAGCCCGTATTTATATCAGCGAAATCGTAAGCCGACATGGGGTACCGTTAAGCATTATTTCTGATCGTGATGGTCGTTTCACTTCACGAACATGGCAAGCAGTACAAGCCGCTATGGGTACGCGATTAGATCTCAGTACCGCCTATCACCCTCAAACTGATGGTCAATCTGAACGCAGCATTCAAACTCTTGAAGATATGCTTCGAGCATGTGTCATAGACTTCAAGGGAAATTGGGACGCTCATCTCCCATTAGTTGAATTTTCGTACAACAATAGCTATCATTCAAGCATCGGCATGGCACCTTTTGAAGCCTTATATGGTCGTAAGTGCCGATCTCCAGTATGTTGGCACGAAATTGGGGAAGCTCAAATCACTGGTCCGGAATTGATTCAAGAAACCACAGACAAGATCCATCAAATTCGAAACAATCTTCTAGCGGCCCAAAGTCGTCAAAAGAGTTATGCAGACAAACGACGGAAGCCTTTAGAGTTTAACATTGGTGATCATGTACTTCTAAAAGTATCACCGTGGAAGGGAGTAGTTCGTTTTGGTCAAAAAGGCAAGCTAGCACCACGCTACGTAGGACCTTTCAAGATACTCGAAAGAGTAGGACCTGTAGCATACAAGCTTGATCTACCAGAAGAACTCAACAGGATTCATCCCACATTCCACGTATCTAACTTGAAGAAGTGCCTCGCTGATGAAAACCTCCACATTCCTCTGGAAGATATTCAGATTGATGAATCTATGCATTTTATTGAAAGACCAGTAGAGATCATGGATTTCGGAGAAAAACGTCTGCGACGAAGTCGCATTCTAATTGTTAGGTACGCTGGGAGTCGAAACGGGGACCTGAGTTTACTTGGGAACGTGAAGACTCAATGCGTGAAAAATACCCGCATCTTTTTCCTACTACTTCTACTACTTAAATTTCGGGACGAAATTTCTAAAAGTAGGGGATACTGTAACATTTGTCGAAAACGGGTTTTACCAAACCCGCTCCGTTTGTAATCGAATATCAAGTTATAAATGTGTCGTTGCCTATTTATGTTTATTTTAATTTTTAATGATACATAATTAATAAACAAACTAAACTCTAAAAGTTATAATTGATAAAAAGTATAAATAAAACAACTAAAAATAAAATGGGGCTGCCGGGACTCGAACCCGTGTCAGCCGGGTTGTAACTTCAAAGATTTAACACTCACACGCATAACCACTCCGCCACTTGTTTGTTTTCTATCAACTCTAGGAAACGAATAAGTCTTATATACAAACCTAGATGAACCGGTTGTGCCAACTGAAAACCGAAATCGGCTATTCAACCGTCTAAACGTTTGAATAATCGCGAATTCAGGTTTATAACCGATGCACCGACGATTCTAATCAATTCAGACTTGAATTGACTTCAATTCTGATGATGATGGGTTTTATAACCGAAAATATCTCATAATCCGAATTACTGCAATCAAACATCTTTCTCGCGACTCAGAAACATTCCACAAACCTCCAATTACATTTCCGCACACTTTACAGTCCACCGGAGAAGTTTATTTTACTCGCCGGAAAATTCTGCAAGTTCGCCGGAAAACCGTCTTCTTCCTCAAAACGGTAAGTCCTTCAATACCGTCGTAGTCTAACAATTGTTAAGCTATTTCTAACTCAAACCTTTCACTTGAAATCGAATTCAGACGCTACTATCGGATAATAACAGTTCGCCGGAAAAGTTCTGGAAATCTTTATTTTCATCTGTGAATCGGTAAGGACATTCAAACACTTTGTTAACGTTTGTTTATCACTTCAATTCCATGATTAGCTAATCAAAACGGTTAATTGTCTGGTTCAGTTGAAGTTCATAACAACAGAGACCGACACCTTGCCGGAATCCTGAAATAAATCGTTCACCGGTATGTTTACTTCTAATTATCGTCTCTGCCATTTCATATTAGTTTGTACAATGTTTATCAATCGAACTAAACAAGATATAACGGTGTAATCTACTGCCTGTAAAAACGAACGAAGAAGATGAACTGTGATGACATTATAAGAATAATTAAAATTGGTATTTTGAACGGGTTAGACACACAGTCCAGCGGTGGACTGTGTGCGAACAAAAACACGCATACGTCCCGAGTTCGATTCTTGACACACGCACCTTCGCAGTAATAAAATGCCCTTTTTGTTTAAAACTGAACCGGGTTAACTCCGTTAGTTGTTAAGTATAATAAAATTTGTATATTAACCAAGTTAGACACACAGTCCAGCGGTGGACTGTGTGTAACGTTAAAGCACAGGTCCCGGGTTCGAGACCTGTTAGTGGCACCGGTTCGATGAATTAAAATGTTTTTGAAATTAAAAGAATTTTGGATAAATTGAATTAATATGTAAGTATAATTAAAAACAGAATTATTTCGGGTTAGACACGTAGCTCAGTTGGTAGAGCTGCGTGCACGCGTACGGGAGGTCTCGGGTTCGAGCCTCACCCATCGCATTTCAGTCACATAATAAACCGGTCAAACAGTCAAAGTCAAAAAGTCAACGGTCAACCCAAAAAGTCAACATATTTTTATATTTTTAATTATTTAATTTAATTTAAAAATCAATTAAAAATACTTAAAAATAATGTTTTTAAAGATAGGAAATAGCCTTAAGCTCGTAAAAATATATCTAAAAATTCTATTAAAATCCTTAATAAAATCCATTCATTTACTATATTTTCCGTTATTATTTAGGTTAGTTAATTCTCGTTGTTCCGCTCTTACAACTCGTGCGCATCTCACCATCTCCAATCAAACGCACCCAATGTGAGTGAATCTTTACAAATTCCCCGTTTTAATCACGTTTTGGGGTGTATCATGTGTCTTGCTATATATTATATTTAAACCATTGTGCATACATCATATCATGAACTTGTGTATTCAGCTTGTTTCAACTGTTTGTGTGGTTTTTGTTAGATTCAATTTATTATTTTCAGTACATGCAATTTCATAGGCCGCCGCTCCCCATTACATTATGAGCGTTGAGCAAGTTCCCCATTACATTATGAGCGTGAACCTGGCGTGCCAACATACGATCGGCTCCGTTTAATTGAGCCTTGATCGCACAGACATTTATCATTTTCAGTACATGCAATACGATCGGCTCCGTTTGATTGAGCCTTGATCGCACAGTTTCATTCATGTTATTTATCGTATGATGTTGGTATGTTAATGTATGCTATCATATGTTATTGTATGTTATAGTTGTGATTGCAATTGCTACTGCTTGATTATTTACATTTGCTCATTTATGATTATGCACAATTTTTCATTGATAAACTAACAAGAAAATCAATAATAAATGTTTATCTAACAAGGTTCACTCGCCAACTTATGTTGACCCAAAAAACCCCCATTTTTACACATGATACAGGTGAACCAGCTGCAGCGAGAAACACATAGGATTGGACTAGAAGAATAAAATGATTTAGAGCTTGGAATTATTTTGTTTGGTTATTTTCTTTGTATTGTATGGACATGTTTGGATTATTTGGAATGTAATTTTGACTTTAATAAATATGAAACATATTAGTAAATATCATGAGCTTTGGTGATAACCCAATTATGCCCCGACTCTTATTCCGCTGCGGGTCGGGGTGTGACAATTATGTTCACTGAACTCCCTCCATCAATAAGGATCCTGCGAACAAAGTGGTTAGAAATAAACAAGGTGATAACTAAACCATCGTGACGAGGATCCTGTAAATCTACACGATCATCCTCATCAAAGGATATAACTTTCTGCTGAGTTAGTGTTGAAGTTTGAACTGGTCTTTCTCCATTTTCCATCTTTGTTTCTTTGGCATGTCTTTTGGCCGCGGAAAACGACGTTCCACATATGTCAGAACCTCCAGAGATGAAATTGATAATTTGAGCATCAGCTGGTGGAGGATGGGCCCTTTCAGGAACCTTTTCAGGATCCTGAGTCCTTGAACGTTTCCTTACAAGCAACTTCTACAAATCTCCTTCCTCAAGGCTATGCATTAATCAGTGAGGTGACTGAAATCCTCATGATAAGCACACCATTTGGATTTATCCTTAGTGGCTGTGGGCTTGTCATTCTTTCACGGCCACCTAGCTTTGTCACCTAGATTCTGCATAGCAATGATTAGTTCACTATTATCAGCAGAAAAAGAATATTCAGATATTGGAGGATAATCCTCATCGTCTTCCTCTTGCTCGACTGCATGCACATTGTGGTTGTCATTCTTAGAGTATGACTTGGATCGATTATTCTTAAAGAATGATCCTTGCTTTTCTTGTTTTGAGGATCCTGACAGTCTTTCCTGGATCCTTTTATCATCCTCTAACGAATGAACCTCAATGCCCTGTTCCTCACTTCGTCTAAATTCCTGCAAGGTGTCATAACAAGGTCATCTAGAATGAGGAATCCTTCAGCAATCCCAATTTTGAATGCCTCCATAGAATTACAGTATCCAAATTAGGGATTTCTAAGGATTCTCTACTAAATTTAGTGATGTAATCCCTTAAGGATTCATCACGGCACTGTGTTATCCGATATAAATCACTAGTCAATCGCTCAATAGTTCTACTACAAGAAAACTTATTATTGAACAGGTTAACTAAATGAGAAAACGAAGTAATTGAGTAGGGAGGAAGACTTAGCAGCCATTTTAATGCTGATCCGGTGATTGTGGATCCGAAGCCCTTGCAGAGGCAGGCCTCTTTTAATCTTTCTGGAATAGGATTGATCTCCATTCTTTCACGATATTGTGCTACATGCTCCTCTGGATCAGTGGTACCATCATACAGCTTCATGTTAGGGGTTCGAAAGCGTTTGTATCTCGGCATTGCATATAGGGGGAACAAAACGAGATACTCTGTGACTTCCATCTGGGATCTCAGGAATGGGTTTGACCACTCCAGGAACGTTGGATATCGTATCCTTGAGTTTCTGGAGTTCCCGTGCCATAGCCTGGTTAATACCTATATCCTGCATGGGACCATAATTAGTATCAAAAGATGTATTGAAATTGTTACCTCCTGATTGGTTCAGAACCGGTATCCCAGAAGTATATCCAAACTCATGTGCTTCGGGTGTAACAGTTGGACCAGATTAAGCAATAGTCTGCATAGGAATGAAGTCTCTTGTATGAACTTCAAAGTTCCTGGATGGTTGGCTCCTTAAGGATCCTTGATCCTGGAACAAGTTGGATCCTTGAACTTGAGATGAGGAGCCTTGAACATGAGAAAAGGATCCTTGATGCTGGAAGTTGGATTCCTTGGGTGCAACTGTCTCCAAATATCCTCCTGAACTGAGATAGCCTTTTTGATACTGATACAATGATCCTAGAGACTGGGATGAGGATCCATATGGCTGGTGGTGAGATGTTTCAGGCTGAGTCATCACCAGTGATCCTTGCTGGTAATTGGAGGATCCCTGAGTTTGAACACTGGATCCTCTGGACTGCTGGATCGTTGATGCTGGAGAAGTGAAATCTAATGACCTAGGCATCAGTGGAGAGTGATCCTACACCGATTTCTTCTGCTTCTTGGTTTCATCAATCTCCCTGAGGATCCTTTGGTTGGTTTTATCCTGCTTCTCCATGTAGTTCTTCATCTGCAAAATCAAGGTAGAAACATCACTGTTAGTAGTTGTAGACGAAGAAACAGTGGAGGTTTTTGATCCTGTGTAAACAGGTGTAATCTTTTTCTGAGGATTCTCAGCACTCTTCTGGTATGCAGGAGGAATGGGAGGTAGTGATGCACTAGTTTGAGATGAGGTAACCGCCAACATGGCACTTGACGCAGATTTTCCATGAGAAGCCATGTATTTGAAAAGAATTGAGAAAATGAATGAAATGAATTAGGATTTTATAATTGAAGCACCGATTGCCCCATGGTGGGCGCCAAACTGTTTTGGTCAAAAATCTGATTAAGGATAATGTAACCAAACTTTGAATGTGAGGTTGAGTGCCTTTATATCAAATAATTGTATGGACAATATATGAATATGATCAACAATGAACATCGAGATTTATACGAGGAAAAAGCCCTTGATCAATGAATGATCTCCGGCATAAAAAACCTCAGATAGTGAAAACTATCACTATCGACTATATTAGACAAGAACAATTACAACTTCGGAAGTATTGAGCTCGTTACAACCGTTTCTAGTGTTACAGTTCTCGATAGAAACAGAAGTGTGTTTCGAGAGCAAATGTGTAGTGTTGTGTGTAATCAGAAATGTGCCAGTGTTTTTCTACCAAGCTCAATACCCCTCATTGGCTAAAAATATCTCTAACTAACTATCCGAAAATCTTGCCATGCAACCACGATCAACATAACGTCCCTCTCGTTCCAATTGCACGTGCAGAATAACGGCATATTCTGCGAGATTCCCGCTTAGAACAAGTCCCGAGTCATAATATACCTGCAATTACAAGCAAAAATCATAGGGAACTATTGTTAGGAGACATTAGATAAAAATAAGGATCCCCAATCCTCAGACTTCCTCTGTATCAGCCGCTAAGGATAATTGATCCAGGCCAATCTCAGGATAAATGATCCATGGCGTTAAAAATCAACCCCTAACACCTGTCATGTCTTTGTGCTTCCAGGCAAAGGTAGATTTTCTTCATTTCAGGAAGGATACTAGATCGTGCTCTATGCTCTCCTGGATCCCGGATCCTACATACACCTTGGATTCAGAATCCTCAGGATCTAACATTATATCCTTGCCGTCTTGTTCTCTTGCCTCCATGACGTCTCTTGGAGGTTACTTTAATTGCTATGCTTCCCTTAACTTGGAAGCCGGTTTCATCGAAGAAGTGTAGTAGTTCTTTGCCTCCTGCTGATCACTCTCTATCTTGACTATGTCACACCCCGACCCGCAGCGGAATAAGAGTCGGGGCATAATTGGGTTATCACCAAAGCTCATGACATTTACTAATATGTTTCATATTTAATAAAGTCAAAGTTACATTTCCAAATATCCAAACATGTTCATACAATACAAAGGAAATAAGCCAAACATAACAATCCCAACTCTAAATCATTTTATTCTTCTAGTCCAGTCCTATGTGTTCCTAGCTGCTGCTGGCTCACCTGTATCATGTGTAAAAATGGGGGTTCTTGGGTCATCATAAGTTGGCGAGTGAACCTTATTAGATAAACATTTATTAATGAATTACTTGTTAGTTTATCAATGAAAAATTGTGCATAATCATAGATGAGCAAATGTAAATAATCAAGCAGTGGCATATAGCAGTCACAACTATAACATACAATAACATATGACAGCATACATGAACATACCAACATCATACGATAAATAACATAAATGAAACTATGCGATCAAGGCTCAATCAAACGGAGCCGATCGTATTGCATGTACTGAAAATGAAAATGTCTGTGCGATCAAGGCTCAATCAAACGGAGCCGATCGTATGTGGGCACGCCAGGTTCAACCTCATAATGAAATGGGGAACATGCTCAACGCTCATAATGTAATGGGGAGCGGCGGCCTATGAAATTGCATGTACTGAAAATAATAAATTGCATCCAACAATAACTACACAACAGAAACAAACTGAATACACAAGTTCATGATATGATGTATGCACAATGGTTTAAGTATAATATATATATCAAGACACATGATACACCCCAAAACGTGATTAAACGGGGAATTTGTAAAGATTCACTCACATTGGGTGCGTTGGATTGGAGATGGGAGATGCGCACGAATTAGATGAGCGGAACAACGAGAAATACTAACCTAAATAATAACGGAAAAATATATTAAACGAGTGGATTTTATTAAGGATTTTAATGAAATTTTTAGATATATTTTTGTGAGTTTAAGGCTATTTTCTATCTTTAAAATGTTATTTTTAAGTATTTTTAATTGATTTTTAAATTAAATTAAATAAATAAAAATATAAAAAAATTGTTTATTTTGCGTTGACCGTTGACCGTTGACCGTTGACCAGTTGACTTGTTGACCGGTTCGGTCAGTGACATAGTTTGCGCCGGGTGAGGCTCGAACCCGAGACCTCCCGTACGCGTGCACGCAGCTCTACCAACTGAGCTACGTGTCTAACCCGAAATAATCTTGTTTTTAATTATATTTATATACTTATTCAGTTTAACCGAAATTCTTTTAATTGCAAAAACATTTTAATTCAACAAACCGGTGCCAGTAACGGGTTTCGAACTCGCGACGTGTGACTTAATGTTGCACACAGTCCACCGCTGGACTGTGTGTCTAACCTTGTTATTATCTCGGTTTTTATTATACTTAACAACTAACTGAGTTAACCCGGTTTAGTTTTTAAACAAAAAGGCATTTTATTACATAAGGAGTGCGTGTAGCAGGGATCGAACTCGGGACATGCGTATATGTTTTGCACACAGTCCACCGCTGGACTGTGTGTCTAACCCGTTCATTTTACTGGTTTTAAATAAACTTATAACTTAATTAACATCGTCTTCTTCATTCAATATTTCCGTCGACTGAATCACTGATTCATTTCTTGTTTTTACGATTATCAAACATTCTTAAGGTTAAAATAAAATGACAGAAACGGTGTTGGAAGTAACATACCGTAGGAATGAGATATCACAGAATTTCCGGCAATTGCGTCGGCTCTGTTTTTATGCTCTTCAACTGAACAAGACAATTAACTGTTTTGATTAGTTAATCGTGGAATTGAAATGATAAACAAACGTTAACAGTGAGATTGAAGGTCCTTACCGTTTCACAGACGGAAATAAAGACTTTCAGGGAAGTTCCGGCGAACTGGAATTAGTTGAATACAGCGCCTGAATTCGATTTCAATTGAGAGGTTTAAGTTAGAAATAGTCTAACAATTGTTGAACTACAATGATATTGAAAGATTTACCGTTTGAGGATGAATACGGTTTTCCTGACTTTTGCAGAAAATTCCGGCGAGTTAATTTAGACGTTCTGACGGTCTGAAATGTGACGAGAGTGAAATGGAGTATTGGTATGACGTTTCTGAGTCGCGAGAGAGGTCTAGAGTTGAAGTAATTGAGACCTTGATTCTTTTCGGTTATAAAAACCGATAGTAATGAAAATTTATGTTCAATCACCTCTGAATTGATTAAAGACATCGGTTCATCGGTTATAAACGTGAATGCGCGAGTAATCAAACGATCTGACGATTGAATTGCCGATTTCCGTTTCTCAGTTGGCGCAACCGGTTTTAACCGAGTTTGTGTATAAATCTCATTTGTTTCATAGAGATAACAGAAAACACAAAGTGGCGGAGTGGTGATGTGAGTGTGTGTTAAGTCGTTGGAGTTGTTCTTGGCTGACCCGGGTTCGAGTCCCGGCAGCAACATATTTTTTTTATTTATTTTGTTTTAACATTTTATCAAATATAATTTTTATAGTTTAGTTTATTTATTAATTATGTATCATTTTAAATCAAAATAATCATATATATTCAACGTGACTTTTATAACTTGATATTCGATTACAAAACGGAGCGGGTTTTGAAAACCCGATTTTTACAAATGTTACAGTATCCCCTACTTTTAGGAATTTTGTCCCGAAATTTAAGTAGTTGAAGTAGTAGGAAAAAGATGCGGGTATTTTTCGCGCATTGAGTCTTCACGTTCCCAAGTAAACTCAGGTCCCCGTTTCGACTCCCAGCGTACCTAACAATTGGAATGCGACTTCGTCGTAGACGTTTCTCTCCGAAGTCCGTGATCTCTACAGGTCTTTCAATAAAATGCATAGATTCATCAATCTGAATATCTTCCAGCGGAATGTGGAGGTTCTCATCAGCGAGGCACTTCTTCAAGTTCGACACGTGGAATGTGGGATGAATCCTGTTGAGTTCTTCTGGTAGGTCAACCTTGTATGCTACAGGTCCTACTCTTTCGAGTATCTTGAAAGGTCCTACGTAGCGTGGTGCTAGCTTGCCCTTTTGACCAAAATGAACTACTCCCTTCCACGGTGATACTTTTAAAAGTACATGATCACCAATGTTAAACTCTAAGGGCTTCCGTCGTTATCTGCATAACTCTTTTGACGACTTTGAGCCGCTAGAAGATTGTTTCGAATTTGATGGATCTTGTCTATGGTTTCTTGGATCAATTCTGGACCAGTAATTTGAGCTTCCCCAATTTCGTGCCAACACACAGGAGATCGGCACTTACGACCATATAAGGCTTCAAAAGGTGCCATGCCGATGCTCGAATGATAGCTGTTGTTGTACGAAAATTCAACTAATGGTAGGTGGGCGTCCCAATTTCCCTTGAAGTCTATGACACATGCTCGAAGCATATCTTCAAGAGTTTGAATGGTGCGCTCAGACTGTCCATCAGTTTGAGGATGATAGGCGGTACTGAGATCTAATCGCGTGCCCATAGCGGATTGTACTGCTTGCCATGTTCGTGAAGTGAAACGACCATCACGATCAGAAATAATGCTTAACGGTACCCCATGTCGGCTTACGATTTCGTTGATATAAATACGAGCAAGCTTTTCGTTCTTGAAATCTTCGCGGATAGGAATAAAGTGAGCTGATTTTGTAAGTCGGTCTATAATTACCCATATAGTGTCATACCCACCAGAAGTGTGAGGTAACCCGGTAATGAAATCCATGGTTATATTTTCCCACTTCCATACAGGTATTTCCGGTTGGACCAAAAGTCCTAAGGGTCTTTGGTGTTCAGCCTTCACCTTGGAACACGTAAGGCACTTGGAAACAAAAACGGCAATATCCTTCTTCATTCCAGGCCCCCAATAGGTGTATCATAGGTCTTGATACATCTTATCGGCTCCTGGGTGTATAGAATATCACGTTTTGTGAGCTTCATTCATAAGAATTTCATGAAGATTGTTGTGGTTAGGAATCCAGATACGATCTAGGTAATACAGAATACCGTCGGATTTAGTTTCAATTTTTAGCTCAGCTCCACAGGACATCTCCTTTCGTACATCTTCTTCCGTTATTGAAACGTGTTGGGCTTCTCGAATTTGATCTTTAATGTCGGTTATAATTTGCGAACATAGAAGACGAATAGAGTTCGCATAACCCTTTCGACTAAGTGCATCAGCCACCACATTTGCTTTACCATGGTGGTATCTAATTTCACAGTCGTAGTCATTTAGAAGTTCGACCCATCTTCGTTGTCTCATGTTTAACTCCTTTTGATTGAAGATATGTTGAAGACTCTTGTGGTCAGTGTATATCTCACACTTAGTACCATAAAGATAATGTCTCCATATCTTAAGAGGGAACACAACGGCTCCAAGTTCTAGGTCATGAGTGGTGTAGTTCTTTTCATGTGTCTTGAGTTGTCTCGAAGCATAAGCTATGACTTTTCCTCTTTGCATTAGAACGCAGCCTAATCCTTGCCCTGACGCGTCGCAATAGACTACAAAATCATCACAACCTTCAGGAAGAGTGAGGATTGGTGCATCACAAAGTTTTTGTTTAAGAGTTTGAAAGGCTTCCTCTTGCTTGGGTCCCCATATGAAAGGTTTTCCCTTATGAGTTAAAGCCGTGAGTGGTACAGCAATGCGAGAGAAGTTTGAAATGAACCGACGATAATAGCCAGCTAGACCAAGAAAAGATCTTACTTCAGTTGGTGTACGTGGAGCTTGCCATTCTTGAACCGCTTTGATCTTTTAAGGGTCGACATGTATTCCCTTGTCATTGACTACATGCCCGAGGAATTGCACCTCTTTTAACCAGAATTCACATTTGGAGAATTTGGCATAAAGCTTTTCCTTTTCTAGAAATGCAAGAACGAGTCGAAGATGACGCTCATGATCAGATTTAGATTTTGAATAAATAAGAATATCGTCAATGAAGACTATAACAAATCGATCAAGATAAGGTTTGCAGACTCTGTTCATTAGGTCCATAAAGAAAGCTGGTGCGTTGGTTAAACCAAATGGCATAACCATGAATTCATAGTGGCCATAACGAGTTCGAAAAAGCAGTCTTAGGGACGTCTTCTTCATGCACTCTAAGTTGATGATAGCCAGATCGAAGGTCGACTTTTGAAAAGCAGCTGGCACCTTGTAGTTGGTCAAGAAGATCATCAATGCGAGGTAAAGGATAGCGATTCTTGATTATTAACTTGTTGAGCTCTCTGTAGTCGATGCACATACGAAACGATCCATCTTTCTTCTTTACAAAAAGAACAGGTGCACCCCAAGGCGACGAGCTAGGACGTATGAATCCCTTGTCAGTCAACGCTTGTAATTGACTGGCTAGCTCTTGCATTTCAGAGGGGGCTAACCTATAAGGAGACTTTGCAACTGGTGTAGCACCAGGTATAAGATCAATACGGAATTCGACGTCTCTAACTGGAGGAAGTCCTGAAATGTCGTCAGGAAAAACTTGTGGGAAGTCTTTTACTACAGGAATGTCTTCAAGTTTCTTCTCCATGGTTCCCTTTTTGATGATATGGGCTAAAAACGCGACATAATTCTTGCGAAGATATTTTTGAGCTTGAAGACAAGACATTAAGCTGAGCCCTTTCGACGAGGTTTCTCCAATGATTCGAAGAGTCTGACCGTTTGAAAGAGGAATACGAATAAATTTTTCACGACATACAACTTCTGCCTGATGTTGACTGAGCCAATCCATACCGATTATGATATCAAAACTTCCCAGCTTCATAGGAATAAGGTCGACTGAGAAATCGTGGTCGTTTAAGGTGAGTGTACAGTTGCGTATAATAGAGTTTAATGAAACTGGTTTTCCCGTCCGCAACTTCTACCGTTATGGATTCCGTGAGCTTATCCCGATTTTTGTTTAAGATAGGTTCAAATTCTAAAGACACAAAACTTCTATCTGCACCAGTATCAAATAACATAGATGCATATCTACCATTTATAAGGAACGTACCGTTAACCACATTGCCGTCAGCTCTGGCCTGGTTAGCGTTGATATTGAAAGCTCTCCCTCTTGCAGGTGGAGGAGCTTGGTTTGCTTGATTCACCGGGTTGGCTTGGGCCTGAGCATGAATAATGTTGACCAACCTTGGACAAGTGTTTCTGAAATGGCTCGGGTCACCGCAATTGTAGCAAGCCCGCATTGGTTGACCCATAGGATAATTGGGCTGGTAATTTGGGCTAAATGTTGGGTGGGTGGTAATAGTAGGGGTTGTTGGGCTTGGCTCATTAATTGTTGGTGGGTTTGGGTTAAAGGTTGGTGACGGTTCGTTCGTTGAGGCATGCGGCAGGTTTGAACAGTATGACCTGCGCGACCACAGCCGGTACAATATTGGCAAGGATGATCAGGGGAATGGTGATATTGGCAACGGTTACATTTTGGTAACGGGCCAGTGTAAGGTCTTCTGTATGGTGCGGGTTAAGGAGTGACTTGAGTAATGGGTGCAGCAAGGAATAGGGGAGTTGGTTTGAGTAACTGCAAAATTTCTGGTGTTGCGCTTCCTCTTGTTAGAAAACTTAGAGGAAGAGATGGGATGTTTGAAGTTTGACCCTCAACAGACTTCCTCTGTATCAGCCGCTAAGGATAATTGATCCAGGCCAATCTCAGGATAAATGATCCATGGCGTTAAAAATCAACCCCTAACACCTGTCATGTCTTTGTGCTTCCAGGCAAAGGTAGATTTTCTTCATTTCAGGAAGGATACTAGATCGTGCTCTATGCTCTCCTGGATCCCGGATCCTACATACACCTTGGATTCTGGATCCTCAGGATCTAACATTATATCCTTGCCGTCTTGTTCTCTTGCCTCCATGACGTCTCTTGGAGGTTACTTTAATTGCTATGCTTCCCTTAACTTGGAAGCGGTTTCATCGAAGAAGTGTAGTAGTTCTTTGCCTCCTGCTGATCACTCTCTATCTTGACTATGTCACACCCCGACCCGCAGCGGAATAAGAGTATGGGCATAATTGGGTTATCACCAAAGCTCATGACATTTACTAATATGTTTCATATTTAATAAAGTCAAAGTTACATTTCCAAATATCCAAACATGTTCATACAATACAAAGGAAATAAGCCAAACATAACAATCCCAACTCTAAATCATTTTATTCTTCTAGTCCAGTCCTATGTGTTCCTAGCTGCTGCTGGCTCACCTGTATCATGTGTAAAAATGGGGTTTTTGGGTCAACATAAGTTGGCGAGTGAACCTTATTAGATAAACATTTATTAATGAATTACTTGTTAGTTTATCAATGAAAAATTGTGCATAATCATAGATGAGCAAATGTAAATAATCAAGCAGTGGCATATAGCAGTCACAACTATAACATACAATAACATATGACAGCATACATGAACATACCAACATCATACGATAAATAACATAAATGAAACTGTGCGATCAAGGCTCAATCAAACGGAGCCGATCGTATTGCATGTACTGAAAATGAAAACGTCTGTGCGATCAAGGCTCAATCAAACGGAGCCGATCGTATGTGGGCACGCCAGGTTCAACCTCATAATGAAATGGGGAACATGCTCAACGCTCATAATGTAATGGGGAGCGGCGGGCCTATGAAATTGCATGTACTGAAAATAATAAATTGCATCCAACAATAACTACACAACAGAAACAAACTGAATACACAAGTTCATGATATGATGTATGCACAATGGTTTAAGTATAATATATATATCAAGACACATGATACACCCCAAAACGTGATTAAACGGGGAATTTGTAAAGATTCACTCACATTGGGTGCGTTGGATTGGAGATGGGAGATGCGCACGAATTAGATGAGCGGAACAACGAGAAATACTAACCTAAATAATAACGGAAAAATATATTAAACGAGTGGATTTTATTAAGGATTTTAATGAAATTTTTAGATATATTTTTGTGAGTTTTAGGCTATTTTCTATCTTTAAAAATGTTATTTTTAAGTATTTTTAATTGATTTTTAAATTAAATTAAATAAATAAAAATATAAAAAAATTGTTTATTTTGCGTTGACCGTTGACCGTTGACCGTTGACCTGTTGACTTGTTGACCGGTTCGGTCAGTGACATAGTTTGCGCCGGGTGAGGCTCGAACCCGAGACCTCCCGTACGCGTGCACGCAGCTCTACCAACTGAGCTACGTGTCTAACCCGAAATAATCTTGTTTTTAATTATATTTATATACTTATTCAGTTTAACCGAAATTCTTTTTAATTGCAAAAACATTTTAATTCAACAAACCGGTGCCAGTAACGGGTTTCGAACTCGCGACGTGTGACTTAATGTTGCACACAGTCCACCGCTGGACTGTGTGTCTAACCTTGTTATTATCTCGGTTTTTATTATACTTAACAACTAACTGAGTTAACCCGGTTTAGTTTTTAAACAAAAAGGCATTTTATTACATAAGGAGTGCGTGTAGCAGGGATCGAACTCGGGACATGCGTATATGTTTTGCACACAGTCCACCGCTGGACTGTGTGTCTAACCCGTTCATTTTACTGGTTTTAAATAAACTTATAACTTAATTAACATCGTCTTCTTCATTCAATATTTCCGTCGACTGAATCACTGATTCATTTCTTGTTTTTACGATTATCAAACATTCTTAAGGTTAAAATAAAATGACAGAAACGGTGTTGGAAGTAAATACCGTAGGAATGAGATATCACAGAATTTCCGGCAATTGCGTCGGCTCTGTTTTTATGCTCTTCAACTGAACAAGACAATTAACTGTTTTGATTAGTTAATCGTGGAATTGAAATGATAAACAACGTTAACAGTGAGATTGAAGGTCCTTACCGTTTCACAGACGGAAATAAAGACTTTCAGGGAAGTTCCGGCGAACTGGAATTAGTTGAATACAGCGCCTGAATTCGATTTCAATTGAGAGGTTTAAGTTAGAAATAGTCTAACAATTGTTGAACTACAATGATATTGAAAGATTTACCGTTTGAGGATGAATACGGTTTTCCTGACTTTTGCAGAAAATTCCGGCGAGTTAATTTAGACGTTCTGACGGTCTGAAATGTGACGAGAATGAAATGGAGTATTGGTATGACGTTTCTGAGTCGCGAGAGAGGTCTAGAGTTGAAGTAATTGAGACCTTGATTCTTTTCGGTTATAAAAACCGATAGTAATGAAAATTTATTTCAATCACCTCTGAATTGATTAAAGACATCGGTTCATCGGTTATAAACGTGAATGCGCGAGTAATCAAACGATCTGACGATTGAATTGCCGATTTCCGTTTCTCAGTTGGCGCAACCGGTTTTAACCGAGTTTGTGTATAAATCTCATTTGTTTCCTAGAGATAACAGAAAACACAAAGTGGCGGAGTGGTGATGTGAGTGTGTGTTAAGTCGTTGGAGTTGTTCTTGGCTGACCCGGGTTCGAGTCCCAGCAGCAACATATTTTTTTTATTTATTTTGTTTTAACATTTTATCAAATATAATTTTATAGTTTAGTTTATTTATTAATTATGTATCATTTTAAATCAAAATAATCATATATATTCAACGTGACTTTTATAAGTTGATATTCGATTACAAAACAGAGCGGGTTTTGAAAACCCGATTTTTACAAATGTTACAGACTATTCCCCATGGATTGGGAGCTTAACACATTAGTGGTACGTTGATGGGACCGCCTTCATGTCTATTACACAAAGTTTTTGTATAAAAATTCACTCCTTCTGTATAAACTGGGAGTTTGATGTCCCCAATGTATTCTTGGTTTCTCCATTGAATCCCACTAGCACCGATGATCTTGCGATGATCTCAGATTCAGGAATGTTCATCTTTTTTAGGACATTCAACTGTATTATGTTCACTGAACCCCCCCCCCCATCAATAAGGATCCTGCGCACAAAGTGGTTAGAAATAAACAAGGTAATAACTAAAACCGTCATGATGAGGATCCTGTATGTCTACATGATCATCCTCGTCAAAGGATATCACTTTATGTTGAGTCAGTGTTGAAGTTCGAACTGGCCTTTCTCCATTCTCCATATTTGCTTCTTTGGCATGTCTTTTTGCCGCCAAAAACGAAGTTCCACATATATACGAGCCTCCAGAGATGAAATTAATGATCTGAGCATCAGCGGTGGAGGTGGAGCTCTTTCAGGAATCTTTTCAGGACCCTGGGTCCTTGATCTCTTTCTTCCGAGCAAGTCTTTCAAGTATCCTTTGCTGAGAAGATGTAACACCATGTGTTTTTACTCCTATAAAATTTCGACACGTGTCCCGCTGATCCTCGTATGCCGTGTGCTAGACGAGAGGGATTAAAAATCGCCAACATGTTATTTTTATAACCTCTGAGTGGTGAATATTAAAGTTGAGGGGATAAACGTGTCAACATGCTTATACTAGGCCTCTGAGTGATCTTTTAACGAACCTGGAGCTTAATGATGTTCGGTTATACTCCAGAGAGTGCTAATCAGGAGCCATATTGAATAAAAACATGCT